>VXBJ01000704.1:2057783-2095378 GCA_013400055.1 Nycticryphes semicollaris | reverse complement strand
AAATCACAGCTGAGTGCTCGGCTTGTTCCTACTCCAGCTCCCTTCAGGGCAGAGTCAAGACAGTGGGCATTAGAGCCGGTTCCAGCTGGGGTTCCCGGGCTGCAGCAGCAGTGACCTGCCAAGTTGAGGAATTAGCCCTCTTCCATTTCCTCCCCAAAGCGTCTCGAGGACCGCTTTAATATCAACTTTATCAAAGCTGGGGCTACAGGTGAAGTGGATGTGGGGCTGGGATGCCTGACTGACAGGCAGAGGCGGGAAGGAGCTATGGTGGATAACTGCAGGCCTTGCCTTTCCTGCCTGGAGGGAGCTGTGGGTGAGGGATGCCTCCGAGCAGTGGTTTGAGTGATCTGGAACTAAAATGCAGGCTGCTGCGGCCCAGCTAGAGATGAGCGAGCAACAGGCCCCAGGGACATAAAAAGCATTAATCATTGGCCTGCGCTGCCCAGGAGCATCCATCTGTATGGATGCACAGCCTGGCTCCTGTGGCACCCTGAGCGGGGAGGGAACTCTGGAGCCTGGTGAGAGTTCCCCCAGCCTGGCTGGGTCCGCGGCCAGGCTCCCTTTCCTTGTAAGCCCAGCCCAGCCCTGAGAGCTTCCCAGCCTGTTGTGGAGATGCCTTGTCCCAATCCTGCTGGCAAGATCCTAGTTGCGTTGCCTTCCCTGAAGAGCCCAGATCTCCACTTTGCCGGGGGCATGTCCTTTTAAACTTTGTCTCCAAGCTCAGCTGGAGACAATGTTCCCAGTTCCAGGACAGATAGCTAATACTAGTAGATAACTGTTTGCTGGCTGCCTGGACCGATTTATTTCCTTCCTCTGGTGCCAGCAGTGGGAGTGAAAGCAGGAGGAAAAGGAGGAGAAACAAAATAAATAAAAATAAAAACAAAACAAAAACCTTCTAGTCCTAAATTTGTGACTCTCCCGTCCTTGCTACCTTTTTGGGGCAGCGTGGCCGAGCAGAACCAGCTGAGCAGTAAGAGGAAAAGAAAAACACGAAACATCTCGAGCAACGAAGGTCTGGCACATGAGAGGAAGACGTGCTGGAGTCCCTTTACAAGTCAGCTCCCTGTGGTGGGGCAGCCTCCCTCACCGAGACCGGGGAGGGCTGGCCTACGATGCTTTCCATTCGAGTAAAATGTGCAGAGGAGGACACTTCAAAGTCAATTGGATAAAACTACACCTGCTCTTTGGACTGGGCCATCGCTCGGCTGCTCACGAGGAGCATTGAAAGCAGGCTGAGGACATGGGCAAGGAGCAGAAGTCTGTGGTGCTGCCTGGGTGCGCGTGTGTGTCTCGCCGGATGGTCTGCCCCGGAGGTTTCGCTATTGCTCAGCCCCCCAGCCCTAAGGAAGAACAAGGGAGGAAAGGGAGAACTGATGAAGATGGAGTGTCTCACCTCACAATGCTGGGTTACTCCTAATGTGGTTGCACGCTGCTAATTAATGTGGAATTGTGCTGTGAATGGCTTCATTCGCTACAGCCTTAATTGACTTTTGATGGAAATTGGGTGGAATCTCATGGAAGAGGGTGTTATGGTAGGGTGTAATACTGGGGATCGATTTCTTAAGCTCTCTTTTAGGAGAGGAGCCATCACTCAAATCCCTGACCTCATGTAAGGCCAGGCTGAAGTAGGGCTTTGTGGACAGAAAAAGTCCCAGTGGGGACAAAGTACTAGTGGAGGAGATTGGTGGTGGTCAGCTGAGAGAGTTGCCTAAGAGCAGCGAGATGCTGAACCCTATCACCCAGAGCTGGGCTGACCCATAAGACAGAATACGCGCCAGCTTTGTGGGTGAAGTGATGACTTGATGGGGAAAGAAAGGGGGAGGGGGGCAGGAGGGAACCCTCACACAACCCTTGGAGCTGTAATCAAAGACATTTGCTTCCTGCTTTTCATTCCTGCTGTATCCAGGGAAACATCTCCATGTGTTGCCTTATAAAGAAACAGCATCACACCAGAGCCAAGCCCACCTTTCACTTTTCCTCCTCCAAACTCCTGGCACCGAGCGCTCCTGGTGCAGTAGCAAGGGAAGCATCCTTTCTCTTAGCCCAGGCTCTTCTCTCCCAGACCCCTTTTCCCAATTTTGAGCTGTCCCTGATGCTTGAGAGGACCCTGGCAGAACCTCTCAGCCTTTGCAGGCTGCTGGATGGATGCAGCGTCCCCAGTTGCCGTCAGGCATGTGTCAAAATCTTGTTTCATTTCCTCCTCAGCACTTCCCCACTGAGTGCTGAGAGGGGCACCGTGCCTGCGCTGCCAAATTCATCCTGGATTGGAGCCGGCTGTTTCAGACCTTGTTTCTGCCTCCCAAAGCCTCCCCTGCAGCCAGTGCAGGTGTGAGGAGCTTCACCTGTGGAGGAGAAACCAGCCCCAGTCTTAGGCAAGGCTCACAGCTTGCTTAAGAAATGCTAATGATGTCGCTAGAAATTACACAGGGCTTTGAAACGGAGGTATCCGCACAGCCAAAAAAAGGTTTTAACGAGGTAACATGCAGCCCAATTTGCTGTGGAGGCTTTTGATCCCTTCTGATGTCAATATAATTGCGTGCTGTGCAGCTCATAGCTTGCTGGCGCATTGTTTTCGGAAGCATGAGGCATCCAGCTGTCTCGCCCTGATGTGTCCTTGTGGGTAAGGCACAGAAAAAGCTCTTGATCAGCTTTTGCTTGAAGACCGCCTCACTGTTTCCCTCTCACCTGGGAAGTTTCTGGGAGATGACTTCAAAGGCACGGCTTCTGCTCCAGCGAGGATCCGCAGTTAAGAAACAGCAGTTTCACACAAGGAAAGGTGCTGGGTTTGTGCTGTCCGTGTTTAGCCAGACCCTTGCTGCGAAGCTGAAGGGAGTTTATCTGCATGAAACTTCTCCCTCATTTGCCAAGGGAAGCGCTCACCTCTCTGCTGCAGTCAGGGAGTCTGGGTCAGAGGAGAGACGGCCAGTGCAACCAGCAGCCCCGTGGTCCCACTGGAGGATAACGCACAGCCTCCCGACAGCGTAGGAGGAAACCTACACCAAGAGTAAAACCTCTCCCACCCCAGAGGTCGTTTGCCTGCACCGCTTCCCCCAGGCAGAAGGGGAGAAAAACAGAGGTGTTTGAATAGGAAAGCCATCGGAGTGGCAGGGGACAAACTCCTGAATTTGCAGGACACATGTCCCTGCTGCCACTGACAGAAGTGTCAGGAGAGGGATGGGACCAGCACAGCTGGTCCAGCAGCCAAGGATGTGGTGCTACTTGCAGCATGGCCTCCAGGATTGGTCCTCCCCTTGCAGGGCATAGCACAGTGTTGTGGTGAGGGCTGGGTTGGCCAATGGCAAGACGAGAGATGCTTTCATAGAATGATTCAGGTTAGAAGAGACCCTTGGCATCATCGAATCCAACGCATCAAAGTCCTCCCCTACACCATGTCCCCCACATCTAAAAGACTCTTAAACACATTCAGGGATGGGTACTCAACCACCTCCCTGGGCAGCCCATTCCAGTGTCCAACCACTCTTTCTGGGAAAAAGTCTTTCATAATGTTCAGCCTGAACCTACCCTGTTGCAGCTTGAAGCCATTCCCTCTTGTTCTATCGCTAATTACTTGTGAGAAGAGACCAGCAACAACCCCCACCTCTCATTCCAAGGAGAGGAAGAAGAAAGATAGATTTACGAGTTTAGGGGAAAAAACCTAAGCTAATAAAATATTAATAATAGACTTAAAAGGAAATAATGAAATAGATACATTATATATAAATATATATACAAAACAATATCAAGTTCCCTGGGAGATGCTACTGGCAGGCACTAGGAAAGTCCCAGACTGGTCTCAGTGAGACCGGAATGGGAACTGGATTCCAGAACAGGAACTAGATTCCAGAACACTCTGATGGGGATCAAAAGTAGTCAAACTTACAGGGTCCTCCTCATTGAAGAGGAGCCAACTTGATCCCTCAGTGTTTCTACTGGGCGTGGCAGCTGGAACAGAACCCCCTACTGGTCAGTTTTGGGTCACCTGACCTGTCCACACCTCCCCACAGGTGTGACCACCTCCATGGGGTAAACAACCAAGTCAGCTGACCTTGGTTGCCACAGCAACAAGTGTTAGCAACAGCCACTCAGAAAGTTGTCTGTGCTCCACCCCAAACCAGGACACCCAGCCCCGGCATAGCTTTAGGGGGGAGACTGACGACAAGCAAAGCCTGGCAACCACGTCCCCAAAAAGGGGACCCGACTTGTTTACTTCAGGCAGTGGATAAATGAGGGTGGGGGAGAAACTCGTGGAGGAAGACCAACAGGATTGCAGCTTCTCTGTGGCTCCTCTCCTGTAACCCAGGAGCAAAGAGGTACGTGATGGAGAGAGGAGGTGGGAACCCATTGAATGGACACGGTGGGAGCTGCATCCAGGATTATGATGTACGGTTGTCTGGAAATAGCCTCTCTCCAAAGGCAGATTTCAAGGCCTTAGTCCCCTGGGTGGACAGAGCAACACTGTTCCCTGCTTTGCTGTCCAGGCTCTGACAGAAGAGTTCCCCCAAATCTTCCCTCGGCATCCCCCCGGCGCCTCCGCAAGCTGTGCCACAGGGTGCTTGCTCTCCATAAGGGCTGCAGTATCTCTGCCTTGCCTGGCAGGAGAGGCTGCCTTACGACATCGCCACGGACTATTAAAAGCAGCAAGACGTTTAAAATAAACCGTCACGGGACATTCATACCAAACAAAAAGCGTGAGCTGGACTCCTTCATTTCCTAGCAAAAGTAATCTGTGTTTGCAGACCAAGGAGATGCCCTGGGGTCAGGAGACAGCCGGGCGATACTGGCAGGACATCCCCCAACCCCACTTCTCCACCAGCAGGCAGGATGATTCCGGTTTCCCCTGTCAAGCAAAGCCTTTCCTGACCTCGTGGGGCAAAGGAAGGAAAAGCACAGGAGGGCAAGAGGTGCCTGGGTGGGTGCCCACGGGGCACCTCTCGGCTGCAGTCTGGAGTGTGGAGTTCAGCCCTGTGCTGGTGTCTCTGGGGTAGGCCTATGACAGAGGCTGGAAACCCTCCTGCCCGCCTGTTGCAGAGTCAGATCTATACGGTGCAGAGGATGTGACAACGGCTTTGGCCACGCTTCCCAGTATTCCCTGGAGTAGGTGTAGCACGGGTGCCTGACCAGCTTCCCTCCAGAACCAGCAGCCCCACAGGCCATGCTTGCACCCTGCCATCGCATTTTCTCTGGGCTCAAGTTGAGCTTTGAACAACCCTGTTCCCAACCACCAAGGCAGAGAGCACTGCCTGTGAACTGTAGTGGGCTGGTAGGACTTTCATCCCTCCAGCTGGTCCCAGTGACCCTCATGGCTGCGCAAGAGAAAGAAAACCCCTGCCTCTACCTGGGCAGGTAACTCCCCTACTGTTACGAAAAAGAGGCACTTAAGCTAATGTTTAGGCTGGGGGTAAAGGCTTGATTGCAACCATCTGAGTTCCTTCACTAGGACGATGACATCCACCCCGTTCCCAGGTGTGCCAGTCCTGGGTTGCCTCTCGCACGGCTGAAACCGAGGACTCATCTGCACGGGAAGCAGAGCAACCCTGCTGTGTTTTAAGTCGGCAGGTGAGAGCAAACCAAGCCACGGCGATGGGGTTTGCAGGGTCAGGAAAATGCTGCTGTGACGTAATTTTTCCCTTTACCTGCTTAGCTTTCGGGTGCTGCCTTTCTGCTCCCTGGTTGCAACCAGCACAGCTCTTCTCGCTAACCCGGGCAGCTACTGCTGCCAGGAGAGAGACTGCTCTCATGTGGTTTTGATGCTACCGCTTTCTGGTTTTGCTGAGCAGTGAATAAATAAAATATTTATTGTCTTTTCTCTTGGTTTTTTTTGTTGTTGTTGTTTTTCCCCTCTCCTCTCCGAACTACCCAGCGAATGCTTTGATGCCAGAGCCAGTCTTAGCCCAGCATTCCACAGAAAATAAGAGCTTGTGGCAATTCCTGGTCTGTAATTTGAACTTCTGTCCTCCTAAATAATAATAATAAAAAAATTAAAAATAAAAAAAAAAAAAAAGAGAGAGACAAACACTTTTGGGAGAAAGACCAGTGGTGAAAAATAGAAATCCTGCCTTTAGCAAACGCTCACACCAGTGTTTGCAGCTTGGGCATAGGCTGATGTAGAAGCTGTCAAGTAAAATCTGGGGACATGTGGTTCCGGTAGGGCCCTACCACTAAATTACAGCCTTAGAGGATGATGTGGAAATTGTGGATGGAGAACACCGGCTGTGACTGATGGACTGGGGTGCATTGAAAAATTAAGTAGCTCAGAAAACTAAGGAAGAACGGTTTCAGCTGCAGAAATTTCTCCTGGGATGAAAACTGGAGGGAGAGGGTGAAGTACCAAGGATACAGCAGGTGAAAAGGGGTCGCCTTATTTATTTCTGAAGCACAGCGAGAGGCGATGTGTACTTACCTGTGTTGATTATGAGCCCCGCTGAGCTTGATTATAATCTGCTCTCCCGGGCGGGCGTGCTGCGCTCGGTGGCACGGAGGAAGTGCAGAAGGAATTTGTCTGCGCCTGGACGAAACGTGATTACGGGCTGCCACGCTGCAGCGGGAGCTTGTTTCTGAGGGTCAGGGATCCCACGCCTCTCAGCTAGCCCATGGGTGCTCAAGCATGGTGGGGGGAAGTTTATTGCAGTTGGTAATTATTATTTTTTTGGGGGGGGGAGCTTGTTTGTGACTGGTGTGGTGCCGTGACAGCCGGGAGCTGGCATTTTGTCACAGCGCTGAGCTGATAGCGTGAGGTGATCCCCAATACCGAGCGAGGGCTTGATAATAGCTTTATGTTAAATGGAGAGAGTTGCTGTAAACTAAGTCTAAAGCAGACGCCCCGCAGAGGGAGAGGAGCTGACAATTGCTTGAACAGTGGTTTGAGCTGGAGCTGGAGCGATTTATGGAAGGGATTACCTGGCGTGATGTTGGTGCTAGCAGGTGTCTGAGCTCAGTGACGCAGGGTGGCCTTTCCCATCTCAGAACAGACGTCTCCTACCTAAAGATTAAATCTGAGCATTTACGAAGGAAAGATGGAGAAGTTGCTCCTGCTCTTTTTTGACAACACGCTGCCTTGGGCCAAGCAGGAAGGCCCTAGAAAGGTTTGCTCCTGCCTGCAGAACCCAAAGGTTCCTCCAACATCTCAGCACCCATCTTGGCTTACGTTTCAGGAGCCATTATGTCATGACTTGGTGTTTTTCCAATGGTGACAGAAAACCAGGGGTTGGAGTGTGTATTTATGAGCCGCCTGATCTCTGCTGCTGGGGGCAGGGTGAGCCCTGGGCAGCAAGAGCAGATACGCTACAGAGACTTTGGTGGGTGCTGGGGAAGAAAAGGGCTGGAGCAGAGGCTGGACAGCAAGCCCTTTGTTTGTAGGCTCACCATCCTGGTAGCTCTGGAGCCTTCGACAAGTTTTTGGCAGCAAAGGGGTGATTTTGTGCCTGTTCAGGATATGAACCTCTGGCTCTTGTTTCTCCTCTTCTCCCGTCTCTTTCTACTGGCTCCCAAAGGAAAGTTCCTGCTGCAGGAAAGGGGAAGAAAAGAAAAATCACAAAAGCAAGAGAGCTGAGGGATGCAGTGGGTGAAGCAATCTCTAAGGGGCTGTCCTGCTGGAGCAGATGCAGGGATGCTGGTAAGGGTGTTGCAGCGAGGGTGGACATCACCCACCCACCCGTCCACATTTGGGGAGCTGCAAAGGAAAGTGCAAGGCGAGGATGTGTGTAACTTTGCATGAAGCAGAATGTGGGTGGTACCCAGGGTAAAAGCCCATTACACAGATACTGCAATTGACTTCTAAACACCTGGAGGCTGAGGAAACTGGGTGTTGAGGTCAAACACAAAGTGTATTTGGTAAGCGTATTAAGATAAGTGAGGTACAGCTGAGGCACCCAAAGGGGCTGATGGCTGGAGAATGGGAAGCAAATGGGACAAAAAAATAATACTGTGTCTTTAAAAATGAGTGTAAGTGAGTCAGGGAGATAAAACTAAATCGACTCCTCCAGAATGGCATGGTTATAGCCTGGTACTGCAATTACATTTATTTAGGTGCCCTACCTGTGCATTCCCACTGCTGAAGAACACACTCAGATTGCTTCCAGCTTTCCCCTCTGCCCTAAATTGCCTGAATTTATAGCACGTATGTGGGAGACTCCAGCAATTTCCCTGTTCCATATTTAACCCATGTTACCCAAACCACCTCAACTCCATCTGAGTGCAACTCCTGTGAAGGTAAGTGGTATTAATAAAGCCTGAGGCAAGCCTCTGGAGGGAGTGGGGCCAGCACAGCGATAGTAGTCCTGAGTCACACAGCCCATTTCTGGGTCAGCTGGCTCCTACGGCGCAGGGCTGGTGTCTCCAGCCAGCTCCAGTGTCACTCGGGCAGGGATTCCACCAAGGTTTTATCATCGGCTGCGCAAGGCTGCGGATATCCCCTTCTGAATTTTGCATGGGCTGGTAACGTTTTATTTTGGTTTGAATTCGTAGCCCTGCCCACCTTCCAAATGGCTGTTGAGCAGGCACGGATGGGAGAAGGGGCTGGAAAACATGACTAAATATGGCTGTGTTTCTGATTGCTACAGGCTGCGGGATTCGGCGGCCCCTTCTTGCCAGCAGCCACAGCTGAAGTTCCCAAGGTTTGAGGAACACCGAGAAGAGCCCTCCCCCCTCTTTTTTTTTCGGTTTTTTTTTGTTTGTTTTTGTTTTCCACGGAGAAATCTGCAACCTATTGTCTGGGCTAGCAAACTTGGCACCCTCCAGCTGCCTATAAAATTGCATTAGGCGTTTATATTTCCTGTAGTGGATTATGTGTTGTCTGGATTTGGGATGATTCCGAGAGAGAGGGTTAGCCTCTTTTTTTTTTTGGGGGGGAGGGGGCGAGGAGCTGTACAAATTGCATTTGAAATAATTTCATTTTCTTGGACATAAGAGAGCACTGGCAATTGGCAGAGAAGACGGACATGGTCCTAGACAGATGTAGGCAGCTTCCCCTGCCACCAACTTGCACCACGGCTCTGGCCATGCACCTTGATTCAGCCCAGCGCCCGAGTATTCGCCTTGTTCAGAAACACGGCAATAACCGCATCAATCGCAATGGCATTTCTTGTGCTTGAAGTTAAGCATGTGCTTAAATGTCATGCTCAATCACAAGGAAAGGATTTCTTCGCACTCTCGCAGAGTCGGTGCTCTTGACCCAGCTGGCTCTGTGTTCGTGCAGGCAGCGGGGTTTGATGCAAACTCATCATTCACAGAATCACAGAATCTTAGTGGTTGGAAGGGACCTTTGAGATCATCGAGTCTAACCACATTAAAAAACAAAAAACAAAACCACAACAAACACCCCACCCCCCCCCAAAAACAAACAAACAAACAAAAAAGCCACCCACCAACTAAACCCCACACCCACAACCCCACGCAGATGTAGCATGTACGGGGGGTTTTCTTTACAAACTGGGGCTTGCCTAACTTTGAAAATATCCTCTTGATTCGTATGTAGAGTCTTTATTGTGCTTTATCGGCATTTTCTAATTTGGATCTGAAGCCAAAGAGGCAGTAACTATTTCTAGAGTGGAGGAATCACATTTAAAAAAAAAAAACCAAAAAAAAAACGTGTGTTTTCATATCTTATTTGAAACGTGTGCTGCATCAACGCCAACCAGCATCATGAAAGGGTAAAATCAGACTGCAAGTGCTTATTGATATGATGCTGTCATAAATTCACACAGCGCTTTGCTGTGCAATCTTCTTTTGCAGAAAACAAACAATCTAAGAGCACGATTTTGTAATCACCTTTGTATGAGTAAGTAGTACGTCTCTCAGTCCTGCTGACACGACTGCTGGCCCACGGAATAGCCAGCAGGTGGAGTCATCTATAATGTACGTGTTGTGATCTGGAAAGTTGATTAAGTACAGCTGGACACGTGGAAATTTCAGTTGAAAGTCGAGACCAAGGAAAATATGAGGAATGGAACTGGAAAACTCTGCGAGCGCGGAGGAGACAAAGAGCTAAAACTTTAGCAGCAGAAGAGGAGGGGCCTGCAAAATGTTTGGAATAGCGAAAAGCTGGAGCAATCCTGGAAACACTTCTGTGGCTTGGATCCCGAGGCGTAATTCATGCTGTTGTAATTTGCGCAGACGGCTGCCGTCTCAAGGGAAGGCTGGAACAGCTGTGAAACATCAGGGTGTGGGCCTGCTTCAACCACACACCCTTTCTTGATCCTTCCATCAGTCACAGAAGTGAAAGGTGATACAGGGCTCGCTGTAGGAAATATCTGCAAGCTATTCTCTGCCCTTGGGAGATGGCTCCTCTTGCTACTTGAGTCGTGTTAAGGACCAGCTTAGTTTGGCATTTTCTGTTTAGCAGTGCACTCTCAGATGCTTTTCAATAAACTGATTAGGGAGAAAGAATCAGCCTTGACTCCAGAGATCAGCCATGTAGTAAATTGAGTTGTAGCTGAGGGGCCTCTAATAAACAAGGCACTTCACTGAAAAATGGAGTTATGCGGCAACACTCGTTCCGTTCGCACAATGTGCCCAGCCACCACAGTGGGTATTTTACTTTGTCCTTCACTCTGTCTGCTTGTTACACCAGGAATGAACACTGCCTCCGGCAGGGCATTTGCCCTTCCCGAGCTGCACAGCCTCCAGCCTATTTGGAAACGAGCAGTTGCAAATAATGATTCGCACCGTCTGTTTGTCTGTGTGTCCGTGTAAGGCTGAGTAATAACGTCATGGCCACTCGGCAGCTACAGACTTGTGTCTGAGGGAGGAGAGCGTGGCACAGCCCCTGGGGGACTTTGGAGACACAGTCAGGGACATATTTATGCAGGGGCTGTGTCTCCAGCGAGGCTACCAGAGGACTGCATCAACAGCCATCGCTGCTGGCCCATTGACATAGACTCCAGCCTCCAACAACCTCTGGTTCACTCCTGACAGGCAGCTGATGGGAATAAATGCCAGGTATTTCCCCGCTTCTTGATCTCTGGTACCCAGAGGGTAGGGCAGAGCCACTGTGTTGGGTTTTTTCTGGTCTACGACCCCATGCATTCACTGTGGTACCTTGGTGGCTCACGCAATTTATCTTGAGGCGGTCAGCCCCGCTGTCGCAGCGGAAAAGAAAAAGACCTTTTGGTTCCCAGACATGCTCTTCACACGGCCTCCTATTACTACACATTTTGGGGATATGGTGGGAGGCCCCTTCACATTAGAAGTGCCGAAGGACCTACTTTATCCTCCATCCTTTCAGGCATAAGCAGTGCAGGCAGACAGCATTTTTATGCTAAGTGCATATATGCAGATAACTGCATCTGCACTGCAGGTGTCGTGCTGCTTTAGCAGCATCGGTGTACCTGAAAAGGAACAACTTTTGTACAGCGTGATATCCCAATGGAAACACACACCAATTAGCAACAATCAATGTGCTGCAGCGATGTTTGAAGCCGGCAGGAAAATAAGTCAGGAAAGTTTTGCTCTGAGTTCTCTGGTTGATTCCCAGACATTGACGTTGCTGCCTTGCTGGAGCACTCAGCTGCTTGCTGAAGCCAGGTGTCCTCCTTGTAAGAGGTGACCCTGGGCAAAGAGGTTGTTGTGGCCGTTGACCCACTGACTGGCAGCTGCCAGCACCCTTGCGTCAGAGCGACATATCGATATTGGCCTCCTGCCACTGCCTGGGGACTGGCATCCTTCCGGCAGACGGTTTAAGTCAGGTGACAAGGTCTTGGGATTTTGTTGACTTAGGTTATGTATTTTTGGCTGCGCGCTAATCGGTGACAAGAAAATGCAGCTTCTGTTAATAAATTTTTGTAGCAAAAAAAGAGCTGGCCCGAGATAAGCAAGGAGAAACATTTACCCACGCCTGTTGCTACGGGAAGCTCCATCATCGTTTCCTGTGAAACCAGGACCAATGTGCAGGCTGTAACTTTACCTTGGCAGCACTTCGTTACCTGTGGGAGTGCTGCAGTCAGGAGGAAGTGTGTCTGGCTCCCAGGAGCTTGGCTGGCAGGGCAGAAAAAGCAGAAAGGAGCAGGGCTGGGCAAGCCATCAAATCTCCCCAGTTCCCATTTAGCAGAGAGGGCAAATCTACGAGGAAGGAGAGCGGAAAATGCTGTGGGAGGCTGCGAGGGCAAGAGGATGAGACATCATGTGTAGATGATGGAAGCAGCAAGAAACCATCCTCAGCTGTGGTGGGGACGAGAGCTTTGCTTTGAACTGTCTCCTAGTGATTTCTGTGCCTTCGGGTCAAAGACCAAGTTTGTGCCTCACTTCATGCCTGTGTGAGTCACCGCCTCTGCTCCATCCAAGCACGTCATGGCACTCACCAATTTGTACTTCCATAGACCTTTCACACCTGGCATCCCGATGCCACCTGATCTCCAGCTCACTGGGAGCACCAGCATATGTTTCTTCAAGGAACACCCTCACAGGGTGTCTTTCTAGGGGAGAACCCCCACCACCACCAACTTTACTGTAAAAATATTTTAATCTCTTCAGAAGGATATATTCTTCATACCAGCTTCTGAGAGCTCTCTGGAAGGATAACATTTCTTACAGTTGCCTCTCGTTGATCTGTGAAAGACAAAGCATTGGTGAGCGCTCTCCAAACTTGTGTGTAAAGCCACGGCACGTAGGAGCCTTTGGCAGGAGCGCTGTGCAGCAGTGGCAGGGTTAACAGAGGAGTCAGCTGTCTCTTTAGTATGTCTCAGATGTCACATACAAATACCTAAAAGGCAGCTGGGGTGTGTGAAAGGAAATCAACGGATTAAGCCTGCAGTCCTAGCTCAAAAGCTTTTTTTGTGACTTCAGGAATGCCTCATATCCCATCTGTTAAATGGAGATAATACCTATTCCACAAACATACTGTGAAGATTAATTCATTAAACTTTTTTAAGAGGAAATGGGAAAATCTAGAGAAACAATAATATGAAATACCACAGCATTAATGACAGAAAGCAAACGAGAGCATAGAGCATGGCAGCAGCAACTGCAGGTCTGTTTGGTAGGGAGGGTGCAGTACCTGCCTCAGCTCCTGTCGCCCACACTAAAACTGAGGCTGCTCTGTGCTCTGTGGTGGCCCCGGCCACTCCACTGGCAGGGTGCAGACCATGGCCAGCCAAGAATACCTCACCAAGGGACCTTCCTCTGGTACCATAGCTCTCCTGAGGCAGCATTCCGTGGCCCAGGCCTTGTCAATGCAGGATGCGAGGGGGAACTGGCAGCAGCTTTGGCACCTGCGTGGCAGGAGATGGTGGAAATAGGGTTAGGGGAAGATGAAGAGAAAAATGGAGGTGGGGCACTGTAGAGCAACTCCTTCTTTTGATATCCCTCAAGGGGAGTGTCCGACAGACACCTGGATCACAGGTAGAGGAACACTCCCAAGTGCACAAACAGATTTGTCTCTGAACTGTTTATTCCTAACTTGTCTTCGGGTTGAAGCCTTCTGCAGCTCCTCGTGGGCATTATCTTAACCTGTACCCTTCATCCAGAACTCCTCATTAAAATTAGGAGGAAGACAAATACAGAAATGCTGCTTTTCTCTGAATGACTGGCATCCCAGTCATGAGAATCTCAGCTTCTTTTGGAGTGGACCGAACATGTTCCTTCAATGCTGTTTGACAATCTGGCTCATTTTATCAAACACAGTCAAGATGGTTGAGACATGTGTTTACCCTTGGTGGGTGAGCAGACAAAAGATGCATGTAATTGTCCTCTGGGTGCCTGCCACTCCATGGGGATTTGCAATCACTTTGAAAAAGGGGATTTTCCTCATCACTGGAGGAGACAAGCTGGCACCTCAGCACAAAACATACCACTTAAAATAGCTTTTAATGTGGCCTTAGAAACTATTTTTGGATCAGGAAAAATGTGGTGTAAGGGGAGGCTGGAGTCATGTATTGTAACTGTCACTCATGAACATGAACACCAGCGGATGTGTAAAGACACATCAAGATAACCAAACTGGTCCACCTGCTTCGTTACACATGGTAATACTTGAGAAGTCAAGAGGGGCTTTCTTCTATGTGTGTTGACTCACCATGACCACCTCCACTCCTAGTTTCCTCCAAACTGTCGGCACATGGAGGAAGACTGCCATTCCCATCCTGTAATACAGCAACCATGGATTTTGGAGTGGTTTATTATCATCTGCAGTTTAGTTCTCCATCAAGTTGCCGTGGATTCCAGACTACTTTCAGGACAGTAGAGGCTGACTGTGCATTCCTCCTCCTAGACCAGACATCATTCTTGGTGCTACCAAACAGCAACTGAATAAAATCAACTTCATGTTTCTGTGGAGGATCCCAGATTTGTTTCTCAAGATCAAAAATGTGGAGACACATGAAAGGGCTGATGAGCGGGTTTCAGGTTTTTGAAAACTGATGTCTCCATCTGGTTGGAAGTCATTTGCAGCAGAACAAGCAGGGAGTTATATATAAAGATGCAGGAGAAACCCATGGAGACTGTTAGGAATGGGAAAGCAGATCAGCCCTATTCTTGGGAAATCAGATGCAAACTGGGGCTGTGAGATGGACCATGGGGTGAGCTGTCCAGAATAGCATAAAGTAAGCCTGGAAAAGGCTGGAAAAGACATGATATATGAGGAATTGGAGGCTGTGCTGAGTGGGGGCAGCATTAGGTACCAAGCTGAGCAGCGCATCCCTGGACACTGGATGCTGCTGAAGCAGGGGATCAAGTCAATACCCCTCATGCCAGATTCTCCTCAGCTCAGCACCGCTGACACGAACTGCCATAGAAACCTCACCCTGAAAGGCAGCCTGGCACAGGCAGGCGACAGGAACATGGCCGTGGGCAGGGGCTCAGGGGACATGGCTCTGCCCCAGCCCAGTCTGGCGCAGGGGGGTCCTGCACCCATTAATCATAGCATCATAGAACGGTTTGTGTTGGAAGGGACCAAAAAGATCATTGAGCTCCAGCCCCCCTGCCATGGGCAGCGACACCTCCCATTAGACCAGGATGCTCAAAGCCTCATCCAGCCTGGCCTTGAGCGCTGCCAGTGTTGGGGCATCCCCAGCTTCCCCAGGCAAGGTGTTCCAGCGCCTCACCACCCTTCCAAAAACGCTCCACCGGCCCGAACCACAAAGCCTCCAGCCCAGCCCCGTGGCAAAGAGACGCCCTCAGGGGCCTTCGCGCCTTAATCCTACGGCCATTTTCCTCCCACAGAGGAGGCTCGGCTCCCGACTCGGCCCAGGCCGCACAGTACGAGGCCGTGCCGGGCGGCCATTTCCCGCCGCCCCGTGCGGCTCCGTAGCCGGGGTAGCGGCGACAGCGACGGCGGCGGCGAGGGGCCGGTGCCTCGCGGCGGCCCCGCCCTGCCCGGCCCCTTTCCCCGCCCGGCCCCTCTCCCGCCCCCATCCCCGCCCGCCGCCGCTGCCGAAGGTTTCCGAGCGGGNTGCCCGCTGGGGACGGCGCCGAGAGCGGCCACAGCAAGCGGCTGCGGACGGAGGCGGAGGCCGAGGGCGGCGGCATGCAGGTAGCGGCCAGGGCCGGGGAGGGCCCTTGCCGGTTCTCCCGCACCCGGGGCTCGGCGGGAGTCGGGAGGGGGCCGGGNAGGTTTCCGAGCGGGGGTCGCGCGGCTGTGACGGCCCGGCCGGCGTTTCCGGAGATTGCCGAGGGGCTTCGGCCCCTCCCCAGCCGCCACCGAGCCCGTGACTGAGGCGCTCCGGCGGGTCGAAGCTCGCCGCGCCCGCTGCTCTGGTCGCGGCGCGGGGCTCGCCCTCCTCCTCCTTCTCCTCCGGTGTCGCGGTGACAGAGCGGGGCGATCGCGGCNCTCGGCGGGAGTCGGGAGGTGGCCGGGCGGCGATAATTTCGCTTTACGGGGTTCGCTTTACCGGCGTGCGGCCCTTTTCCCCTACCGGGAGCAGCGGAGGGGGAGTGGGTTCTCCTTCCCGGGGCTCAGCCCAGCACGTGGGGCGGCAGCGGCGGGGCCGCGGCCCTCGGGGAGCCGCCACTGGGTCCGGCGCTCCGGGCGCCGCCGTTCTCAGCCCGCCTGGAAAGCAGTGGATGGTGGGGCTGGGCCAGGGACACTGGCAGGGCTTTGGTGGCTCTCCTAAACCGTCTCGAAGATGCTCACCCAATGCCCCACGACCACTTTCCCCTTTCCCAGACGGCGGACCCCTTTCCCTGCCTGGAAAAGGGGTCGTGGGGCATCGGATGGGCATCTTCTAGCTTGGCACAGGGGCTGCCAGTGTTCATGTGGTCCACAAAACATCGCACCTTCCAAGTGCCATTGCCTTTGTGTTTTCAGGGTGATGCTACCAAGGTGTTTCTGCTTTCCTTTGTCTGGCTGCTCTACAGGGTTGTTTTATTATGGCCATTTCACTGGCCCTTATTTCGTTCTGTTTCTTGCGATGAGTCTGTTGGAACTCTTTGGAAGCAGTGTGGCTTATTCAGCTGAAGTTGTTTCTCTTCTGACCTTTTCTTGGGTTGGTAAGCGCTGCTGAAAGTTTCAAAGGGGAGCATCCTCTCCTCTCCAATGAGCTTCTCATCTAGATGCTAAATACTGGCCAAGTATCTTCCTTTTTTTTATTTCTCAGGCTATACCTAGTTTGCATGTGCACTATTGCTACTTTTTTTTTTTTCTTTTCTTTTTTTTGATAGCTTGCAGCAGGAGGGTTTTGTTTGTGGTTCGATTCAATGTTCAGCCTTCCATGGGGGTCTCTCCACCTTACAACACCACTTTTTCCCCAGTGTGGTGGTGGGGGATGAATGTAGGCTGGAGCTTCACACCCAAGTGCTGCTGCTCACGTTCCCCTGAGGGCCAGAGAAAACTGTGCAGTGCTCTTTTATTCCTTGAAGTACTACCTTCTCCCACACGTAGGTGTCAAGTATGACTCAGACAATGTGTATAATTACAAGGAGAAAGATGCTGAGCATTGAGGGAGTGCTTATACATTGTGTCTTGCTAGGAATTATGAATGAGTGCCTGAACGTGGTGCCATGAAATTGTTCGAGCTCTTCAGGGTCAAACTAAGGCCCAGGTCCTATGTAGCTATAGGAGCTGCACCCGTTTACCTGCAGTTAGTGGTTAAACTGGTTGGTGTTGATATAAATCAGTGATAAATCAACTGAAAATTGCCCAGGAAAGGACTTGAACTGTTTTAAACAAAACAGTATTATTTTTTTTAATTGCAAATGAATTAAACTTCTGTATACGTAAAAGGCTCTCCACTACATTTACACTGAGGAAAGTGTTTCATTATCTGTTTAATGAATAGTACATGATAATAAGATTGCAGCATTCAACCGTGGGGCTATGACGGTGCTCGTGCACAGCAATGTGTAATGTTGGTGGTAATGATAGTAAGAATTAATCGTGGATCTCAGTGCAAAGTTGGGTTTTGTTTCTGTATCACATGCAGGCAAACAGTGGAGAAGTTAGGTGAAGTGCAACTAGTAGAGTCCAATTTTAAAGTTAACTGTGTTTATAATAGTGACTATAACTATTCTGGGACTCTTGTAGTGTAGTTACTTGGTATTCTTAGCATAGTTTTAATCTTTCCATATGTATATATATGGAAAAGATTTTTTTTCAGTCTTTCCAATATAGAATATGAAAATAAACATAAATATATGTATGTATATATGCACATGCACACATACAGTTATGTCCAGAAGTTTCCCTTGATTTTTTTTTTTTTTCACTGTTAAAGAGTTTGGCTTGTTTATTTGGAGAATCTTCTCATGGTTGTAAGCAAGAAATACCAAATTTGAAGCCAAACATACCAATAATATCAAAGCTGGGAAAAATGTATTCTGTAATGTTTGGGAAATTCAGTATCTTTTTACCTAAAAGTCAAAACACAAAATTGCTTTTCATCAGGATTTCTGTCCAGATAGAGTATTCTTTTGAAGTACCTTATTTTAGAATAGTGGGTTCTTTTCAGTAAATTCTCTATGTTTAAACATAATGCTTGCAAGAGGAATAAAGAGCCTATTCTTTGATACTTTTTCTCCCCTCTCTTCCCCCCGCCCCCTTCCCAATATGTACTAGAAGCTTTCTGGAAGCTGGAAATAACACCAGCAACCTTGTTTTTCCTGCAGATCCTGTCAATTTTCTACTTCCTGTTCCAGAGCCACAGGCAGTTGCTGTGTAAACTTGGTGACCTCGTTCGCGTCCCTGCGCTGATAGCAAGGAATCCCGGGGTGCCCCCTTCACCACGGTTTCTTCTGTGCATAACCCCTACCTACTGATGGTTCATGAATATGGCTTGTAATGCTGAAATGAATAAATTAGCTGTAGAAATTACTAATTCAACTCTAAAACGAATAACTTTTTTTTTTTTTTTGTCTATTAACATGAAGTATAAAAGCCAGCCTGTAGGGAGATAATAGCCACTTATGAAGGACTTGGGGCAAAGTGTGCCCTAAAGCTTAAAGTAGCCCTTAAATTTGCTGGGCTTCTTGTTTTCTGCTGTCTCAGGCCAGCATGCTCAGACAGCTTATGCAGTTAGGGTTTCATTATCTAATCCATCTCTGATCAGGCCGGATAAATGGTGTTTGGCCAGCACTGATCTTGTTAGGAGGGTGGTGTAAAGCTGCTTGAGTTGGGATTGGGACAAATCGGATCATGGCTGCTATCTGCTTCTGGGAAATATTTCAGTTAATCATAGCGTGGAAGGAAAAGGTCCAGCACAAACTGCTGATTTTTAGCTCCCTTTGGTCCATATGTGGCAAAACTCGAGTGCCACCAGCCAGGAATGTCTCTTGGAAGTATTTGGGTATGTTTGTAAGCTTTGGAATTGGAGGGCCCCAAAGGTACTGCTGCTTTTTAACTGCATAAATACTAGCTAGGAACTAGCTTGCTCTCTGTTTGTTGGCTTGGATGAGTTGAATTAGTGGGATCAGTCCCTAACAGAGGGGAGAAGCGGGGGGTGGGGTGGGAAAAAAGGTAAGTTATATTGGCTGAAGTCACTTGTGAAACTGCACTCAAGTGCAGTTGTTGATGTGGCTGTATTTGCTGCTTGTCAAAAGCGGTTGACTACTGCACAAAGAGAAGACAGAGTACCCTTGCAATAATCTCTCTCCTCCTCCCTTCCTTGCATGATGAAAGACGAGAAGTGTTGTGGCTAGCTGGGACGCGTTCCTTCTCTCTCTCTGGAGCTAAGGTGTAATTCTGGGATGCTGTGTTTGTCCTTCTCCATTGAGATGCTAGAGTTGTACCAGGCAGTTAATGCTGCTGAGGAAAGTTATTAAAATATCTTCCTGTGCCTTTGCATGGGGTTGAATGAGTTAATCAACTCCTCTTTTGGTTCCAAAGCTGAATTTTGATTAAACTTTTTTAATGGGTTCTAGAATGGTTAATGGATTAAAATTATACCTAGAGGTAATCTGTGGTTGGAATTAGATGCAAGGTGTGAGCAGAGCTGATCCTTGTTCCTCTCTCCTGAATGACTTGTGTGCTCAGTATCCCTGAGTTTTTGGGGGAATTACTCTTCTGCAACTGTAAGTATGGCCAACTGGTCAGGGAAGGCAGTTAATGCAGCTGTGCTCTATGCCTTACCCAGTCCATGTAAACTTTTAGTGGCAGCGATGAGTGGTGACTTCGTGTTGTCATTCAGGCACGTCTGCGTAGGCTTCGTAAAGATGACTAGTGGTGTTGAGATCAGTCCCCTGTGACTAAATAATGACATAATAGACGGTAAGCCTTCGCTCTGCAAGAAAGCCTGCGTTTTCTTTTCCTACTGTGAGCCAGAAGATGGTCTGTCACACCTTCTACCAGCTTGACTCCTTCCAGTGCGAAGGCTGGAAACCTTAAAGAGCGATGTGCCACAGAAAGGGAAGAGCAAGGACATTGCTGGTGCTTCATGACAACCAGTGTCCTTGTTCAAAGTATGTCCCATTTGTGGTGCTCCAGAGGAGGGCATGAAATCTGTCTGCTGATAATTGCCAAAGTGGGGTTTGAGTTTTACAGGTAAGATGTCTGACTGGAACTGTAATCGAGAAGGGGCCAGTGAATAATAGCTTTTAAGCTGTGGGGCGCCCTACGGAAATCTGTATCTTTAAATCTTACAGAAGAGAACATGTAGTTCCAGTAAATTGTAGAAAAGCTGTGTAATCAGGTTGGCTTTTTCCTCCCTCTTATTATTCATGGCATGGCTGACTTCTTCAAGAGATGCAGAGCAATAAAGGGGATGTAAGGTACTATAAAAAGAGATGGAAGCTCCAATTTTTAGAAGCTGACCCCTGCCTTGCATCCAGGATGAGCTTTCCTGGGATGCTGTTTGAGCAGACTGTTGCTGGTGTGATGAGACATAATGAATCACCTTTAAGTTTGTTGTTATTTCTCTGTTTGCCTTTGTCCTCTGTGTAGTTTTGTTTTTTTTTTTAAGTATTTTGAGTGTTATGAGTTAGACCTGACAGAGTCTGGGAAGACTTAGAAAATCTCCAGTTCAAAGAAAATGTTTGGCAAACAGTCTGAAAGTTGGAATTTTAGTGATGTTGAGAGCACTTTAATGTTGGCTTTTTTTTTCTTGCCATATTCAGGAGAGTGGAAAGCCCAGGTAAAGTGTTCTGTGCGTTTTAGTGCCCCTCCAGGCTCTGTTGGTATTTCCTTTGGATTTCAGAGGTTTGCCTTTAAAGGTGATGGCTGTGGTTGTGAGGTTGGAAGACGAACAGAGGTCTGGCTCTACTGGAGATGGTTTCCTTCTGCGTATGCATACTGGCTGTAGACATATGCTTCTTATTTTTCCTTTTCAAAATTCCCATTTGGAACCGTGAACGTGCTGGCATTGCGCGGAAAGCCTGGTCTCTCCATTGCGTTTCCAAAAGGTTGCCCACCTTGCTGAGTGAGGAGCAGCCTGCCTCTCTCCCCGGCACCTCCTGTGAAATTCCCTCTGTTGCCTTTTTCTTCCTGATGACCTGGCAAGCGGGGCTCCCACTTTGCCATTTTGCACTGGGGCTTCACACCTCTGTTTTTGAGTCTGTCTCAAAAAGGCGCCGGTCGCTGAAGGTTTGACAGTTGTGTTGCTGTGCTGGCTTTGTGTTTTGTAGTGGCTGGGCTGAGGGTTCTCCGGCGACTCTGCTGCAGCGAGGATGGTGGCAGCAGGAACACCAAAATGCAGGAGATGTAAAGGAGGCAGCAGTAAAATAAACCAAAATAAATTAACTGCCTCATTTGCACCAGTTGGTAGGGAAGCCAAGCTCAAGTTGAGACTGACCTGAACTGGAGTCTGTGTGTGGTCCGTGGCCCCCCAGAAACTGCTGCGGAAGGACATACCCCTGTTAGCTTGGAAAAATAAAGCCTGGCACTGGCAGCCTTTGGTTTGCTGCACAGGAGCCTCTGCCCCTTTAGAAAATGTTAGGGGTCGCATCGGTTGAAGATGTTTTAAAACCCACTGCTCTGCCCTGCTGCCTTGTCTCATGGAGTCGGACAAACCTTAGTTTCCATAGGAAGCCAAAGAGGAGGGCAGGTGTTTTGGTCGGCTGGAAACCTCTCGTTTAATTTGCCCATCTCGGATATTACTTGACCTTCTGTGTGTATGTGCGCTTTTGAAATGCGGTGGCTGAGGGATCAGAGGAACATCCAGAAGCAAAGTGAGAGAAGCAATTAGAGGTAACGAGTTCCAGTTCATTGAAGCATTCTGTTGATCTACATTTTACAGTGGTATTGAGTGGACGCTGGAGTGTAGCTGTCATGAGATAATCCCAATGTTTAGGGATTAGAGCTGCTTGACTGCATTTTGGGCCTCAGCTCCCTTTCCTCTCCAGTAAATTTAATTTTGCCAGCAATCTTTTCTAAATTCAGGAAAACACCAGCTTGAAAAACGCGTGTGTGTTTTCCCCAGACTGCTTCCCTCTCCTTCTGGTTTACTTTAGGAGTGCACCTCCTTTTTTCCAGGCTGAATTTGAGATGTGTGTAGGAGCCAAGCCTAGTGATGGCAGGGGCTATATGAAATGGTCTTCCCGAGGCTTGGATGGTGCCACCATCCTGACCCACAGCGCTCTGCTGGGCTGTCCCACCGAGCTGTGCTAGGTCACCTCTCCTGCAGGATAGCTTTGCCGTTTTACTGGGCTACGCTGAAAAAGGAGCTTGTTGTAGGCTGACGTTTCTAACCTGCGTTCTTGGTTCTGGAGGATTTCCAGGGTGTTTGGGAAGAGGCTGGTGAACTGTGCTAGTCTCTCTCTTGTTTGGCTTGTCATGCGTACGTACAGCATCTGTTGGAACCACCCCTAGCAGCTCTCTTGCTGGACTGGAGGAAACGGGACACTAACTTCTTCGCAATACTACGATGTATTTAAGTAGCTGGAAAGTAAGGAAGGTTGTATACAAAAGCTCCCTTGTTTAATGAGGGGCAGCAGCTGATCTTGAACTGGATCCTGCAGCTGTCTGGGCAGAGCAGGAAGCTTTGGCAGTTCCTGCTGGCTCAGTTGGTGTGACATTGGTGTTCAATCAGCTATACCGTTGCCACCTCCTAACCTTTGGAGTGTGGGCAGAGTGTACTTGTGATTCATACCGATTAGAGAAGAGGTCATGAGATCTTTCACTTGCATCTCTCGGGTAGGACAGTGGGATTCGGTCTGAGGTGTTTTTGAAGTGGCTGTGCGTTCCCGGGGCTGTTGCTTGTGTTTGCCTTTTGCTTGGGAGAGTTTGTTGTGCAGGAGGATTGGATGCTTGCTTCAAAGAGTGTGGGCTGGAAGCAATTGTTGCTTTTTTTCTGTATAACTTTCTTGGGTTTTATCTCCTCATAATTGCCTCAGTAATAATGCATGTATTAGCAAAGAGGTGGGGAAGAACCTGCACCATTTGAGGGGGAGAACCCCCTCAATGTGTCAGCACTTTTTACCCTCTGGCTGTACTTAGCTAGATTTCCTTTAATAGAGAGGCTAAAGAAGCAACCTTATGAGGCATTTCTGTGTGTTGCAAACATCAAAATATTCTCCCCAGAGGCCTTTGAGGCCCTGGGATCTGGATCCAGCTCAGGTTTCTTCAAGGGACTGTAGTGTGCTCCTTAAGCTGAGGCTTTCTGCAACAGCTTTTCCCCTGCTATTTCTGTAGGAGATTCTTGCAGACACTTGGGATGGTTGTCACTGTTGGAGGCGATGCCCGGGAAGAAAATCCCACCAAGGCTTCACTTAAAAGCCTTGATTTAGTGCCGTGTGGGTGGAAGAGAGGCAGTAGCTGGCACCCTAGGCCTATAATTTGCTGCTTGCAGTTGCTGTTCCCTTACCTGGAAAGGAGTGGGAAGGTCGCCCTTCCTCCAGCTGCTCCTTCCCCTCAGGTGGAAGGAAGGCTGGGTGCCATCTCCCTGGGGTCCCAGTTCTTCTGGCAGCGTAGCCAGACGTGACTCCTCAGAGCAGCTGCTGTGGGACAGTGCTTCTAAGCCATCTCTGCCTGGCTCTTTGTTCTTATTCTGTTGTGCGCCTTTGCTTCCTTTTTGTGAGAAGATGAAGTGTGTGCATTAAAGGGCTTCTCCATTACCCTTCATACTCTCCTGTTCTGGAGAGAAGGTCCATCAAAGAGGCCCCCTTTCCTATGCTTAATTTTAAAAGCCCTGTGTAGCCTTGGAACGGAGCTGGATCAGATGGAGTAAGTTTTGTAGGAGCTTCTCCTTGTGGATCCTGTGGGCCCCAGTTCCTCTTGAAGATCAGCTTTGGAGTGACCCGGGGTAGTTCCAAGGAACTAATGCTTCTAGTCGCATGAGTGGGACCAGCCACACAACCTCAGGAGATCCAAAAGGTTCATTCAGGGAAGAAAACCTGGGCTGTGGTGTTGCCACAGCAGATTGAACTGTGGGGCATACTGAAGGAGGTGGAAGCTGGCACCGTGGTATGGGCAGATGTCCTGGGACTGGTGGGATTGATGAGAGCGGGAAGCTGGAGTTTGTGTGATGTTGGCCTCAGGAACAATCCAAATCGTGGTGAAAACTGAGGCAGTAAAGTGTATGTATAACTTCTGCTGGCTTGCTGAGATCTGAATGTCTCTTGGATATCCTGCAGGAAAAAAAAAATCAGTGGACTTCTGAAGCTGCTGTCCATCCTGTTATTTGTTTTGTCCAGGAGTGTTAGCCGAAGTGTGTGAAAACGCAGAATGCCCTCAATGCTCCAGTTACAGGGAAGAGGTGTGTTACACTATGGCAGTGCTGTGGTACTTGGTGTTTGTCCTGGGTGTTCCGAAGCTGCTGGGCACTGTCTTGGTGCAAAGGGGCGAAGAGACAGAGAACGTGCCGGAGTGAGAACCAGCGCTGCAGCGGGCTGGGGCCGGGCGAGACTTAATGCATGGTGCATCCATCCATGTATTAAATGGATGGGGCTGGAGCTTGTACCCAGCAAGTGCCCAGCAGGGAGGATGTGACAAGAAGGCACTGTGTGAGGTCTTAATTATGTGGCCGTATGTTTTATGTTTTTAGAGGTGACTTCATCTCCATAAGTGCATCAAATGGATAACGCTTGCTGAGGTGCTATTAAATCTAGCGGGAGTTTTGTTATCAGTTAAAATGGGTCTGAGGTCAGGCTTTGGACTGAGAGCTATTCAATATTTCATTTCTTCCTTTTCATCTCATGTGTGACCCCAAACTGAATTTAGTGCAGATAATCTAAACCTTGTACTGAATACAGAACTATTAATTTTTAATGGTCTCTTCTGTGGTACTCACCACTGTAGTGTGGGTGCTTCACAGATGCTAACGATCTTGTTTTTGCAGTTTTCCTGAGAGACAGAAAAGGTATATTATCTCTTTTTGTAGAAGTGGGGAATAGGCATACTGGTAATAAGACCAGTTTTGTGAAAATTGCATTGACACTTGCAAACAGATTTATTTTTTTATTTGTATTTGTTATTGTAGCTGGTGGGGTTTTGGTAATGTTTAAATCCTTGATCTACAGCTCTCTACAAATTCCACTGCATATATGGATATCTACCACTTTGACAGGTTGATCTTTCCTATATGTATCGTGGTGAGCAAATGTAAAGTGATGTCTTAATCTTAAAAAACAAAAAAAAACCACAGAAAAGTTTGAATTAAGTAGCATGGTTATCATCGTAGCAAAGCTGTTATCTTTACTTGGACGATGAGGTGTGAAACCTAACTTGTAAAACAGAATGCATATTGCTTGCCTTTAGCTACAAAACCACACACCTTTCGCTTGCTGCAGCTGTTTCTCGTGCTCAGAACACAGTGGTTCCTAGGCCTGAACGAAGCAGGAGTCAGGAAAAAATGGAGCATCAGCCTGATTTGTTGTTGTAATGTCCCTGCACACGAGGAAACAGAGTGGAAGTCGCATGGGTAGCTGTAACTGGTGTTTTTTTTAATCCACAGCCCTTGGCTTTTGCAACTGAAATGCTGTTTTAGAAGAGAATGTGTTATGTTACCTTTAGAGTTAAAAGCATGTTTGGGTCTGTTAGCAGGCAGAAAGCTGCTGCGTGGACAGGAAAAGCAGGAACTGGCTCCCGACCCGCTCCCTGTGCTGGCTGCGTGGGGAACCGGCAACTCTCCCCTTTCCAGGAGACATAGGACTCAGTGTGGGCACTTGTGGGGTTGGTGAGGAGGAGGAGGCGGCAAGCGAAGGCATCTTTTGCTGGAGAGGCTTTGTGACACATTTGGGCTGCAAAACAATCCTGCTGCTTTGGGCTAGAGGTGTCTTGGGTGAAAAGTACTTGGCTGATCACGGACTTGCTGTCTCCTTCTTTTTGCTTGTTGAATAACGTGTCCCTGATGTGTCCCATCACTGCCTGCTTTTTAGTGCTTCTGCATGGGTGTTCGGTTCTGTTCGCTGCTGCTTCTTAGCTGAGTACAGCACTGAGAAAAGTGGGAGCCAGAAATCTGCTGTATGGCTGGGATTTGCCCTGGAGAGCGAGCTACGACGCTGGAAGTAGTATAAAGCTGTAGGGGAGGAAAAACCACCCCATCGCCCTGCTTTTGTCCCCAAGAGGAGATAAAAAAGACCAACCTGGCAATGGCTTCTTTGTGCCTTGCCCTGTGTTCTAGGAACTCCTGTTGCCTTGATGTGGGGTGAGGCAGTGAGGCTGGAAGGCTCTTCCAGTGCTCACACAAATCCAGCGGAGGCCTGGCATCTGCTGAAGTCACCAGCTGGATCTAACAACTTTTTCTCTATATGACCTTTATACCGAAGGACTTCTTGGAAACCTCTGACTTCCTGGGCTAGTTAGGTTTCCCAAAGAGTGGTGGTCTGCGTGCAAAGTGCCTGATGTTAGCAGAGCTGTGCTGAGAGGTCACAGTCACAAACAACGTGGCAGTAGTTTGACAGGGTGAGATGGATTCAGCGGGAGGTGATAGTGGCCTGTTGTGAGTAGTGCTGTCTGTGTGATGGCTCACCATTAACCATGGCCCAGAGAAGGGGAAGAAAAAAGGAAATGGACCAACTGTGGATTTTTAATTTTTCAAATGAAGAGGGTTACAGTGGAACTTTAATTCTTTGTAGTGTTTTCATCTGTGCATCCCGGCTGAGCTGTGAGTTAGTCTTGTCTGAGAACTGGACTTTTGTAATGGACTTGGATGCAGTGAATGAGACTGACGTTTGAGTATATGTTGACTGACCAATTATCTGATAATATGTGTCTATATATATGTCTGTGTGTGGCTATGCCAGGAAATTGAAGCGATGCTTGTAATTAGGTCTGGGTTGTTTTCTTTGTGCTTCTGCCCACTGGTTGCATCCTTCCGAAAAAGTCTTGTTGCATTTCACCATTCTTTCAATAAGAGCATCATGCAGTCAATGCCAAATACTGCAGATTCAGAAAAATGACTTTGCTCTGTCGATAAATGCCAAATTAGCACTGCTAATAACACTTGATGCTTCATGCTGTATCTAGAAACCTCTCTGTTATGGGACTGAGCACAAACCTGAGTGTATCTTTTTGAGCCAGGCTGTGACCAATGTACAGGTTTTCCTGGGGATGAGTGTTTCCCATGGGGAAGATGTTGACTAAAATAGATGGAGGTGCTGTGAGACCTTTTGTGCATGTTATTCAAAGCTTAAAGGAACAAGTAAGGATTCTTCTTCTCCTGGTCAATGAGTTGATGTTTTCATCATGAGCGGTATCGGTTATTTTTGACTGCTTTGCATGCCAGGAGGAGCATGGGTTGGATTCATAGCTTGGACCAAGACTCCTTTAAGGACTGGGAATTTTTTGATGAGTGATTGCACTGTACTCTGGGCTGTTAGTTGATGGATGTAGATGGAGCATGTCCATGTTACTTGGGAAGGTTTCCTTAAATAGGCATGACCTTTCCAGTGAAAACAGGAAGATGGTTTTTGCATTGGATTTTTTTTTTTTTTTTTGAGCTTGGCGTTTGTTTCATTTTTGGAACTCATGATTAGTGCAGACATTTACCATAGAAGTAGCTTCCAGTCGTGGTAGCTTCATGGAGCAGGGTTTGGCAGCTCTGTTGGGGTTTGATAGGGAGATTGGCTTGCTTTGCGGTGCAGCATTCGGAATAGCATTTATTCCTCCTTTCTGTATTTATTCCATCCTTTCTGTACCAGCCAGTATTTTTCACCTTTGGTGATCTGGTTCTCCCTCCTTATCATGCTGGCATCTGAAAGTCTGTGGCATCTCTGCATATAAGGAAAAGACTAACCAGTCTGCGTATTTAAACATGCAGATGGGAGAGTGGATAGTGCTTCGCTAGGTCTGGTTCATCCCACGATAATAATGCTCCCGTTTCTGTTGGGGGGCTTAGCGTTTGTAAGTGTGGGAGTTGCAGGCAAACTGGGGTTGGGGGTCCTGTCCCCCTGAGAACAAGGAACCCTCTGGCTATAGCATGAACCCGGTGACAGTTTATCTGAAATGCTGCCTGTCCCTGACCATCCTGGGGAGGTGGTAGCAGGAGATGAGTGGTTTGGATTCCTGCGTGCACTGAAATTTTTCCAAGGTTCCTAGTCTCAACTCTTTTGTCTCAGTTGCTGACAAGGTGTTGGCAAGCTCCTCTATGAACTTGCAGTCGATGTTTGTCTCTACATAAGCATAAAATTTCTATGCTCAGGCTCCCATGTCTATTGTAAGGTGTTATGTGGGGTTGCTTCTCTTGGACTCGGTGCTTGATAGAAATGACACAAATACACTGGAAAAGATGTAGTATAGTGGACAAACTGACCAGCCTTGATGGCACAGTAATATCAAGTGTTTTGTTTGGCTTGTGTGGTTTACTTGATCCTCAGGGATAAAATACAATTTTTATTGTGTTTTATGTCCATTCTCCTGAGCCGTTTCTTGTTCTCAGTCACCAATTTCACCTGAATTCTTGGGAGTTTGCAGTTAAGATTCAGAGGTTTGTAGATCTGTCTGGTTGGTTCTGGGATTTGCAATATTTACTTTCATTTCCAGAACAGGATTTTAAAGATAGTCCCTAAATTTCTGAGTTTACTCCCTGAGTAAAACTGGTATCGGTCCCCTTGGATGGGTGAATTCCTACCATTGTAAGCCTTTCTCTACCTCTGACTTCCTGATGATGAATACAGTCACACTAAGTAGTGGAGAACTTCTTGGTAGAACACTTCTCAACTTCAATTCCTAGGCAAGTATTTTTCTGTCTTGTATGGCTTTTCCTGGGGTGCGGAGGCTGTTGGATGGTTAGCTTCACTCTTGGGATGATCTGCTTATCTACAGGTGGTTGTTGCATGGTGCTTGTCATGGAGGCAACGATCTCTATGAAGTTGCTAGAAAAAAAAATTACAATGAATTTTGCACAGGTTGCATTTGAACAGATGCACTGGTGAAATAAGAGTGCAGTGGGAAAGGAGGATGGGATGTGGTACCACTCATCTCCCTAAGGCTGCTCTGTTCCAGCAAAGCCAGGGCAGGTGGTGCTGCCATCCCCAGTGACTCAAGGAAGACTTTCACCTCTGGCTACTGTTAAATTGGCCCTGGGTTGGAGTTGCTGGAAGACTTATCTAATGCTTATTCGGCACGTTATGCATGAAGCTAATGGGCAGGGTAGAAAAGATGATGTGCTTGTAGGAAACTTCATACCTGGAAGTGCTTAAACAGTAAAAATGTCCTGTAGGAAAACTTCCTGTTCCTTACATGGTTAGCAGCGATAACCAAAGCAAATTACACAGTGCTGGGTTTAGAGCCCTCTGATAGTATTGTCATGCCTTCTGCTTCTGTTTACAGATTTCCCATGTAGCTGATTTAAATTAACAAGGCTGGTGAATTCATTGCTGCTGTATTTAACCCCCTGGGCAGCAGTGAATCTGGCAAGGATGGAGCATCGTTTTCCCATGCTGCTTGGAAAGGGAGGGTGTGCAGCACAAGTTAAGCAGCGTTAGTGCTTGGGTGAGAGGTTCACAGTCGCAGCTCACGTGTCGGATGAAGGGTATAGAGAAGGTTTCCAGAAGTCTTTTTCCTCTTATCATTTCCAGGGCGGCTCAGTCACCCAAGTGAGTGAGGTGTTGCGATGTTGTTTTGGCGTGTATGGGCTGGCCAAAGCCTAATGTATCCACAGAGTTTGTTCAAAGCAGATAGCATTACAGGAATCAAAACAGACCTCATGTTTCCTGTTAATAGATTTAATCCTTTGTTTTTAGCAGTTAAATATCCCTGTATTCTTTAGCCTAGTCTCCATTGTCATGGATTTGAGCCTTTCTTAAGTCATCATGCAAGTAATTGCACAGCGTTCATGTTAGGAAGAAAAGTGCGGTGTGAGATAACGCACAGAGGATTGAAACAACTTCAACAGGTGACCTGTGGAGGAGCAGAGATCTCGGAGCACTGCGTTCACTGGGTTGTGCTTCCTTCTCTAGTATGAACTGTGTGGCCTCCTCCCTCAGTTGCTGCCCACTCACTCCATCTAAAGGTGGTCCTTGGAGGGTGCTGGGGGCACACGGTGGGCTGCACACTGATGCCATTTTATACTCCATCAGCTTGCTGTTAACAGAAGGGACACTCTGCAGCAATTTAATTACAACATCTTCCCCTAGCACCAAAATTCACTTAAAATTAAATATATACGTGGATCTGCATCCTCTTGTTAGAGATGTTTCCTATTTTCTTTAGGCTTGGGCAAATAAGTTGTACAGTTGAAAAAGGTTGTATAGATTTTCTCTTCCCTTTTTTTTTTTTAAATGCCCTCTCCCATGAGTCTGCATAGCTTGTGAGACCGGGATGGTATTTCATCCTTAGCCTTGCAACCAGTTTGGAGATCTGAGCTTCGCCATGCCACACTTGCTGTTCTTGTCTGTTTGCTTAGAGTTTGTGTGTGGAGCTTACAGATACTAGTGTCTTTACAGAAAATGTCCTTTTGTAGCTGATGGGTAGATGACAAACAGCTGATTAAGCCAAACCTTCAAAAGGATTTTGAAAAAAAAAATAATTTAGTATTAAATTTATGCTTTGCAAATGTTATATCAGTACTACTGGGTTAAGTAGTGTTAGGCTACCTGGTGTAGGTTGTTCTGATGGATGACACCCTTTTGCTTTGGCCCACCACAGGTGTGTATCTGTGGGGTATCTACAGTAGGCTCAGCCCCTGTGTAGTGACTCTCTGTGCTGGGGTGGGTGGTGTGAAACCTTACCTCAAGGCTAAGCTGATCTGATGGTAAACAGCTGCTGAAAGAAGTGATCCTTTCCCTCTGCTCTCCATTTCACTCCGACTCTCTTTTTCGTGATCTCATAGAAAATGAGTAATGCCAAAGAGAAGGAGTTTATCGTTAAATGCGGCTGGTCCTGCTGTGGTGGATGTTGTGGCTGTCTGCCTGCTAGGTCATGTTTGAAAAGAGGAGATGGCTTCTGAACCCATTGCTTGTCTGGGGAAGGGTGTGGGATTGTGCCTTTTGGATCCTGCCAGCTCTTGGACTGATTTATCTGTAATGTTCAGCTTTGCCCTCAGTATGCAGCAACTGCATCTTCCACAGTAGTTTAAACTGATCTGCAGATTAGCCTGGGGTACCCCGGGCCTGACCTCTGTGCAGTGGTCCTAGCAAGGGACATGGAGCACCAGCCTGGGGAGTTGGGGTATCTGGGGGGGCGCTGAGGCGTGCTGGAAGGGTACACAGGTGCTGGGAAAGTCCTGACGGCTGTGGATGCAGTTGGGAGAAGGGGAGATGCTTGTAGCTGAGATTGTGACAGGTAACCCCAGATGTTGAGGGGCTGAAGTAAAGCAGTAGGTTAGCAGGACTTTTCTGTGTGTGCGTGCTGCAATGATGGCAAAACTTTTCTGGTTAACACTGATTATTTATATTTAATTACATCAGTAGCTGTGTGTTGACTTTCTGGAACCTGGGTGACTCAGGGAATGACCCGAGGGGAGTCTCTGGTAGTACTGTAGAAAGAAAAGCTGTTGGAGAAGCTGGGTTGCCTCTGCTGCTGTCCCTTGAAGAGGGAAGGTGATGTCGGGTGCTTGCTGTGCCCGTCTCTCTGGTGTCGAGAGCAGCGATGCAGGCGTTGACGTGGCGCGTGGTACCCAGAGTGCAGCTGCACGTCACTTCTGTCACCTACGCGGCATCTGTAGCTCTCGCAAGGAGACCCCTTTGCGTGTTTAGTACCGCCACTGTCGGCCTCTCTCACACCTGCAGCACTTCAAGAGTGAGCAGTTGCCCTCTCCCCTCGCAGAGGAGGGGGATAAAAGTTTGTTCACCCGCAGTTTCTGTGATCAACCCTATTTTCAACTCTGCCTCTGTAGCTGACAGCAGGCCCTCCTTCCTCTCGGCGCGCGTTCGCAATCCACTCATGTGCCGGCACGCATGTCCTGCCCTTGAAAACAGACCAAACTTATTAAAATCATTGCTGGTTGCCATGGCAGCTGTTGTCGCTGTGGGCTAATAGGAAAGGCAATTACTGCTGCATGCTGGGGAGCGCATGGGGAGGGTGTGGGTAAGGGACACACACACACACACACACACACACACACAGGCGACTGCACACTGATGAGCTCTGTGACTGATGGATCGGCTGTCATGGTGAGCAAGCAGCAGAGGAGAGAAAGGCCGGAGATGCCCTGTAATGAGGTTTGGCCAAATATGCTGTATTTCCACCTCCTGGGCAGGCTCATTGAGAGATTCCCACCCTTCCTTTGATTGTCAAGGGGAGTCTCAGGGTTGAGATTCATGTTTGCAGCTGGGCGCAGCACAGCGCAGTGCTGCTCGGTGGCTCTCAGCTGGCCCCAAAACTGAATCAGGGAGTTGGAAAACTTTATACACATTAAAGATACTCATCTGGCCCATTTCCAGCTGTTTCCTCACTGTAAATATTCCACTTTGGTTCTTACTTTGCAGTTTCCTGTAGGCTGAAGGTCATGATATAAAATAACTCTAATTTTTTTGGCGTGAGGAGGATCATTTATGAAAACTGAGGTCAGTTATGTTTTGGGATGCGTTGTTGGTTCTTGTGTTCTGCTGTAGTGGTGGAAGGCCAAGATATTTTGATTATGGACCCGTGCGTGGACCCCTCTGTATCTGCAGTTGTCACGTGGTCGTATGGCAGGTGCTGTATTTTCATGCTTTTTGTAGTGAATGTAAAGCTAAAGGGAAACTGCATTCTTCATCTTTTTGCTGAAATTGGGTGGTGTGTGCCCAAGCAGTGCCAGCACTGTTTGTGCCCAGTGCAAACATGAGAAAAAACCAGGGAGCTTTTTTATAGTGAGGAGCTTATAGGAAATCAATCAGTTCCTTGAAAGATTTGAGGTTGGGATGTAGGTAAGAGCTGTAATGTAAGTCTGCAGCTTCTGTAAAAACTCAGGGATACCAGAAACTGCTTTGGCAGTGTTTGACAGAGCCCCTGCACCCTAAAATCACAACCCTGTGTCCCCTCCGATTTGTGCTGCTTTCCTTTTCCCTCGTGCTGGGAAATGGCTTGAGACTTCGCTGCACAGGGGCTCTTCCAGGAGGCCCTCTCTGGCCAGCAAGAGGCAAGTCACAGAAGTTTCTTCTGACTGCTGGAGTCCATCATGGTGTCAGTGAAGCTAAAACGATGGTCGTGGCCCCCTTTGATGGGGGGGCAGTCAGGCCCCGGAGGTACGGGGAAGGCTTGCGGTCCAGACAAAGTGGGGAAGTATAAAACAATCCTCCTGGGGCAGGCAAAATCGTGACCTTGTCTGAATTTCTCTCCCTGTTGTGGTTAGTCTCCCAGCAGCTGTTTCCATCTGCCCTCCGGATCGTGCCCCATTGGGACAGCAGCAGTGACTCACTCGGCTGGGATGGTTTCCTCACTGTGCGAGAGCTCGGCTTCCCAGGGAGCCCTGGCACCAGGAAGGGGAAGGTTTCTGGTGCGTTTGATCCTCTGTAAAGATTATGCTGCATCTGTTTAATTAGAGGCTGCTGCTTTCTTTACTGGTGTACTAAATATAAATGGAGGAGCTGGTCTAATATACTGGAGCTTGCAAATGTCAGGAGTCAATAGCTTTGTTTTCCTCGCTCTCGCCAAGTGTGATTTGGTTTTAAGTACTGCCACTAAATCTAATTTAGCAGTAATTCTTGATTGTTAAAAGGAATGAGAAATTTAAACTGAGAGGGGCTTCATATTCTTCTCCCTCCTCTCTTTTGTCCCGCCTCTGTTTACAAAGGAAGAGCTACTGGTTTGCAGGTATTTGTACAGTATGATTTGAAATGTCAAAAGGCTTGATCTAAATATGCCTTGTCTAAGTTCATATTCAGCTAAAATAATAGTTGTTAAGGTTTTCTTTCTGCACAGTTTTTGGTGCTGATTTATACATTCCAAGCATTACCTTTGTGACAATTAGCTGAGTGCCAAAAAAAATTTTAAAAACATTAAAAAAGCAGTAATGATCAAGGAGCCACGGCTGGAGCCCTGGCTTGTGGGGATTTACTTGGGGCTTCTTTTTCAGTTTGGGATTCTTTGTCTGCTGAACCTACAGTCTAAGTCCTGCCGGGCCCCAGGGAGATCTGTAATGGGACAGACATCTGTGCTTAAGCTGCCTTGCCACGTCCGTCTGCTTGTGTAAGAAAAGGAGTAGGGAGAAAATGAGATTTATTTATTATTTTCTTTTTTTTTACCCCCTGGGGCTTTTCCTGCTCACAGTGGACCCGATCTACCTCCATCTGCTTAGCCTCGTACGGTGCCACGGTGCAGGCTGTTTGCCCGAGTGTCTCGGTGCGTCGCCTGGGAAGCACAGCTCGCTGGGACCGCGCTGCCCCTGCGGCCACGTGAAGTGCTCGGCCCCACATCAGTGGGTTGGAAAGCCCTCGAGAGCAGGGGCGATGAGGGGGAAAGACTCCCCTCGTGGTGAAGGCTGGCTCGGTGCTGTTATCGGCCGCCCGGTATGCGGTGAGGCTCCCTGTCTTGCCGTCGGCTGCTGGAACTGCTGTTTGTTCATGCCCTGGCCCATTCAGCGTGCTTTTTCTTTGTTCCGGCCGGTGGGATAAAAGTGGGATACCTGGTCTCGGGGCAAAGCTGGCTGCTGGGCTGTTGGAGGAGGAGGAGGAGGAGGGAGCAGGCTCGTTAGGTGCTAGAGGCATTTTTGCTGTGTTACAGCATGTGCTTGGGGGAGGCATGCCTTAAAAATGGGAGCACCCAGAACATCAGGCTGATCTGCCAGGTCTCTTCTGGCCTTGAGACTTGAGGTCTGGCAGAACAATTTCAGCATTAGGTGTGTTTTCGTGGAAAGGGGAGGAAGGAAATCCAGAGATCCTTTCCTGCCCTTTTTGAGGTTTTCTCGTTCCTAGTGGTGGCACGAAGAAACTGTGTTTCTGGAGAGAGCGTCGATTTGTAATCGGTCTGTTCTCAGTCTGGGTGGAGGAGATGGAGACTCTTCCTGGTTTTTCTGTGTGCTCCTGGTCATCAGTAGACATTACTGACTGGCACAGAGGAATTTTTCCAAAAGCTGTTTCCTCTGCTGCATGATGCAATGTTGAGTCAGTTAACCCTGTGCCTTTGAAGGTTAACATTTTTCATATCCCCAACACTTACTTATTGTCTTCCCTTATCTCTTTTTACCCCTCGCTCTTCCTAATCTAACGCTACCCTTTTCCTAGGATAGAGGGGTGGCTATGAGAGGAGATTAGCCTCCATCCTCTTCTGCTTTAAGCTTTGGGAGCCGGGCTGGTGGAGAGCACATGACCTTCCCGGTGGCTTTTCCTTCCCGGCAGGACACAAGGAGCTGTGTGCGAGGGAACAAGCGGCGCTGTGTAGCGCATCCCCGCTCCGCTCCCGCTGGTGGCAAGGGCAGGCAGGGCTTGCTGGTTTCTGCCAGCGTGGTACAGTTTGGTGAGCTGGTGGCTTTCCCCTGGCAGCGTGGGGCTTGCCTACCCGTGTGGCACCCCGGCTCCCCGTTTTGACCACAGACATGAGCACATGGGCTGGCTGAAGGCGATGTGAGCTGGCTTTGCCTTTCCTCGACATGGTGTAAGTGAGCAGGGTGCCTGAATTATTCACTCCTCCTTGGCCCGCTGTTCCTATTGAATTCCCCGTGTGTCGGGGCACCCTGCCAGCACCCGGTGATGAATTCATTGCTGTGCCTGCCCCCGGGGGCAACCCGTGCTGTGTGTGTTCGGGGGAGCGGGACCAGGGAGGTGGGGGGGTGGGGGGTAGCAGCCACCCACACCAGGCTCACCCTGGAGTTTTGTAGCCGGGGGTTGGTGGGACTGGGTTGCCCCACAGTCTTTCCATCCACGGCGTAGGTGGGTGCCAACCCTTTTGGTGCTTGAAGGGCTGTTGGCAGGTTTGTGTGTGTGCTTATCTGTCTCTGCCTTGCAGCCGTGCTGAAGTCTGCCTGGGCTCCCTGGTCCTAATCTTCTACCATCTCTCCATAGGCGGTATCCTGTGTCCTATCTGTATTTCATCTTCATGGCATGGATTTCTCTGCAAACCACGTCCTTGTTTTTTATACACAGTTTGAGGTTCTCCTCTTTTCCACATCCTGAGTTTTTGGGCCTGGTTGTGCTAAAAAGCAATCACATTTCATGTTTTCTGAGAGGAAATGTTTCCTTTATTGTCCTAATGGAAACCATTTCCCCTTTGCCCGTGATGTTAATCTTACTAATCTGAATAATTTTATTGTTAAACATTTTAAAAGATCTCTGGTGTTCACATTATCACAACTCACAAAAGCTACCTAAGGCACCTTTTGTACTTGCAGAGAAGATCATAACTTCTTTTTACAGGAACTTCTGGATGTATGTTTGGTACCATCTTCATTGTGCTGATCCCAGCTCTGCTTTGCTCCTCTATGTTTTCTTTTTCAAGCAATTAGAACAGGTGGCTGGTCCCTGGGGAAGCTTCTTTTGACCAGGGTGCTCTCTGGTCCCGGTTGCTGGGGTCGGATGGAGTTTCAGGTCCTCCTCCTGGCTGCACAGAGGAGTGGTTTTTCACCTCTAATTGGATCATGTAAATCAGCCCTTTCTTTCTCATCCTCTTTGTCCAGAATCTCTTTCTGGTGATATTGATGAATAAATCAGCCTTGATATTGGATTGAATTTTTGTTTAGTAGTTACGTTGATATTTAAAAACTAGTTGTCTGATGATCAAAATAAGGGTGATAATCAGAATTGTGACCAATAACTTCCCTCAAAAACTGATTTCCGTAGTAGAGGTGATGTGTAAATGAGTACAAAGTGACAGGATCTGCCTTTTGTTGTGGGTTTTTTGTTGGTGTGGTGTCTGCTTTTCTATTTTTTTCTTTTCATTTTTTTTTTCCAATCCTGTGCTGTTACAGCACTCTGGGATTTTAGTGTTTGATGAAGAGCTTTGCTTCCCTACGGTCTGACACATGTTGGAAAAAAACCTGAGCTTCCTTCCAGAGAGAAGCCCAGTCCTTTCACACCACAGCACGTGCTGGATACTGGAGGGGTGCACCATTCCGCTGGCCAGCGGGAAGTTTTTGCTGATGAAGGTCGGCCCCTCAGCCAAAGGCAAAGTCTTTCAGAGCCGCTGCTTGTCTCCCCAGCCTCAGTTTGCAGGGTGTGACTGTGCTGGGGAACCCTGGGGAAAGAATGTGCTGTCTGTCTTTTCCCTCCTTCGAGTCTTACGCCTGGAACATCACCTCTGAAGTGATGTCTGTGATACTGCTCGCTGAGGCTTCTCTACAGCAAGCAGCAGAGGAGATTTGAGGTGATTCAATGGAGAGAGAGAGAAGCAAAACAAATCCCAGGAAAGCCTAGATCATAGCATATTGACCAGTGATTGAATCAAAAAGGCTAGAAGGAAGGGAGCAGAGGATAATGTGGCCCATTTTGTTCTTGGTGCATCCAGGAATGGAGAGAGGTGTAGAGTTCCCTGTCAGCAGAGGAGAGAGAAATGTCTGAAACAAGCTTCCTCCTCTTGCTTTTAAAGTTGGATGAGTAGAAGGGAGACAAGTTGTGAAGCCTGCGGTGGTGTTCATGCAGAATCTGGGAGGAGGTCTGGGGCTGTGCTTCCCCGTTAGCACACAGGGCTTGCAAATGTGTCTTTTGCTGTGAGCAAATGCATTCAGCCCCTCCAAAGGTAAAAATACACAAGCAGATGGACTGGGACTTATGAATGGCGAGGCCGACATGTAGTCAGTTGAGAGGCCAAGCCTTTTTGTTGTAATACTTAATTACAACAAAGTTTATCGTAATACATGGCTTCCAGGATGCAGGGAGACTGCCACAGTTTGGGGCCGTACACTGTTGTATTATTTTTGTGTAGTAGAGATTTTAAGTTTTGGAGCTTCTCATTTATAATTTATACCCATTTTGAGTTTAGTAATGGCAGAAAGGGAAAAAAGGGAAAACTC
>VXBJ01000704.1:2035813-2057724 GCA_013400055.1 Nycticryphes semicollaris | reverse complement strand
CCGCCCCCCCAGGAGATTTTTGACTGTTTCCAGAAGGGAGCAGATTTCCGGCTCATCCTCATCCTCCTGATCTGATTGAAGAGCAGTGGGGGAGAGAAGCAGAGAAGCAATCTCATTCAATCTGTGATTTGCATGTGTTCAACCCTTCTGTCCTGAATCTGCACAGTGCCTTTCTGTGCCGTTGAGAACAGCTTTCCCATGCAGCAGCAGCAGCAGCATCTGGGTGAAATTCCAGCATCTTTTAAATTTTATTTTTTTTTTCTGCTGCTGCTTTGAAGCTGCAACTGATCCTCTAGGCACCAGCCCTATCTTTCAATAGACTGACTGATGCAATGCTGTCTTCATATGGGATGGGATTTGGGAAGTTCGGTTTTTCACCCAGGAGGTTTATAAGCTTCATTTTGACANCCGCCCCCCCAGGAGATTTTTGACTGTTTCCAGAAGGGAGCAGATTTCCGGCTCATCCTCATCCTCCTGATCTGATTGAAGAGCAGTGGGGGAGAGAAGCAGAGAAGCAATCTCATTCAATCTGTGATTTGCATGTGTTCAACCCTTCTGTCCTGAATCTGCACAGTGCCTTTCTGTGCCGTTGAGAACAGCTTTCCCATGCAGCAGCAGCAGCAGCATCTGGGTGAAATTCCAGCATCTTTTAAATTTTATTTTTTTTTTTTCTGCTGCTGCTTTGAAGCTGCAACTGATCCTCTAGGCACCAGCCCTATCTTTCAATAGACTCTGACTGATGCAATGCTGTCTTCATATGGGATGGGATTTGGGAAGTTCGGTTTTTCACCCAGGAGGTTTATAAGCTTCATTTTGACACAAACATTTATACACTGCAGGTGGTAGTGTTGGTGCTTCAAGACTTGATTTTTTGGCACTAGGAAGATGCACTGCAGCATCCAGCAACTTTCCTAGGCCTTTCTTCCTTTCTGTGACAAATTCAGGGCTATAAAGTTTTTACTGGTGTTGGTTGCTGCCTAGAGAGTTCAGGGGTCAGGTATGTTTCAGTTTTGGTCAGGTTCATGTCTATATACACACACATATGCACAAGTGTATATTTTATATACACACAGCATTATCTTCTGTGCTCATAGTTCGCTTGCTGTTTTGTAATGCATTAAGCAGTGTGAATAATAAAATGAGATGATGCATGTTCTTTCCTATCCTCTTGAGGAAAAGCAATATATGCAATATATGCTCCTTCAAGAGTAGTTTTTGAAGCTTTCTGTTTGGTTTTTTTAATGCAAAAGATATGTGTTGCTTGCTGGGGCTTTTTTTTGTTTTGTTTTGGTTTTGTTTGCTTGTCTTGTTTTGAGAGAGGATCTGAAATGAGTGTGTGCCTGCCACACCTGGGAAGTGACGAAGTTCGTGATGCTCCTTGGCTTCAAGAGCAGCGCATTTTTCGGGATGACCTGTGCAAATGTTCACCCTGAGATCTGCTTAGCCATTTGGATGGAGAACGGCAGTGGTTCGAGGCATGAAATTATCAGCTACAGTTTCTGTGTGATTTGGAATTTCCTAATTTTTCCACGAGCTGAAGTCTCGTGCTGTCACTGTCGCCATGCTGTAGTCCAGCTGAGAGATAATGAAAACATTAATCATTGAAGCCAGGTCATATTCCAAGATGAGGTAGAGTCTCATGGCTCCTGGATTTGTACAGATCTTGTTATTTAGGGCTGTAGCATCAGTCTGAGAAGCAGGAACACTTCCAAAATATGGAAAGCTCTGATGACAGAGGATGACTACTTTTAGCATGCTTAAAGGTGAAGTCTTCTTTGTGCCTCACCCTACCATCAACATTCTCCCCAGAATCAGCGTCAGCCAATACATCTGCAGTTGGTCTTGTCAAATCCTTGGCATCTCTTTGTGACAGTGGTGTATGGGCCTGTAGCAAAAAGCCTGGAGTGCTTTTTGTCTGAAAGTTGTGGAGGTCACGAATCCAAAGGACTGAAAACAGGAGGAGTCTATCTGTGTTTTTGCAAATTCAGTGTGTGTGTGTGTAATATTAGCATCTGTTTTCATAGGTCCTCCCCAAATACTGATCTGAAAACTAGCTAACAAGTGTGGGTAGGTTTAATTGACAAAAATGCCTTTTCCCTCCTGGATTCACACAACTATTTAAGTAATTAACAGACCAAGCATGACAGCTTGGCTTCTGATACTCATGGCTACTCTCTATAGAGCATCCTTTTGCTCATGAAATCTCACTTAAGCAGCTCTAGTCTTTGGTAAAGCAGCAGCAGACTTGAGTTGCTCCCTGCTTCTGAGGGATGAAGAAAGGAGATGAGTATGAGCAAACAAAACCTGGATCTGGTTAGGCCAGGTTAGTATTTCAGTCATTTTGGCGTGACGAAGGGAAGCCGTGAAACGTGATCAGAAGTAAGACTTTCTTCTGCTGCCTGAGATGGCTGCTTGATGTTTCTTATGATCAGTTCTTCAAGGGACTTGAAGGATTCTCTGACGCCCAAAGCAGTGTTCAAGATGGCTGTGAAAAGGCTCTGAAACGCATGGAGGTCGTGGGTTGGTAGTTTCTAAGAAGGAGAACCAATTTCATCATTGGTTTAAGCTGCTCTGAGACGATGCTCTCATTTAAAAGAGGAAACCTGCCTTCTTCCTGACTCCAACCCACGTGGTCCTCCACCTTCCCATGTACAGGTGTTGGGGATTACGTGGCCTGTAGTGACCACTTTCGTTCATGAAGATAATCCTTCTCCTTTTTTGAGGGATTAGTTTCCAGGAGGATGGGCAAGCTGATCTGCCTTGCTCGCCATGCTCTTCTGTGATCCCTACTGCGTGTGCAAGAGATGAGGTAGGGGTGTACACTTGGGAGCAGGAGGGGAAAAATCAGGGTGATTCCCTTTGCTGGTAGTTTTATTTTTGAGGCTGGCCTTATCTGACTGTAAAGCCCATGCCTTTAGAAGGTGTTTTGTGTCACTATGTAGCTCAAGAGAGTTGAGTTTTAATCTCTTTAAACTTGGGCCGAGGCGTTGTTGCCGAGCTGTTGTTACTGACTGTGCAGAAGGAAGGAGTGAGCAGAACTGAATTCATAGGGCTGCTGCTGTCTAGGGCTTTGAATAAAAAAACGTTGGTTGTATTTGCAGAGAAACCTTGAGAAATAAGACAAAAAAGGTAAGTGGTGCTTTGGCATGGTTTGAAGCTTTGCCTGGCCACCTTGTTTGCTGTTTGCCGCCCTACCTTTGGTCTGCTCCACTTCAGGAGTTTGCTACTCTGCCAGTTTCTCTGTACCTAATTTAAGATGCCCGTGTGTTCAGTGGGAGGGTGGCTCCCTTTTTTGTTTTGTTCGTCTGAATGTGTCGCATAGGAAGATGCACGATGCTGTAATTTCAGGAGACGAGGGTTTTTAGATCTATTCTGTTCTGCGTTTCATCTGTAGGCTCAGGGAGAGGAAAATGTAACTTCTTAATGCAAAGAAGTCTCCAGGGATTGCACACAGAAGAGGTTTTCGGGCTAAATTGTGAAGGAAACAAGCTTGAGGTGAATGTGCTGTGACAGTCTCTTCCCCGTGTGCATGCTTACAAGCTCAGCGGTAATTTCGATTGCATTTAAAAACCGGTACAATTGTAATGCTATCAGCTTCCTAAAAGCTTTGTGGAAAAACGGTGATGGGCTGGGGGGCGGGGGGAGAAGAGACGCAGACAAGTGCCCACAGAGGGTAAGGCGGTCAGGATTCGTGGAGTACACGCTCCGTATGGAGTGGGCAGATGGATCTGTCTGGCTGCAGCGTGGGGGTCCCTCCTGCCCAAAGGGACTGTGACAACAGGGGACAGGGCGAGGGGGTCTGTGGTTATAGCTGCGGGAGGGTGGGATGGGAAGCAGCCGGGGGGGGCAGAGGGTAAAAAAGAAATCTGCAAGGAACTAGTTTTGGTTAGTTCCACCGCTGGTAGAGCAGCTTGTTTTATTACATTGTCTTGCAGGCAGGGAGGGGAGAGGGCTTTGATGCTTTTGTGTGGTGCTGGCAGGAATGTGCAGTCTGGGGGGTGTGTGTGTGTTGAGACCTCCTGGGGGGTGGTGGTATGTGCGTGTGTCTGTTTTCCAGTGGCATCAGACTATCCATAAAGACAATAGAGGTGGAATTGAAGCTCGGTAAGGAGGATGGCTGCAGTTTTTGAAGACTTCCTGGGCTTTCACCAAACCTAAAGCTGGTAAAAAGAGAAATGCGTTACAGGCTCACAGGATGTTGCCCGCGGGAACTGTATCTTAGCTCCTGCCTGTTCAGCAGAGCCAGGTCTTGCAGCCTCCTAGGTGCCCAGGGTACAGCAGCTTGCTGCTGTGGTGCTGCAGTCACCGCAAAGATCTCCAGCACCTGTCGACCTTTCGCAGGCCCAATTTATTCCTATGACCTTGTGCTGTTCAATTGTAACCTTAATTTTGCAGTTGTCAACCATATTTAAACATAGGCTGTACGTTAGTGCAAGAATATCCAATGCCTGTGATTGCTGGCAGTCTCTCACTTCATTTTTCCCTTAATACATAAAGTTCTTGGCCCTTGTGGGTAGTATACAGGCAGCAGCAGCTTTTCCCTTATAAGCAGGGCTAGCACTCCCACGTGGGCCAAACTGAAGAATTCAGGCTGCTTACAGATACCTCGCTGGGTGATTTTGCTCTCCACAGTAACAGGATCTTTCTTAGAAACATCTTCGTAGTGGTTTGCCTTGCTTCTGTGTACAGCAAAATGGAAACAGCAACTTACTGTAAATGCCTCATTTTGTCCCCATAGCCAGGTTGGGTGGTGTTTTGTTTTGAATCTTCCTCTCTTTGCAGAGCTCTCTGCCAGCTTTTTGGATGCAGCCTTCCAAATGGAGGGCAGGTCTTTCTGCCTTTCTCTTAAAATTTTGAAACAAAGCACGTACTGCAACTCCTCTCAACTATTCCAGAGAGGAGGTGTTCCTCCTTTGGGAGGGAAGGAGACGCTTTGATTAGTGCTCCCTTCCTCCCTGTTTTAACCCCTTTCTAGCAATGACCTTTGCCTGCATGGGGATGCTTCATTCCTCCAGCATAATTATTTGGCTAGGTTGGGGCATCAGCTGTAGCCTGCCACGCTGGACAGTTTGTACAGGGTGGGTATTTCTGGTAGCTTAGGCAGGATTTATCTCTTTTTATATACTCAGTAGAGAAGTGTGACCACAGCTACCCTGCTGGCATCTCGGGGCAATGGTGTTTAGCAATAGTTAGCTTTGCAGATGCAGCGAGAATTGTATAACAGAAGTGGATTCCAAGGAATCTGAGGAAACCTGTCATTTTAAGACTTTCTTTTATTATTATTTTTATGAATTGCACTCTGGTTATATAGGGCCTTGGCATGTGGCAGCATCCCATCTAGACTGTTTGAAGCCCATAAAGAGATGGCACTCAGTTACAGGGTGGATGTAAGAAGACAAGCAGGAAGTGTGTTTTCTGTATTGGGATGGCATTGTGTTATAGCAGGAATCAGTCATGTTACTTTTCCTGTGTAATTGCTTAATTGGGATGTTGAAAGGTTAGCTTTGATTTTGTTTTGATATGTTTCTACATTTTTGTAGGCAAGTGTGTAGCACTTGGGTGTCTAATTAGAAGAAAAACCCTGAACAGTACTGATGTGTGTGGGAGAGGTGAATAAAGGTAAAGACAAGGAGGGAATGTAAAAGCCCTGCAGGCTTTACTTCCTTGTGGAGACAGCAGCCCTTGCAAGGGGAGTACCTCTCTGATAAACTGTTACGTGGTGATTTATTCTGGTAAAATTCAACAGTCATGACCTCTCCTTTTCCCTTTTAAAATACTAGTGAATGGCATTTTGGAGACAGACGCCCTCTTTGTCTCCAGAACATGTGCTGAGGCACTAATGGGCTGTCCCAGTCTTTATTAGAAGGAGCCCTTTGGGGGTTGGAAGTGGCCGTATCAGTCTCTGTCACCCTTCTGATTCTTGGTACCTCTGAGGCAGCAGGGGAGCATCACCATAATGATGTGTTTCCCATCGTGGTCATTCTGTCCTCTTAAGAACAGAAGTAAATCCCTGGCATGCGTCTGGAGTATTTGTTTCTGCTGGGAGTGGATTCTCTCTCATCCGTGTGCTGATTTTTGGCACAGAAATGAGAAAGAGGGAAAGAGAAATTCGGAGAGAGCCCTCAACGTGTGCATCTCCCATTTTGGGATGTGCCAACTGCACTCAGACTCGGTGTCCCCTGTGTTTTCACCATGTTGGTCTTACTATGTGCAAACAGTGCTCCTGGATGCTCTTTCACCAGCACCCTTTCTGAAGCAGCATGCTGCAAGAAGTGGAGGCTTCGGTCTTTGTCCCTTGTGATACCACTTTGGGATGCCCCTTGTGAGCAGAGGGGGCTGCTGTGTCATGCAAGCAGCTCTCGGCACTGGAGGGGGTCCCTTCCCTTGCATAGATGGCTTTTTGTTCCTCGGGGTTGCAGGGAGAGGAGCTTTCCAGGAGGGGGACAAAGAGGCCAAACTTAATGGTCTTAAGAGTGGATTTGGGTTTGTTTGGTTTTTTTCTTTTAAATTTTATTTTATTTCGGGAGGGAAGGCCTCAGAGTTGTTTCTCTCTAACTGTTTCCAGATGGTGCTGCTAGAACACAAAGATTTCTAGTGTGTTTGGGATGGCGGCGGCTGAGACCCCCCAGCCCTCCCCCAGCGCTTCCTGTGCAGCTCCACAACCCTGTGGGCTTAATCAGAACCAGCCCTGGCTGCCGAGGCACTCCTGAGGCCTGCTTTTTCTTTACCCTGGGCCCCAAGCCCTGTGCTTCCTCCCTTCTCCAGGCTTTTTAATCCCTTGCCATGACAGCTCCAGCCCTTCAGCCTGCCTGCCTTGCTTCTCTCTTTTCTCAGGCTGGCTGTGAGCGTTTGCAGTGTGCCCTGGAGATGAAACTGCTTTTGGCTAGACTGCTTGAAGAAATTATGTCTTTGGTGAAAGGGAAACTGGTCTGTAACGTGAACCTGGGGAAATAATTTCTGTAACTATCCAGGACGGCTTATGCAATGAGGCCAGGGCACAGAAAATTTCTCTTGCACCTATTTGCCTGTAGCACTTGGTATACAGCATGATTTTCTTGGAATCAGGTCGTTTTGTGCCTCTATCTCTGTTTTGTGGGGTTTTTTGTTCTTTTTTTTTTTTTTTTTTTCCCCCCGAGCCAATTTGCCTAAAAGCAAGGCAGGTTTAATTTTATATCACAGCCTCTTCACATCCAACCAACAAATTAGTTTCTGCCTGCTCTTCTGCGGGTAATATAACAGCTATAATTTTGTTCTGGAAAGTATGAGTGCTCCTTCTTTCCTTTTAACCTTTGAGCAACAGCCTCTAAATATCTGCAAAATCAACCAAGAAGCTTGTGATCCATTGACTTCCTTTCTGGATGTGAGGTCTATCATCTCGCTTGTCCTGTTCTCTCCCATATTCTCCATTCTGTTTTTGGAGAAAGCAGAAGCGATGAAGCTATCTACTAAGGCAAAACTCTGTAGACCTCTTCGCCTTGTGAAAGCTCGTAGCTGTCGTGTTTGAGCAAGCTAGATTTTAATGCCCTGAGCGTGTTGCCCTGTAATGAGTGGTTTAGCGTGAATTATGTGTGAAATGCTTCTTCAGCCCAGTGTAGCAATTACAGCGTCCAAAGGTGCCCCCAGTGCTGGATTTTAAAGCCTTTTTATGAGCCCTGTCCTGTTCTTGTTGAGTACGAGTGGAAGCAAAGATGAGCTGCCATTTTAAAATGCTTCTGCCTACTAAAAGAGGAGAGAAATCAATATTCTGTGCTATTGACTTCTGTGTGCGCACAGTGTCCTTGTATTTGCCAGATCATAGATGTCACACTGTGCACAGTTTTCCCAGGGGCTTTAAATCGCACTGGATCTATTGTTGCCAGCGTAGGTCATGGACCAGCAGGGGTGGGCAGCATTTTCTTTATGCCTGGAGCTGTATGAGGAGGCTGCCATATGTAGTCCAAAAAAAAAAAAAAAATAAAAATAAGTGTATGTTTTGCACATTTAAATTACCCTGGATTAATGAAATCTCATCTCCTTGAGAAGCTGAAAACACCCCTTGGCTGATCTGGAAAATGAAAAACCCAGTTGGTGGAAAGCTCTTTCTGACCTCCAGAAAGCTACTTATGTTATTAAAAATAAAAAAGTCAAGGAAGACTCTGCGTTGTTATAAAGAATCTCTGTAAAATACTTCCATGTTAGCTGTGGAAGTTCATTCTCTATGTGAAGGTCCTCCTTCTCTCTGCAAAATTAGGCATCTGTATTGTAACTTCATATAGGTGCTGCCAACTTAAAACCTGAGCGTGTGCTTGTAAACATGTTGCATGTTCTGCAGCTTCTGCTATGCCAACTCATTGTACTATATAGAGAGTTTCTCAGAACAGAAATGCCAGGAGGTTTGAGTTAAGGAAAGAAAAAAAAGAAAATAAAAGTATTTCAAATAGATAAAATGACAGCAATGTGTTTGAGCAGTTTCACCAGAGCTCTGTTCGACAGGGACGCAGCCTCTCCCAAAGTCACCCTGTTCTGTCTTGCTGGCCACCTTGTGGACTTGCCTAGCTAATTGCTCTAAACTATGCAAACTCTGGTCGGGGCAGAAAGCTATTTTTATTAATCTGACATCACCTTCCTTTCTTGTCTTCACTGTGTCACTGGGCTTCCCGCCCAGGGAGCCTCTGGCAAGCCTGGCCTCCCTCTGGCCTGTGAGTGCGATGGCTGAGCAGGGAGAGCCTGCAGGCCATGGGCTGCCTGGGGCCACAGGGTGTTGTGTCCCTGCTGCTGAGGTGGGCATCCTGCTTTGGAGAGCTGTGGGCTGGCGGAGCCTTGGGGACTGTGTGGTCACCCATGGCGGGGAACCCCTTGTGCTGGGGTACGGGGTGGGTGAGAGGCTGGAGTGGAGGAATCTGAGGATGGTGGGAGCCTGGCAGAGGAGCTCGCTCCAACATCGTGGCAGCTCCTGCTGAAAACACGGTATTTTAAGGAGGAGGGAAAACCTGGGGGGAGAGGGAAGGCTGGGTCAGAGGCTACTGTCACTGCAACAACAGGGCCAGAATTCCAGGAAGGAAGAGGGGCCGGATGGGCCTCCATCCCGGCCTCTGCCAGGCCCCGGAGCAGGGAGCCCGTGGGTGCTTCCCTGCTCCCGTAAGGGCAGTTGGCAGTATCAGACTCCCCGCTGCTGGAGCATTGTCCTGGCAGCAGCATCTCAGGTTTTCTGTCCCTCAAGAAGTGGCCTCAGTATTTCAGGCGGGCATGGGAAACCAAAGCCCTGACAGCTGGTGTGCATCTTTCCTGCCATCAAGGACAGTACTGTGCAGCATACCTGATGTGACACCTTTATCAAAATCTTGGGCTTTTAGTCCCCAGATACACCATTTTATTTATTTATTTATTAAGAAAAGAAAGGAGGAAAACAAACAAACAAAAAAGGGCTAGGTAAGGAGTAAAGTGTAAGTCATGTTACTTGCCCCCCTGTGAGCACAGGTTGTTGGTGTCAGGATGCTTAATAAGGAAGTAAATAAATGAAAGTCCTTTGCTAGATGACGTCTGCGTGTCTGAAAACAGGCCAAAGCCAAGAAGCAAGTTTAATTGAAAGTGAAGACAGCTGAAGAGACATGTCCCACGCTATAGATTCAGTTATTGGAACTGCAGAGTGATTAGCGAGAGCTATATATCAAATTAGGGTAAGTATCAAGGGAGAAGGGTGACATTAAGATCCATTTAAAAACTACTTTAGTTCAATTTTTCATTAATAATCAGTAATTCAGCCTTAGATGCTGCTTTTCCCATTAGTTTTATTCACAGACAATTTGGGGTTGAGAGGTGGCACACACAACTGAGAAGGTAGAGTGAACACATCAGATACACTTGGACAAAGAAAAGAATACTTCCTATTTGGTTTTATGCAATAATTTGTGCAAGGAAGGGTCTAATGAAGAATTACCTGTTTTCTTAGCTGGTAACAAGGTCAGGCGTCAAGGCATTTACAGTTTTACCAGTGCTCTGCTCCAGTTAAATTACTAAAAAGCCTGTTTCAAGACCCCCATCTCCCTTAGCACAGGGTTTCTGTCTGTCTTGCTGTTCAAGAAATAAAGCAAAAAAGATGGTGAAACCACTGGGCTGTGGTGAATAGCGCTGAGATTTGTCTGGCTTGCAAGCTTTACTTTCTTGCGACTGTCACTTCCAGACTTTCAGATTAATATCTTAGTTGCTGGTGTTGTCAGTCTTTTTTTGTTGTTTTGTAAACATCTTATTCTCTGTGTTCTAGAAAAGTGGCTTCTGTTTGTCTAGCACAAGTATCTGATAAATGTGTAACTTGTGCTATCGCACCACTTCAATATCTCATTTTGCTTTTAGGAGGAACAGGTAATTTTCCTGTTGCCTTTATTTCATTGCTCTGCGTAGTCCAGAGGTTTCTGGCTTTTTGGAGCTGGGGCTCTCCCTCACCACTTCTGTCCAAGCCATCAGGCTGCTCTGCTGCCAGGAACTCCTGGGGACAGCTAGGGCAGCAGCAGATGAGCTGTTCTTGTGTGGATTTTGCTGCTCTTGCTCAGGACCTGGGATGTGGTTGTGAAACTCAAAAGGAATTGCATTAACTTCACTACACTTTTTTCCAGCACTGTCAGGAAAGCAGGCACGCTGCAGATCTAGGGAAGAGATTGCTTGGTCATGTTTCTGAGGTTATCTTTGCAACCAAAAGGAACTCAACACTTCAAATTGCAGCTTGGATTCAGCAGGAATTGGTTCTGTGGCTGGGGAAATATGGATGAACTCACTAAGCCAACAGTTCCTACCAGCAGAGTTTCAGTCTGCAAGCTTTAGGTTTAGTTTTGCTGTCAAGAAACAGTTGCTGACCAGGCTTCACTGATTGTTGCGTTTGGTAAAATGTCCAGTCCGTGATGTAAAACTAATTTATTCTGGGGTCAAGTTATGGCAAAGATAATTATTGCCTCTTTAAGCTAAAATTTAGTTTTATTTTAAAAAAAAAAAAAAAAAGTAAGAGGATTTTCAGACCTTCCATTATGTATTACAGCTGTGACATTTCCTCCAGAGGATTGACTCTACGCCAGTTCTCCATGGGCTTTCATAAGTTAAAAGCACCTGCAAAGCTGATCACTTCTTCCTGGTGTCCCGGTTTACTGGCAGTTCCTCATGTTCTCAAGAGATGCCTAATGCAGCAACTTCTAAAATATATCAAGAAATATATCAAGTTGAGAGGTGTCAAAAGGTCCAATGACCCCATCTGCTCATGCAGGAGCATCTCTCTTTGGTCTTCAGTCACCTGGAAGTGGCTGTGCCATGTTTACCTCATTACCCAAGACGGTAACTGTGGCTTGCAGTTTGTGGAGGGCCTTATTGTTGCAAACGCCGAGGGAAAAGAACTTGTGTTAGCAAGGCTGGGAAGCTAAAGAAGGGAGGGAATTTGAAGTACAGCAGAGGGGTTAAAGCCTTAGTAGGTCTGACTGAATTGTGACTTTCATCCTGGTAAATCCAGTTGGCTGGCACAGAGACTGTTACTGGGGTACAGCCCCAGCGCTCACACATCCAGTGGAAGCCCGTGCGTGAGATTGCCCAGACGGTTTTGAATAAAATCACAGTATGTGTTGCAGGAAGCTGATGTACTGTATGAGCTTCTAGTTTTTTCTCCCCGCTCTAAAGCAAATCGCAAGTACCTGAGAAATGCCTTTCAGTGGTAAACAAAGTAATGAAACATCCCAGTGGCAGTTTGATTTGATTTTGCAGGCTAGCGCTGCCTAACTCAATTTCTTTACGAATGTCTGGTTGCATGTTGGTATCAAAAGAGAAGTGTAATTGGCAGGAGGGAGCTGCAGGAGAGATGCAGTTGTCTGGGGATTCCTTCTCCCACCGGGCTGCTGCTTAGAAGGCAGGGTCCCTCTGTGTTTGGGGCAAGGGTATTTATCTGTGTCAAACTTTTCCTCTCTCTAACTTTGATTTTTGTGAGATTAGTGTGTGTGCAGGCAGAGGAAGAGATTGAGCTGTATCCTCGGCCTCTGCTGCCTTGTATCGCCTGCTCACTAACAAGAGGTTTCTGTCTGGATGTTGCTGGACTGTCCTGTTCCAGTTGCAGGCGTTTAACGCTTTCAATTCTTGCTCTGTTTAGTTTTCAACAAAAGCAAACTCTGTATGGAATAATCATGCAGCAGGCCCCGGATTCACCATTAGTGACCTGTAAAATTGGCAGTGCTGGAGATTATTGGCAGGAGACGGTTTCCCTAGGCGCTTCCTGCCTTCTCTTGGAGAGTTAAGTTCAATTAGAGCAATGATACGCACAGCGGGGATTTTGCAAAGAGTTCACTACTTGGTAGTAGTATTACTATATGAAAGGCAGAGATATCTTTGGCCTTTTTGTGACCTTAATGCTCCAGCTGCTACCTTCTTTCTCCAAACTCTCACTTTCCTAGTGTAGCCTTCTTTGACCTCTTTTACATTCTGATGTCACTATATCTCTCAAACAGTTTTAGTCTGCAGTTTGTGGGGTTTGTCTTCCAAAAACTAACGTGGTGATTGCTGGGTGTGGTTTGGTTTTGGGGTTTTTTTTCTGTTTTCTTTTCCCTCCACTTGATTTTTTCTTCTTTCTTTCTGACCTCTTATGTACTGTGGAGTGCCCTCGGATCTTTGTAATCGTCTTTCTCTTCACACTCTCATGATTTGCTTCTACTTAAGAAACCATTCTCTTTCCAGAAGTGGTTTCTGGGCATCCAGGTCCATTGATTTAAGGAAATTCAAGAAAGTTTGGTTTTGTCTCCTTTCTGCCACAGCCTCGTGGTTACAGTTCCTTTCGTGAAGAACATCATCCTCAAAAGAACTTCTTTATTTTCCTTTCTTCATTATTACTTTGTGTTTGTGTTCACTGCCCATGTCTTTAATATCTGCAGTGGTAACTTTTGCGTTAATCCTTATGCTCTGTGTGAAAATTTTCTTGGTTTCCAAGGTGTTGAGAGACACTGGCACACAAGCATGTTTAAGGTACTGACCTTGCAGGTATGTGCACAAGTACTGGTAAAAGTGTACCTGGAACAGTGTTTTGTGAGAAGATCATAATCTCCTGCTACGTGGTGGACACTTATGGCACTTAGATATAAGCTGGTAAACTGTAGTGTGTGGGAGAAACAACAATCACAGTATTTTCTTACAACGTGACTTACATTGGAGGGGAAAAGTACCAGTCATGCATTTTCATCGTGATAATGCTTGGGTTTTAATTGAGTTCAGAGTTAAAATCTGGAAGCTTGGTGAGACCGCGGTACTGTCGCTCTCAGTCTCCACTTGCTTCTTCCAACTTTGGTGTCTTTCCTTCTGTTTCTGTATTATTTGTGGAGTTTTGTGCTTTACCTGCTTGCTGGCTATTAATATTTGAGAAGAATGTACTCACAGGGTGTTCAACCTAATTAATTACTGTTAATCCCCCAAACTGGCTACCAGAAGTTTTGCTGTCCTTGAAGCTCTCATACCGTGTGTGTTCCTGTAGCTTTAGCACGAGAGCCTGAGGAGAGGCTGGATGTTTCCTGGCAAGTTTCCATGGAGAATCCCCTGGGCAGGTCTGAGGTAAAGAGGAAGAGAGGGAGGACGAATATGAACTTAAAATAGCATTGCTAGTCCCTGTGTCGAATTTTTAGCACCTTGCTTTTTAGCAGAAGTTGTGTTAAAGTGTTCTTCTGAAAACTCTGAAATCGTGCCAGCAGCCACACGCCCTGTATAGGGCAGAAGACCTCTCAGGTAGGAGCTGGCCTGTTTAACCCAAATATCCCAGCACAGAACCCAAAACATCTCAACAAACCTCTTCCTGACAGCGGTTGTACATCTTGGTCATCTTCATGCCCAGAATATCTTTGCTTTTGACAATTTGGAATTGTTTTGCTATGTTTTGTCAGGGTCTTCCCCTTGGGCCTCTCTCTCTCCCCTCTCCTTCCCCAAGAGCTGCTGGAGAAAGCGCGGGCCTGGTTTAGGAGTTACGCCTCATAAGTCATAACAAGAGATAGGAGCAGACTTAAAAACTGATTGCAGAGGGCAGCTGCCTCCTTTCCTTCTCGTAGCATTCTGCCAGGAGTTGCTCATGAATTCACAGGGGTATCAGGGCAGAATTGAAATAGGCTTTGCCTAGTTTAGTTTATCCTCCACCCAGGGAGGAACTTGTGCGCAGAGGCGCATGTGCATGCCCTCTCCCTGGTTCAAATGGGTGTTGGAGTTAGAGTAACAGAAAATCAATCAAAACCCAGAAATAAATATTTATGAAGTATGGTGAAGTATGTTATCTTAATCCACACTGCTCTGCTAAAATAGAGATGAGTCTGGAAATTGAATAGAGAAATTCCAGAAGTGTTGGAGGTACACATATTCCTGCAGAGCAGGAAGACAGGGCTGCCAATAACACAAGACGTGTAGCCTCAGTGTCCCTTCTGTGGTGAAGGAAGAAAGTCTAGAGGATTGATTTCCTACTGTGAGTGTGTGAGGTATTGTTTGGGTTTATTGGGGTGTTTGAAGTCACACTGACTGCTTTTTAAGTTCATTTTAAACTACTAGTATAGTTTTGAAAAGGAGTAAATTGACACTTTTATGGCTAGTGTTTAGGGAAGCATTTCTTCAAGACTGAGCAAGGTGGGCAGCAGCTCCTGTAATTTTATGTTCTGTTTCGTTCAGTTTTTTTATGATGGTAACTGAAGTTTGCATATAAAAATTCTTTGGAAAATTACAAAAATTATACCCAACTGAAATTACAGGGGATAAGGTAGGATTAGTTTTATGGTTCTTTTATGCCTTTGATTTCTTTTCCTTTCCGTCTGCACAATTTGGCATATCCAGTTGAAAATGAACTTTAGGTGTTATGGCATACATGGAAAACAGGAAGTTAGCAGAATACTTTAATCTTAGCTCATTCTTCCCCCATTTCATGCAGGTTCTTGTTTTCCGCTGAGTTAAGACAGGCTTAACAATTCCTTGGTTTCTAATTCCCTGTAACCACTACATTCACTCCTTGTTTTCTTGTCTTTGCAGAACGAGCCTCTGACTTCAGGTTATCATGGATACCCAGCGAGAGACAATCAAGTAAGAGTCTGATTGCAGTAAATGTGTGTGCGTGCCTGCCTCTCCGTACGCTTATGGATGCTTGGTCCGACAGCTTCCTGGCTGTCTTGGTATGGAGTGGAAATTGGTTTGTTCTGTTGTGGAATGCTTGTGGAGATATACGTGGTAAATTTGAATGCTTTTTATGGTCTCCAACAGTATGTGGCAACGTGCCTGGTAAGGGGTTAAACGTGATCCCCATTGCCGACGGCTCAGGAAATTCTTTATTCTAAAAAACGTCGTAACTTAAAATCCCTGTCCTAAGCTCCCACTGTATCTCCTCAGCGTTAATGTAGATGTTCAGTGCCAGTGCATGCTTGGCCCTGTTTTAGACTTCTTGCTGTAATTCTAGCATCTGGGGAGCAAAACAGCACTAAGTTTTTGTGAGAGTCTGCTTTGCTGGTAGAGTAGACGTGTCCCGTTGGGTGGTTTCCAGCGTCTGTGAACTTGTCTTGCCTTCCTTTCAAGACCTGCAGGGTCCCCGCCTCCTGCTCTTATTCAGGATGTTCTTCTACAGCAGTAAAAATTATACTGTTCAGTGCATTGCATCTGTAAGCATTCTCTTGCCTCCCAGCAGAAGACAGAGAAATCCCAGTTGATGAATTTGCGCAACGGAAGGAGGAGATGCTTTGGAACAAATGAAATTTAATGGGTTGTAAGATAAAACCGTCACACATTAAATCTCCCTTCTTAGAATGAAAATTTTTTCCAACGTTCTGCAGTGCTGCTGCAAAGCAGAGTCTGAATCAGTGTAACAGGAAATTAATATGCACGGAAAATCAATAATGGCGCACATTTCAGTAATGAGCAAATAACAAAACCAGAATCAAATTCTTTAATACTCTCAGGTACTGCTATATAAAGTGATTCTCGTCATAATCTTGAGGAGGCCTTGGGTATATGCAGCAACGGCTTAAAGGGAGATAGTTCTATAATGGAAATACAGCGTTGTGCAGCCTCAGCGATTGAAGAGCTCAAATCTTCAGTGCTTGTCACGTGTGTGTGAATTTGCACATAGGAGGAAATTATTTGGAATGTCTACTGGGATACATTAAAAAGATACAAATAAATATTAGATGCTGGCACGCTATGAGAGTTGTGTTCCTACTCCATCCAGGCAAAGTGAGGTATGCTAAGCTGAGAGGCAGAGCCCAGATCCTTAAAGTGTCTTTTGTCTGCTCTTGGCTTTTTCATTCCAGTGGCACCGTCTGCACCCTATTTTGCGCTTTGCTGTACCCATCCATTTAAGGGATGTTTTCGGGTGTCTCCAGGTGCTCATTTTGGCATCTACCAGCATGTTCTGCTTCATAGGTTTCTTCTTTCTTATCCCTGAGTAACTCCTCTGATTTGAGAGTCCAGAACTGCTGTTGCTGGTGCGTCACCAGATCGGTGGAGATTGAGATGGAAGTCATGTGGCAGCCAGGGTGTGAAATGAGAATTACATCCTGGGCACCTCTGGGGGGGCTCTGTATGGGTGAGCACGGGAAGTAAAGTATGTTATCCACCATGTATATGTATTTCAGATGGCAAAGAGATTTATGGAAATGTTTTACTGGACAAACAGCTTCAGTTTTACTTGACTGTTTTCATTTTAGCAAATACTTCTAAAATCTTCTTTGGCTGCTTTTTTTTTCTGCTCGTGGTAACATCTCGATCTGTGGTAAGTGTTTGTCCTTCTGTCTTGCATTTGGCCCTGAAACAGCTTAAATTCAGGTCTGGTTTTCACTAATGAGGTTTCAAGGCTTTTAGCTAATCGGATTGGGAGCCTCTAACATGATAGCAGCAGAGAAAGAAGTCTTCTGATTGCCAGAGACTAGGGCTGGTCTGGGAGAGGCAGCAATGGCTGATCCATCACCTGCCTTTCTGCTTTGGGGAAGGAGGGAGGAAGCAGTGTTGGGAATATGTGTAGCAATCCTGACCCAGTAACAAAGCAATTATGAGATGCAGGAGCAATTATATTGGATTTTGTCAGATAAGGAGCAGGATTTGAGCTGGTGGGTGTAAGTCTCTGTATCCTGCACTTTCTCATTGCAGTTTTTTATCGTAAATATTTGAACTGTGGTTTTTTTTTTACTGCCGTGTTTTCCTTAGCAGAAGTAGCAAATCAGAGCTTTATTTCCAGGGCATCTCATTGTGCAACCACAGTAGTCCTGCTAGAAATTCTGTGGATATAACTTGCCCTTTCTTTTACATTTCACCACTTCATCCTACTCTTTCACTTCTTTTGTATGTCCTTTTCACTCCTTTAAACTCTAAATGTCATTAATTGCTGGCTGCAGACCTTCCACTGTGCTGTTTTTACACCCTCTAGTGGTTAAATCATACCCAGATGTTCCAGATTATTGCAGTTCTTCTTTCTGCCAGTCAGGATATGTGATTGGTTCGGGTCCTCACTTTGGCCATTTGGGAATGCTTAGGTCTACAGTATGAAATTTATTTGGTATCCTTTCCCAAATGTTTAAGCGTTCTGTCACTGTCACACATAGGCAGCAGCACTGAGGCGAATGAGACGGGTACGCATTGAGGCTGCCTGTGTTCCTCTTAATTCTGGTGTTGTGTGATTGCCTTATGGTAGCCCAGAGCTTTGGGTTGTTGCACAGCCTCCCCCTGTTCCTCATGATGTCTTCTGCCAAAGTGATGTCTTACTGGACTTTTTGTGGTGATGGGGCCCAGGGAATACGTGTGCTAAGTCATTTATGGTGTAAGCTTGCCTAAAAGGAGGCAGCTTTCTGTTGCTGACGTGTTGCACTACCGGCGCGATGTTACTGCCGTGTAAGGAGCTGGAGAGCTGTTCTCAAAAATTCGAGGTTTCCTCTGTGGATGTCTTATGCAGACAGAGAAGCAGTAGGATGCTCCTTCTTTTCCCCAGAGCTGCGCTGATGGCAGTAACGAAGCCCTCGCTAAAGGAAATATATGGGAAGCGTTATCACACCGTTGTTAACAGAGATGAGAACCAAGTCTTTTGGTGAAGAGAGCTTATTGTCTGGGGACTGTTCAGTTCTTTATCCCTCTGTTGGGCCTGCCAAGAAAATGGTGTTTCTTTTTTTTTTTTTTTTTGTGTGTGTGACATGAGCGCCTGCCTAAAATGCAGTGAACCAAGACTTCCTTGCTTCATTTTCCAAGCTGTGACAAACAGCTCTGAGGTACTAGGAGCTGGTCTCGACGTGGAAAATGACTGGTACAGCTATACTGATACAACTTTTACACACAGACAAACTCATCAAGTGTAAGTACTCTGCTTCCAGAGGCCTATTCCATGCTAACTGTGCCAGCCTGTTTAATATGTAGCCAAGGCCTATGTCATACTGCTCTAGTGCTTTTCATGTCAAAATGTATTAGATGTGATATCTGAAATTTGTTTGAGTGCTCAATACTGGCACTTCTGTGGCAGAACTTGGCAGCTGCACAGAACAATTTTGTTCCCCAACAGGAAGCAAAATGAGCAAGAACACCTTGTTTAGCTGCTACTGAAGGGAAGAGAGGAGGAGAGAGAGTTTATGGAAGCAGGAGGTAATTGCACACACCAGATCTGGGTCAGGATGTTAGAGCTATTACACCTCTTCTGTTATGGAAAGTGATCCTCATCTATCACAACGGGTTAGAATGTCGGTTTGATGCCTCTTTTAAAAGCTTATACTTCCACAAGTGCAATTCTTAAATCAAACTGGGCCATTGGTTTGGTGCTAATGTGGTGGAAACGTTGTTACCCGTCACAAGTGACACTTCAGCAGCTTAATTTTGGTGGCTGGTTTTCCATCTGAGCACTCGCTGGACCTGACCTCTTGTTCTCCTGTATGTAGATGAGGCTGCAGTCCAAGGTAGCGTGGGTGCCCATGGCAACTGCTAGGAATAGCTTTATCACTATCCCCGCGGTTTGAGTTCAAGCTTAAGGTGAAATGCTGTTAAATTCTCTCAAGTTACCCGCCTGCTCCTGTGGGGCTTCACTGACTTGCTGCTTTGGAGTAGCTGTTGGGGCATTGCAGGTAGCAGGCGGCTGCGTGCACTCCCCTCCCCAGGGCTGAAGGGCAGCAGCGCCAGTGTGTGAGAACAGGAAGCCTTCCCTGTTGTTTCCACACCCCCCTCCCCCCCACTCCCCCTTGTTTGTTTTCCTTGCCCAGTCTCCCCTGATGCAGGGAGTTCGGCAAGGAAGCCCTTCATCCTGAGATGTGAAGGCTGTGCGTGAGGTCCCACGGGGAGGCAGGACAGCAGGTCACGGGCTTCCTGTTGGAGCTGGCTGCACAGAGGCGCTGCTGCTCCCATTGGTGGTCTCTCTGCAGTGACCAGCGGGGATCTTGGCAGAGAGTTCAGAGGCAGAAACCTTTGTCTTCTTGTCTGTGTGGTCTGAGGCTCCTTCACTTACCTTCCCCTTCTCTGTCATGCAGATGAAGCCTGAATTTGGGGGTATTGCCACAACTCAACTAGCAGCGAAGTAGCTCAGTATGCATTAGGTTTTCCATGAAAATCTCTTGGTTTGGTATTAACAGGCTGAGATGCTCTTGTCATAAAACAAATGAAAAGTGGATTTCTGGAGGAAAATGTTTTGGCCCCTTGTTTGTTTTCATTTGTACTGGGATGGCACCAACCACAGTCTCTCCAGTGCCCTACTTTGTCAGTCTTGGAACAAAGGTTCCCTGTCTCAAGAGTTTAAATCTGGAAGTAATGTTCCTGAAAAGCATGTTGGTTTTTAATTTGTGTTCCTGCTTGTAACTGACCATGAAAATAAACCCATAGAGTCCTGTACGCTAACTGGCTTGGTAACCAGTGAGATGGGGGCAGTGGGAATGTTAAGTTATTCAGGAATAGAAAGGAGGGTTTTGGTTTGTTTGTTGCTTACACTTTTGGTTTGGATAGAACGTATTTAATACAAATGCTTGAACTAAGAGTCAGAGGGAGGAACAACTTAAATCAAGTTTTAATCCCTTATTCCTGCAGGGAATAGCCAGGACAAAGATCGGGAAGTATCTGAGGTCCTCCATGTAAAATGGAGAAGCCCATCAGGCTGGTGTTTCTGTGGAGTGCCTCTGCTGGAAAGCAAACAACCCAAAATTTGGGATGAGACCAAGCTAATGAGAGGAAACTATTCTAATCGTCCTCCTTATATTTAAAATTAGGTGAATTGGGGTTAAGACTGCCAAACCTGCTGCTTCCTGACTTCCACGGCCTCTCTTCAGGCAAGCGGTGAAATATTCCCGCTCTGTACTAGCTGGGACCGGAGGGTCTGACCTAACTGTGGTGTCCTGTAGAAAATAACAAGCTTCACTTCCGAGAACGCAGTCTGGGCAAAAAATACCCACCATGTTCAGGAGATGGGAAGCATCCCTGAGGCATCCTCTAGAGGGGTTGTAGAGTGTGCAGTGAGGACTGCTGGGAGGTCACCACTTAGCACCCAAGCTGTGAAGGATGCGGGACAGTTAAGATACGTTACCAAAAGGCATTTAACGTGGCAGAAGGGGAGAAGTTTGAGAAATCCTTTACCGGGTCGCCTCCAACGCTGTTTGTAACTGTCAGCACATTCAGAAGGTAAGAAAGTGTTGATAGAGTGAAGAGAGTTAAACTAAAAGCAGCGGAAATTATGATATCTGAGAAGGAAAACAGGGTGTTTAGCTAAAAATTGAAGGAGGAGTTGGCTACAGACTGAAGCGCAATCAATCATGGATGAGTTAGAAGAGGAAAGATAAGATCCACTGAGAGTAATCTCGTAGTACTTCTTCCCTGGATCCAGAACTGGCTCGGTTGATCGCTTGAAGCGCAAAGAAGTGGTTCATTGTTTTCTCTACCCCAGACTACAAGGTTCAAGAATTGGAACTGGAAAAAAATTTAACACATACACCACTGAACACTGAGCCTGCTACAAATCTGCTTTCTGAGATTTCACTCTGGACCAAATTGCTGTGCTTATATTGTCCACATTCCCCCAAATCTCTTCTTTCCTTTCTATTTAGTTAGTTTCCTACCATCAAACCCCTTAAATAATTCAGGAAGCACGGTGTCCTGCAGTTGGCACAAGTCTTGCAAACAGATCACTCTTGCCATGTATTTATTTCCCTTTTCCCTCGTGTCTGCTGCCTCTCCAGCCTCTCCGAATACAGGGAAGGGGAATCCTTTCCTTACAGAGCCTTGAAGACCTTTCATAAACACCTTTGGTGAGCTCCATACCAATGTGTGCCCGGCTCTTACTCAGTAACAACAGTGAAAAAACCAAACAAAAAACAACCACGTGGAGCAAAGTTGTATGAGAAGAAGTTGTTAAGGAGCGCATCTAATTCAGATACGTGGAAAGACTTCCTGACAAGAAGCTCCTTCAGTCCTAAAAAGAGCTTCTCGAGGGAAGCAAGGATTACCTTGCTGGTGAATAGTTGGGTCACAGCTCTGGGGCTGTAAGGCGTTGGCAGGAAATGGGCTGGATGATGTAATACAAATTCCTTTCGTGTTTGACTCCTCTGGTTCGAGCAATTTCTCATCTCTGCTTGGGGTTAAAGAGAGGAGATGTGAGTCATCCTTCTTGGGAGAGGACCAGGAGACCACTTTTCCCTCCTGTGAGGTACTTTTTTTTGACCGTTGAAGTGTTACCCGACTTCCCCAAGAGCCTTGGAGACTCCCGAGCCCCTCAGTTATTTTGGCAAAGAGGGACAGCGTCTTGTTTAGATTTCCCCTGCTGGAATTGTGAGGAGCGCTAGAGAGCGTGGCGTGTGTGTGAGAAGTAGGCTGTAAAATGATCGGTTGGAGGACCAAACCCAAACGGTGTGGAGAAAAGAGCCTGCTGACGGGTGTTAGATCCTACTGAGGACATGAAAAAGGGGCTATTCTGGGCCAGACAGGCCTCTGCCTTCAAGTGTTCTGGCTTTGACAGTGTCTTA
>VXBJ01000704.1:2021421-2035004 GCA_013400055.1 Nycticryphes semicollaris | reverse complement strand
ACCGGGGGGAAAAAAAACCCCAACAAAACCAAATCAACTAAAAATAATAATAATTAAAAAAAAAAAACCAACAAGAACAGCAACAACAAAAAAAAACCCCAGAAGAAAATTAAAATAGCTTGTGTGCATTTAGTATCCTTTTTTCTAGGGGGATGGTAATAACTTTGCAAAAGTCATCTCTGGATACCCGTAACTGTTGCCNAGCCGGCGCACGGCCAGCGCTCGCCGCCCCGCCCCGCCGGTGCGGGGGCCCGGCCCGGGGCGCGGCGCGGTGCGGGGCGGCCGCTTCTCCTCCATCCCCGCAGGCTGCTTCTTGGGTTGTCCCCCCGGCATAAGCCATAAGGCGGGAAGGGATAAAAGACCTTGGGAGAGAGGGAGAAGAGGGTACAGCCTCTTATGTCCCACAAGCGTTTGGGGGTGAGTTTTCTATGGTTTTGGGGTGGCTCTCCTCAACAAGGACAAACATTCTTGTTTAGAGCACTGGGGAGAGGATGTGTCACTGCCTGAACCCACCATGGGGAGCATCCAGAGAGGGCTGAGATAGGTCCTGCCACCCCTCCATAGGGCCTGCTTGGGGATTTGATTCTTCAAAGAGGAAAAGGTTTTTGTAATGCAAGTCTGCTCTGTTCCAAAATGTCTCAGGGGAGATGTGGGAGGGATGTTTGAGAAGGAGTGCTGGTAATGGAGAGTTGCTTTTAGAGAGGACCCTGAGCTGGGCAAATCTGTAGCTCTTCCCCAGCTTGAGCAGGCTGCTGGCCCGAGCTCGTTTTAGCAAAAGACACGTGTGCTGCACAGAGCTGCTGCTGCTTAGGGGGCAGTGCAAGATGGATGCACCCTTACGGTGAGGGTTCGGGGGTGTCCTCCTTCAGGCCCCAGAGGCTGTGCTTATGTGATCAGTCGTTTCCAGTGTGTATTCTGCATTGCACAGCTTTCAAATGAATAAAGGGAGTGTGTGTGTGAATAAATACTGTTCTTCCATCTTATTTTTCTTTTTTTTAAGGAGGCTAGAGATCCCAAGAAATTACAGCTGGTGAGTGTAAGTACAAAGCCTGGAAAGATAGTGGAAAAGGTCAGATGCTTACAGTCAAATCACTAAAGGAAATTAAGGCAACAACAGACATACATTGCTAATTTTTAAGGACCAATCACATCAGATCAATTTAATTTTCTCCTCTGACACAGCAGCAGGCCTGGCAGATGGAGAAAGCTACTGGTTTTGGACCTAGTCCTGCATGACCTTTACATAAACTAGGCAAATGAAAGGCAAAATTAAGAAGGGGGTGAGCACCTCATTGGAAAACCATATTTGGAGTAATTATGTCGTGCTTTTCTCTGTGTGTGTGTGTGATCTGGAGTTTTAACATGGTCTGTCCTGGCTGCTCTCCTTCTGTACTGTTCATCAAACAGCAGGGTAATGAAAGAATGACTGAACATATGTATGTGGAAAGGCTGGCAGCTTTTGGAAGGTAAGATTAGGTGTCAAAAAGATCACAGTAAATTGCAGAATTCGCCTGAAATCCAACAATGTGAAATTAAACAAACCCAAGCTGTATTAACAAAAGGAACTCTATGCACAACATAAAATGGAGAATAGCTGGCTAAGCATTAATATCAAAGGAAAGATCCGTGGTAATAGGGGATAACAAACTGAGTATGTGGTGCTATTTTTTGTGATGTTAAAAAAACTGGAATGTATTTTCAAGAGTGTCTAGTAATTGCAGAAGGTAGTTATTCTTCAGAGCTGAGGATGGTGAATGGAGCACTGTACCTAGTTTTATGCACTTCAGGAAAAACGTGGATGGAATCTGGAAAAAGACTAGGGAAGAACAAAAAAAGGAGGCTCAGAGAGGGTGACATAGTAGGAAAGGATTGACCTTGTTCCCTCTTTAAAAAAATAGAGAAGTATGGAGGATGGGGATTCATTATTTACTATGTCCATTGAAGGCAGCTTAATTTGCATCAAGGAAGGCAGGCTTAAATTGCATATTATGGGGTAAAACAACATTTCTGAATCGGTGCAGTGAAGCGCTGGAGCGGTAGTTTAGGGGACTAGAGTTCCTGTTTCTGGGATTCTGTAATAACAAGTTAGGCAATTCCTGATGGATGTTTGTCTAAACATGCTCTGTGCTGCCTCTGAGCCCGGGGGACCTCTTGTCTTTCCTGCCCTATACTTGCCGTTCTCTGTGACAGTCAAAAGCCAGTTGTTACCATCTACATAATTCCACAGCCGTGTGACTGCTGTTGTCTTGGGCCTGCCTTTCTTTTTTTGTGTGTCTAAATTGTAAGATAGGAGGCTCCTCTGCTCCTGTATGATCTTTAAAGTGCCAGAGATCCTTTCTTTGTGACAGCTGCCTCATAGCTCTGTTTCTTCCTGAGTTTGCTTGTTACTCAAAGAGTGCAGGGTGTTCAGCATCTCTGAGTCAGTCCTTCCCTTTGTCTCACAGTAATAACGTATATCATGTATGAACCTTAGAGTGTTCGGTATCTTGATTTCCCTTTAAGCTCTCTTAAAGAAGGGTAGATTATATTTTTTTATTATTATTATTTTTGGAAGTAACATAAACATCTCCTTGCTACCTTACCTGCGACTGCCCTTGCACAAGGAGAGGACGGAGAGGATTCGGCAGGAGCATCTCCTCAGTCTGAGCGTGCTTCTGCCTGCTCGCTGCTGGGATCTGCTGTGGGAGGGCAGCCTGCGTGCGTGACGCCGGTGCGGTAACCGCTTGGCCGCCCCGCTCCTGCCGGTCGCTCCAGCAGGACCCCGAGTAAATGAATGGGATCGCTTTCTGTTCTGCTGACTTCTCCTGCATGGTGAGTGAGCAGCTCTGCGCTGGCTGGGGAAGGATGCTGCGTTGCAAGCAGGCTGCCTCAGCAAGCAACGCGGATGCTCCCCAGGAATAGCTGGTGGATGGAAGATGGTTTCATTCTTAATATTAAGGGAGAGGTATTTCCAGCAGTAGCATAATGTTGCTCGGAGCAGGCATTTGCCAGATGGTTTCAGCTCCCCTGAGGCTTTGGGATGTGAAAGGGAAAGGGCCAGGAACACACTTTTGATTCATTCCATTAGTAGATTAATCGGTGCTGTCCTGGCTTAATAAGTCTCTTAGATTTCCCAATGGAAACGGCACATGTAATTCTGCTCAGGTCGTGCTCTGCACACCTGTGTTGAAGCTTTCACAGCAAAAAGCTATGCTGCTGCAGGCAACATCTGCAAAACAAGACTGAGGGGGGAGGTGAGGGGCAGATTTTTTTTGGTGGGGGTAGAGGTGAGAGAAAATCTCTTTTAATAAGTACTGTTAAATAACGCTAGTGGGAGTGAGATGGCTTGTGAGAACATGCTTGAATTCTTCTGTCATTTCAGTGGGGTATGTATTTAAAAATCATGCAGTGGTGATTTGATGCTAGGAAGCTTTTTTTTTTTTTAAATTTATTTTCCCCTCCATTCTGTATTAATTGCTGGCTAGATTGCGTTTTCCAGGAAGTCTGTGATTAGAGGACAAGGGTGCTCTTCCTGATAAGGGTCAGAAGCTGCTGTCTCGAGAGGCTGGCGATAAAATGAAGAGAACTGTCTCACCGATTTTAGCTGAAAACCTGAGCAGATGCTGTGCTGCTGTTTATTTCGGGGTGGGGGTGTCCCCCATGACCCGTCTCTTCCCCGCCTCTCTTTCAGCTGGGTCAGCCAATTGTGGGGAGCGGATTTAGTTGCTGCTGACACCCACATAGGAGAAGGTTTGTAGCTCTTGGGCAGTTTTAGCAAGAATCTGCGTTTTTTAACTCCTTTGGTGCCTGAGGGTTGTGATGAGCTGTGCTCTGGTGTCACAGCAGCGCTGAGCTGTGCTTGCTGTTGGGCCTAATAAAGGTTTACCGGTAGGATTGTATCTGATGAGATGTGCTGCAATTCCTTCACAGTTGGATTTTAATGAGGAGAGACTTCAGGTACTGCCAGCAAACATACCTTCCTTGCCTTTTCTGCTCCATCATTCCTCTAATACATCTGGAGACTATGGGCTACCGTTTCCTACAGGTCAGGAGGACAGCAGTGGCTAAGGTTGGCAACAGTTTGATCATCAGCTCTATTTCTGGGACACCTGTCGTCCTGGCTCCTCGCCATGGTCTCCCTAAGCTAAAACAGGGCTCCTCAATTCCAAGTGCTTGGAGAACAACTTGTTTTCCAACCATTTATGGCAGCCAGCTCCAATCCTTTGCAGGGTCTGCAGAAAGACTGACAGGGGCCAAAGGAGTAAATGTCATGAGACTCTGGACTTTGTGTTGAAAGCTGAGATAGAGATATTTTACATCCAGCAGTATATGTAGCCGCATTTAGGCTCTTTGGTATTTCCAGTAGAATGGCATTTCAGAACTGGGAGCTGAACTCTGACAGTAGCGTTGTCCCCAGTTGCTGCCAACTTCACCCCAGACAGAGAACTGCTGTATTTCTTGAGCAGCTGCTGCTGTGGAGCAGAGCACGGGAAGAGTGTTAGTCTCTCAAATAATTTGAAATATACTGGCACAATAGACAGATAGAGCCAGCCCTCTGAATTTCACTCAAGAATTAATCTAATCACTGTGTAATATGTTCTTACTGGTCTATCCTACCTAAAGGGCAAACTTAACTACATTAGGCACAATTTGGAGCATTTGATTTCCTTCAGACTTTAGAATTAGGATACAGCTGACTATCCATGTACATATTTCGAGGTTTCTGTGCGTCTCTAATCCAGTTTGTAGTGACATTAGCATTAGATAACCATAGCGAGGCCTTTATCTGAAAGGCAACATGCATTCTTCGGGCCACACAAGGATGGAAAAAGATTGTTCTGGTCACTGTTGCTTTCTGGGAATTTGGGAACCGGGAGGAAATTAATATATTGTTGTTGCTGGTTGCTTTGTTATCAGAATGCTGTAGCGGGTACAGTAGTTGTCAGACAGCATGGCTACATCTCCGGGTTTAAATTTGGATTAAGATAAGATGAGAATGTATTGCATAGGAGCTAGGTCACAGTAACTGCACGTGTTGACTGGCCGTAGTTACTTCATACCATTCATCTCACCTAAACCGAATGTGAGAGAGCTGCTACTCACTTTTCTGTCTTAAAAGGGGATTGGAATAGTAAGGAAGTTGCAATCGGTCTGTAGCGGAGGAGTTTAATTTTGCCAGGATTTGATCAGAAAAAGTGTCAGAATGGAATTTACTGTACTGTGATTTTTTTTATTTTTTTTTATTGGTCGTGCCAGGGTGTGGGGGAAAGAAGGGAAAGTGGAACGGTCTTAATATGAGCTCAGCTGTAGGTGCTTGAGGGTCACAGTATGTTAGAACCCCACAGACTGCAGTGATGCTGAATACCAGATCTATAGCTTGTCTGTTCCTATGAGAGCCCAAATTCTCCTCACTGGAGTACCTCAGCTGACAAAAGTGCCAAGAAATACCTCTGACTTTGTTGGAACATCCCACGTTACGAACTCTGGGTGTTTCCCGTACCCACTGCACATTAGATCTGCAGAACAGCAAAATGCCCTATTAAAAGATCCAGGTGGGTATCTATCTGCATGCCTTCTTGGAAATCTGATATTAAACACGTACACTAAAAAGACTGTAAAGAAGGGACTATCTTTTGCTTAAAAATTAGGGCAGTTAGTCTTTACATATACACACTTTTCTAAATTGTCTTAGGCTCATAATTCCCTGAGGAACCAGTCGGATGGAGGGAGCTGTTTGCTGCAGCCATGAGAATAAGCCAGCTGGGTGGTGGTGGCACGGGTATGGTTAAGGACTGCTTGGCTCAAAATGAGATCAGAAGCAGAATTGCTTTTCTGACAACTGACCTTTGCTGATCATTGTGAATTGAAGTTGGGGATATTGTATTTTATAACTAAATTTTTTCCAGTAGCATTTCTGTCCCCTAGAAATCTTCCTCTATATTTTGGATCTATTTCTGCCTCTTGTCTTATGCTTTATTAATGACTTTTACATTTGAACAATCTGCTGTTCCTTTATGTGGTTTGACAACTGCCAATACCCCTGTTGAAATATTTTGCTTTTAGTTCTGTTAATGGCGATTTTTGCCTGGATTTTCTTACTGCCGTTACGTAATGGAAGCATCTGCAGTCCCCTGACACGTGTGTTTGGTCTCTTTCCACCCACCCTTACTTATCACAGGTTGATGCTGTGCTCCACCAAAGTCTTTCAGCAATTTAGTTCTGTTGTTTCTCGGGAAATGTCATTCAGTGTTTATCGATGTTACCTCTTCATTAGCTGGAGTCGTTCCTTTCTTCTTTGCTGATGATATGCTTGTGCCGTTTCTCTTACTGAAGCTGTATTTCAGGCATTCAGCTGACTAAAACATCACAGATTTAAGATATTTTGTCTTCATTAGCTATGTAAGGCTTCTAGGTAGTCATGGATTATTTTTCTTCTCAGAGGGTCAAATGAAAGTATGTTAGTTGAATATAAAAAGAAAGAAAGCAGCTGTGACAATAAGGATAAAAAAATGTGCACAGTGTAGTATTTGTTAAGCTGATTTCTTCCCTCTCGTAGGTGTATTTGCAGTCTACTTCTGGGGTTTATTGGTCTCTGAATCTTTCTAAGTTGCAGAGAATGCATTTTATGCTCCTAAAGAGAATGTTAAAACTCAGTCTTCAAACCAAGTGACACAGGATATAATTTTATTCCTGTCTCTAGCAACTTTACTATCTCAGGTTTTGTAAACTGACTTCTATGCTGTAGTAAATTAGATCCCAGCAGTACAGAGCCTATGTAGATAAATATAGTAGCCATTATACCTTGATACAGTTGTATTGCCTAGGAAATTACTACTGTTATTGAAAAGGAATTTGCTCGGGGCAAGAGGGTATCTATTACTTCCTGAATAACTTGCTAACATTGTTAACCTTCCTTTGCACAAACAAGCCAGGAGGACTCCCTTTCTGCAGGATGGTATTGTTCTCTGCCTGTATTCCCCTTTAGCAGCAGCAGCAGCTCTAAGGCAAAGTTTCAGCGTATCGAAAAACCCTTTATGTGGTCCAGGGAAGAGAACTACGCCCTGTCTTCTCCTTTTTCCCACTGTTGCAATGTGGTAATCTTCACATCCTTTCTTAATTTGCTGTGCTGATGAATCGCTGATGAGGTATAGCCACTTGACATGGTAAGCATGGAGACAAAAAATAAATGGTGTAATGATGCTGTAGGTGCATTGATGAGGTATTTGAAGCAGTTTCTCTCTGGCTGCCTGAAGTCTTACACCTTGGGTAGGAGAACACTTGGATGCTGTCAGTTCATCCTTTGGTATAGCTTCCCTTGTGGACTATGAAGAGTAGGAGCCAAGTTCCATGTTTTTTATTTATGGCTTCCTCTTCAACATCCACAACCAAGTAAATATCCTCTTTAGTGCTGAGGATAATAAGCACTGAAGTGAGTCTAGGATACAGAGTATCTTTTTGCCCTTTATCCATTCAGTTAGATATTGTACTGCTGACTTGACACTAAAAATAGACTTTTGCACGAGCCTGATGCTATGTAATACTTTCTGCTACTTCATGGAAAAACTGAAGGGAGATCAAACCTTGTTCTCTGAACGTTACTAATGAAGATACAGCTGTTAGTGAAATAAACCTTAAGAAAATTAGGATTTAAGTACCAGTGTTAGAGCTTATTCTTATCCCCTCTTACAAGTATGTAGATACATTTGCTATATGCCTATTCAGTGTGGGCTTCAGACTAGATCTGGGTGTGGCAGAATGGAGAAGATACAGCTTGAAAATCAAACCTGGGGTGGTAAAATAGCTGCAGAGATGCTTTTTGTTCTGCTGACCTTAAGCTTGCCAGCTTCTCCTCAGAAGGTATGGGAGGATGGCAAACTTCATGCCTGTTCTGCCATAGTAAGGCTGGCAGATGGAATTCATGGAAATTCCTACTTGGCTGCCCAAACTCATGTTTGCTGTATCCTGGGAGCGGTTGCATCACCATTTAATTTCTGCAAATGATTGCCCAAACCAGTATACCCCAGATGTAAGAATTCCGTGTATCTAAGTGTTTGCATGCTCTTGAATGTTTAACTTTGAATTCTCTGGCTTCACAATTTAGTTCTGTTGACGTTCATGTTCTTGGTGTCAATTTAAAAGTGTATTTTTGTCTGGGAACACATTTTCAGCAATGTACCTTTTCTTGTTACTGAGCCTGTTGCGGTTCTCTTGAAGGATTGACAGTGCCTTCCAAAATAGTGCTCTTGAGCGTACTTGTGAGGAGAGGAAAATCCCAAACAAAGTCTAAGGAGCTTTTCTTGGTACTAGTTTCCTTTTTCTCTTTTTTTTTTTTTCCACTCTTGCGTACTTGAATGATAAGCCTGAGAACTGAGACCTTCTGAAGTTTATTTAAAGACTTAATTATTATGTGAAGTCAGTAGCAGGGCAGTCCCTGAAAATTGTTGGTTTTGTTTGCATTGTCAAGGTGTTTTATTGTTTCAGGCTTTCTGCTTTTTGGGGAAGATAAACTAGCCCTTGATAGTTTGCTTTTAAATAAGTAATCTCTTTTCAGGAGCCTCATGTTGCATAACTGAACTGTACCTGCAGGAGAGAGAAGAGGGACTCCAGTTTGCCAGTAATGAAACAGGTTGCTCTATAACAAAACTTTTTCTCTTTTTTTTTTTTTTTCTTGTAATATGCCAATGTTTGTCTTACTTGCTCGGCAAAACATCTAAAAGGGATTCTGGTCGATTTTTCTGGGCGATTTATTGTATGCACTTTGTATTCTTCTTGCTTCCTTTCACAAACAGGGTAATGCGGAAAGAGGCTTCCTGGAGTCATTTTGGATGTGGAGGGGGAAATCTACCTTGTGGTTCAGAAATGTTGGTAATCGGAGATAATACCAGGATCCTGAGTGGATGGAGTCTTTGCAAATGAGCAGTTACTCTGCAACCGGAGTAGTCTCCAGCGGCACCTAAAGGAGTAAAACAGCCTCAAAGAAGATCCTCTTATCTCCATAGGAGCTGCATGTGTGCCCAGGGCTGCCTTCTGTGCCTCTCCCTAGATAGCTCCCAGCCCCTTCTCTAATCTTCTTTAAAAAAAAAAAAAAAAACACAAACAAACCAGAAACAAAACAAACAAAGCAAAAACCAACCGACCGAACCAAATGAAAAACCAAGGCACAAGGCATACCCAAACCCCACAACTAGTGGGAGTCTGATTCCCCTGTTCTCTGGCTGGGATGATCTGCTGGAGTCAGATAAGCTGTGGAAAGCAGCCATTGAGTCACTGAAATTTCCCTCTGAGCACGGCAGAGCGTGTCTCCCTTCCCATCTCCTGTCAGACCTTTTGTAGGTGGTCCTAGAAGCGCTTATCGTGGTGGGACAATGATTCAGTCTTCATCTTCGGTCAGATTCCAGCTTCTGTGTAAAATGTGAAAGCTCGGTCTGGCTTTTGGCTGTGAGAACAACTGTCTTCCTTTGGTTTGAAATGAAATTTCCCTCTTTGACCTACCCCAGCCTGGGAGACACCTCCTCTCCCACTGCACAGTGAAGAGGAACACGTAGATTCAATAGCGCTTATTAACCGTGAAAGAACTTAATCTTATTTTAGAGTTCGGACTGTTTTTAAAAAAATATTTTATGGTTTTGTGTTACAGGAGAGGTTGCCAGGAAGCCACATTAAACATGAGTAGTAGATCTTTTTATGATCAGTATTTTTCATTCACGTGTCTGAAGGTTCTCCCAGATGCGTACGAGTGCACAATTCAATTTGCGCTCCCCTACCTGAGGCCTTCCACCTGCATCTCTGTTCTGCAGAGCTCCCGTTATCAGACCCCACTTCGCTTCTCGCTTTGCTCAGCATTGAGATGTTATTTCAGCTCTCATTAGTCGAGGAGTTCCAACGTGGATGCTTCTAGGAAAATTCAGATGCTGCAAAAACTGGTATTGGTGGCTTCACCACTGTTTTCCTGATGCGGTCTTCTGGTGTTGACAGAGGTATAACCCTTTGGCCAAGCTTAGCTAACAGCAGCAGGGCTTTAATAATCTGGGCTCCAACAGACACCTGCATTTGGGGCTGTCATTGCATCCCAGTTGTACTTTTGGCTGTACATCAGGTTTAATGTTAGTACTGCAGTTAGGGCTTATTAGAGCTGCAAACGCGGTTCGGTGCAGACTGCAGGCCTTTCTGCCTGTCCACACCTGAGTATGTTCACAGCTGTAGTTTGGTTAAAACCCACTTGTTATCTCGTTACATCCCTTCTGTTTGTAAGCTGGAGCTAGATAAGAGGACGACAGCGGTGTTTGTTGAGTAGCTGTTGGAACATCTTCCTTAGTTACTGATGGAATGGAAAGCATTTCATTATCGCAGACTGTAACAGCTGACTTTTCTCCAAATATAGAACAGAAATACGTATTGAATGATTTGGCTCTTTCTTCAGTATTGGGGATGATTCTACCTTTTTCCAGATAGCACCAGGTCAACACGATTGGTGAGGTTGCTGTTCCTGAGAAGCTTTGAAAAACTCATTATTGTCTTCCAGCACTGGCTGTGGATTTCACCTCCTGTTCTTAGGAATCCATTGTAATTTCTCCCCACCTCCCCTTTCTGATTTCCTTTCTGTTTCCTTCTCTCAGGTTTTATTTTCTTTTTTCACTTGCTAGAATATATACAAGTATTCAGATGTGGGAACATTACAGGGAAGCCCAGTAAGTAATCTCATTTTTCCTGTCTGTCCAGGAAAAATATCCCAGTATACCTGTGATCCTACTCAGGTGTTGAGTGTGTACGTAGATAAACTGGTTTGGTTTCCAGTTTCTTTCCATGTATCCAAATGTGATCATCACAATCACTTTTACCTAAGCTACTACTAATTTCTATTTTTACAATTGATTGCTCTTTTCTGTCAAGATGGAGTCTAATACGGAATCGCTCATTTTCAATGTAACACTTCTTGAACTAAGAAATTGTTTTCTGTAATTTGGAGATTTCAAGGGTGTTCTTTGGCATTAGCCCCCTGACGCCTCTTGCAAGTGTCGCTCCGTTTGAAATTCCCGGTGATCAGACGGGGTTGTTTTTTTTTTCCCCCTCCATTATGAAGAGGTGCTTAGCTGGCTACTCATCCTGTGTGCCATCTAATGTAATTTCAGTAGTGTGTAGCAGACACACCAGCTCGTACCCTGTCTTGAGCTTTATCTGCCAGAATGTTAATCCACGAGCATTTGAAATCATATGCCTCTGAGACACAATCAGCCAGAAACAGATAACGTCGGTTTGAAACTCTGCCATACCTGCTCCCTCTTTGCCCACTCAGATCTTTCCTAAATAGGTTAGAACTTTTTCTAAATTATTTTTTTAAGCATTTGCTTATTTGAAACGTAGATACCAGCAGTATTTTGGGCTTGAATTTATGCATGTAACTGAGCAGCCACAATTATTTTTATATGTAATTAAGGCTTTTGATGCTGGTACAGAAGCAGGTAGATTTTTTTTTTCTCTGTTTTACCAGCACTCCTTATTTTGCCAAATACCTTGATTATTAAATAGGTGGTTATGTGCTCCCTATTTTCTCTTCCCCCTTTTGTTACTTGCTAACACCTTTCTTACCTTTCTAACAGGCATTAATACCTTTGTAGACTGCTTTCTTCCCCTTTCACTTTGATTTACACAACAGCCTGCCATCAGAGAGGAGGCACCAATGTTTCACACGGCTACAGCTCCCTGAACATTTTTCTTTTAGCCTGGTATATATTAATTTTAAAATCTTTTCCTTTTCTGCTTTTAATCCTTTTTGAGACAGGAAAGATCCCTAAGAGATCATATGCATTTCCACACACAGCAGCCTTCCAAGTTCCCTGACACATACCCTGTAAAACACTGTTGTTAGGATTAAGACAAAGCATTTGCAGGGGATTCTAGCTACCTGTTTCAAAAGCCTCTCTTAGTCACGTCTGCCTTTGTTTTTCTGGAATTAGACTTATTTACATACTGTTTTCCTCTCGCTACTTGCAGAATATTTTGTGTTTTCTTAGGATAAATTTTCCAGAAAAAAAAAAAAAAAAAGGTCTTCTATTGCTGTCTTTGACATACCAGCTAATGTAGCTGAAAATCTATATAATCTGAATAAAAGCTTAAAGAAGGCCTAATGGCTCCTCTGTTTTTTGGGGTGTTTTTTTACCACATAATTATATCGGCCAAGCAAATATATTTCTTGCTTGTGATCTGAGGCTAACACGGTTACCCCACTGCCCCCAGTACTGTCTGCAGCTGTGGATTGTCTCGGGTGGGCACGTCGGGTATCTTGGTGTTGGTTTGAACCTCTGGGCAAGCAGCAGCAGCAGCAGCAGCTCTGCTGAATCAGGGCAGCGGTGCCTCCAGGGGTGTCCTTGCAGCATCACTTCCTGACCAGTCGGGTCCTCCTCTCGCTGCTTGAGTATAATTGAGCGTTGAGAAACCCGCTCTTGCAGTTCATCCAAAAGCGCTCCAGGAAAAGGGTATTTCGTCACCAGAAGTCGTCTGCTCCCGGTTAACTTCCCGGGTACGGGCCTTGGAGAGGTGATGGCTTAGTAGCAACAGCGGCAGGTGAACATTGAGCCAGTACTTGAGTGATTCGAGGAAGGGCTCATGGGTCTTGTGTCTCTTTGGAGGTTGAACGCAACCTGCCCAGCTGTGGAGTTGCTGGGTCCCAGTTATTAGAATTAAATATCAGTTTTATTCTGGAAGTTTTTCTTTTCTCTCTCTTGGAAGAGGGGCTTAAAGGATGAGAGAGCCCGAGGAAGAAGTTTTTTTTTCCTTTTAAAAAAATTGATTAGGGAGCTTGTTGGTCATTCCTCAGCTTAGTTTTAAGCACTTTTCCATAAAAGACTTGAAAGCAAGGTATACGTGAAATAGGATTTTTGGGGGTTTGCTCACCTGGCCCATGTGTCTTCTCACTTGCTCCTTTGCATGCGAAGAATCTCAGCTTTCGTTAAAATGAAAGTAAGATCATTTTGGTGTTGGGATTCTGAATCGGAAGGAAACCTTGAAAACGCCCTCAAGGTGTTGTGGTGCAGAAGTGTCCGCCTGACTCTGCAGGTTGGCTGAGCTAGTTACCACTGCTAGTGTGACCCTGCTGCTGAGATGTTAGCTGGGGCATCTCACCCGTGATGTGAATGTCCACATTGCCCCTGTTTCGCTCCTCGCGGAGCATTTGAGAACAGGTTTATGGAACACATGGTTTGTGTGTTGGAGGCTGTACTGCAATAGGCTCTGGTGCAGTAAGGGATTTTTAGGAACATCGCTTTTCACTTTCTCAACCTGACCCGTTGTGGTGGAAGGTGAGAGCGGGTGGGAGGCCCCAGAGATGCCGTAGTTGAACAACTCCGTGACACCTGAGTGTCCTGAAACGGGGCTCCCCCCGAGCAGCAGCAGCGCTTGGGTTTTCCTGGCTAGAAAGCCTAGCGCTGTCCTTCCTGTCTCTCTAACAAGCATGTCCCCGTGGCTGCTGTTTCCTGGTCATGATAATAAGCCATTTCTCCAAGTTTTTATGCAGGGCTGCAGTGACACTCATGCATTTCCTTAGAGCCTCATCCACACCCCGTGTGTTTGTACCTGTACCTGGGGAAAGCCTGGCCCCAGCATCTATT
>VXBJ01000704.1:1991422-2021036 GCA_013400055.1 Nycticryphes semicollaris | reverse complement strand
AGGCCAATTTTAACTTGGCATTTGGAGCCCAGTGAGGGAAGTCGAGTCTTCATTTTGAGGTGGGAAGGGGGCGAGAAAACCCGTTTTCCTAGTTTAGAAGAGCGGTTTAACTGATTAATGAGATGAGAGGTGACACTTGTCCTGTGGCATCGGGCATGGGGGATGGGACGAGGATTGGCTTGTGCTGGGAAAGGCTTGCTGGAGCTTGTTGAGGTAGCTGGGGCGAGAGTGTCTTTGGCTCAGTGTGCCTTCGCTGGGGCTGCTGCCCCACCAACAGAACTTTGCAAACCTGAAATTGGAGAGCGGGCTTGGGAGCTCAAGGCTGTGAGAGGGCCCTTGCCCCAGTCAAACTTGGGGGGAAGCTGCCTCCGGGCAAGTGGGAACCTGATACACTCGGAGGAACTGGAGCCAGCTGCTGCTTTCCCTTTAGCAACGTGCAAGTCTGTAAAATACTCAGGCAGAGCCACCTGCGAGAGCAGATTAACCCCTTTATCTGTGAACCGCTTCTCATCTTCAGCTCACACCAACAGTGGTTGTTTCTCTGGCAGGAGCTGCAGGGGGGCTGGCACACCACAGATTTTTCTCCTTAGCATCAGGATTGTAGTTGTGCTCCTCGGTGCCTGTCAGTGGTTAATGATTAAATATAAGTACTGAATTGTGACTGAATTTTGGTTGTTGACTAATGAGGTAGATGAAGATGTTCAGAACCTGCCTATGGCACTGTGCAGATGATTCTAGGAGAAGCAAACAGCAGGATGGGGGGGGAATGGGTTCTCACCCCCAGTGACCTTGGAGGACAACGCTCTGCCTCATGTCTAAAGATCCCTCTTCTAAAGTAAGCATGCTCTGGCACTGGGAGCCAGGCTGCATTTATTACTAACCCCACCCATCCCTGCCTCTTGCAAGAATCTTGTGAGGCCGAGATTGTGTTTTTAGAAGCAGAATGACAGAGAGAAATTCCCTGGAGGCGAATGCAGAGTGTGTGCTGTGCACGCCAGTACAGACACACGGGGCTGGGAACTCCCAGGGAGAGATTAAGTGCGAGAGAAGAGCTCAGAGCAGCCGGAGCTGCAGGAGGGGGGTGGAGGAGGCGAGACGCTTTCTAAGCCTCAAACTGAGCCGTNGCTCACCTGGCCCACGTGTCTTCTCACTTTCTCCTTTGCATGCGAAGAATCTCAGCTTTCGTTAAAATGAAAGTAAGATCATTTTGGTGTTGGGATTCTGAATCGGAAGGAAACCTTGAAAACGCCCTCAAGGTGTTGTGGTGCAGAAGTGTCCGCCTGACTCTGCAGGTTGGCTGAGCTAGTTACCACTGCTAGTGTGACCCTGCTGCTGAGATGTTAGCTGGGGCATCTCACCCGTGATGTGAATGTCCACATTGCCCCTGTTTCGTTCCTCGCGGAGCATTTGAGAACAGGTTTATGGAACACATGGTTTGTGTGTTGGAGGCTGTACTGCAATAGGCTCTGGTGCAGTAAGGGATTTTTAGGAACATCGCTTTTCACTTTCTCAACCTGACCCGTTGTGGTGGAAGGTGAGAGCGGGTGGGAGGCCCCAGAGATGCCGTAGTTGAACAACTCCGTGACACCTGAGTGTCCTGAAACGGGGCTCCCCCCGAGCAGCAGCAGCGCTTGGGTTTTCCTGGCTAGAAAGCCTAGCGCTGTCCTTCCTGTCTCTCTAACAAGCATGTCCCCGTGGCTGCTGTTTCCTGGTCATGATAATAAGCCATTTCTCCAAGTTTTTATGCAGGGCTGCAGTGACACTCATGCATTTCCTTAGAGCCTCATCCACACCCCGTGTGTTTGTACCTGTACCTGGGGAAAGCCTGGCCCCAGCATCTATTCGCCCCTTGCTGAAGGCGAGGGGAGCCCAGGGAGCATGGGGCAGGCCTGGGATCTCCTCACTGGCTGTGATGGGAGGCACATCAGTTGGTTGCCCCACAAAGCCAGGACTTGACTTGTGGGTGGAGCGTGGCAGGCTGCATGGCTGCTTGCTTTGCTCCAAGCAAGCTGGATCTGCAAGTAAAGAGAGCAGAGGTGATACGTGCAGGGGCGCCATTTCTATATATTTGGCTGAGATAAAAATATTTCTTCAAAACTCATTTCCAAGGAGACCGGTGCCTCAATGAAAACAGGATTTTATTCCCCCCNGCAGGAGCTGCAGGGGGGCTGGCACACCACAGATTTTTCTCCTTAGCATCAGGATTGTAGTTGTGCTCCTCGGTGCCTGTCAGTGGTTAATGATTAAATATAAGTACTGAATTGTGACTGAATTTTGGTTGTTGACTAATGAGGTAGATGAAGATGTTCAGAACCTGCCTATGGCACTGTGCAGATGATTCTAGGAGAAGCAAACAGCAGGATGGGGGGGGAATGGGTTCTCACCCCCAGTGACCTTGGAGGACAACGCTCTGCCTCATGTCTAAAGATCCCTCTTCTAAAGTAAGCATGCTCTGGCACTGGGAGCCAGGCTGCATTTATTACTAACCCCACCCATCCCTGCCTCTTGCAAGAATCTTGTGAGGCCGAGATTGTGTTTTTAGAAGCAGAATGACAGAGAGAAATTCCCTGGAGGCGAATGCAGAGTGTGTGCTGTGCACGCCAGTACAGACACACGGGGCTGGGAACTCCCAGGGAGAGATTAAGTGCGAGAGAAGAGCTCAGAGCAGCCGGAGCTGCAGGAGGGGGGTGGAGGAGGCGAGACGCTTTCTAAGCCTCAAACTGAGCCGTTTGGATTTTTTTTTTCCCCCCTTAAAAAAAAAAACCCAACCCAACAACAAACCAAAAAACCAAAGACCAAACCCTCAACCAACCTTGGTCTCGAGAATCTTATTGAAGTGCCTCTTGCATTGCCGGATCTTCTCACTGCTGGGTTTGAAGGACCCAGGCTAACATGATGTACCTCTGGGTGAGTAGAGAAGCGTGTGTGAGGGCTTGCACACTTTGCACATATAAGGAGTGGAAAGCTGAAGGACTCTGCACTAACGTGAGCGGCCTTTGCCGTTGGGCTTAGCTCTCTGCAGCCTTTACACACAGTGGGCTGGAGTTTTCCCTTGTAAAAAGGAGTATTTCGAGTGAGTGCTTTTAACTGGGTATGGAGCATGTAACTGCTTTTCCTGCAGTTACAAGTTTCTCTGGAGAGAAGAGTTTTGGGCAGGTGCCTCGGAGACAAGATATTTTGGTATAATGCTGCTCACTGACTGCCATCTGTGAGACCTGTCACTTGACATACGTATATATATAATGCATAGGACTGTTCCTATGTGCCTCTACTTTCTCAGATTTTTGATGTTACTGAAGGATATCCCAGGTAGTGGACAAGTGCTTCTGAAAGAGATGTGTAGTCATTGAAGGAGCAGGGAGCAAGTGGGTAGTTTTGGAATTTGGGGCTTTGGTGGTAGAGGGAGAAGCTGTTTTGACAAAAGTTGGACGTGAGGTTGTTTTTCCAGAAGCAGCGGCACGGTTACTTGAGTTACTGGTGGAGTATGGAAAATAATGTCAGGAAAAACATGTGTAAAGTATTATATAGATCCAGCAAGCAAAGTAAAAGCATATATAATAAAAAAGCATATATATTTTCAGCCGTTGAGCAAGGACTGGAATTTCCTCTGGAGCAGTCAGCTGTTAGGCTGCTCAGTTAGTCACCTACGTGTAGTTTTGTCTGCTCCTGGGCACCCTCGAGATCAGCAGTTTGCCCTTGGGTTTCTTACCTAGATACGAGGTGAAAAGTAATCAATTCCCAAGTTTTTGTTTGGTTTCTTTGTTGTTTTTTTTTTTATTTGTTTGTTTTTCTGTTTTAAAAGTCTGTTCCTAACTCTGAAGGTGGGGGCTTTCACTGCTGCTGCTTTTAGAATCCGGCTCCCCATCACTCCCAGGAACAAACAGCGGTTTATTTTAGCAACAAAGCAAGCCTTGGAACCCGGGCTGAAGGATTTGACTTCCCTCCTTTGCACATACACATTACTATCTTTGTTGCAGGGTAACTTGATTCCGTGCTGGGGTATGCACACTTGCCTGGTTTTGTCCAGCAGGCCCTGCTGGCAAGCACGTCCACCTTCTCCGCTCTTTCCCCCCACCGCAGCCTGGCATACAGGACCCCGAATTGGGGGTGCCAGTTTCCAGTGGAAAAAAAGAAAACACAACTCGGGCAGGCCCTGTGGCTCAGCTGAGATTTGTGCTTGGTTTGGTGGGTGGAGTGAGAGGAGAAGTAATCCAGCCATGCTGCTGCTGCTGATTCTAGATAAGCAGTAAACAATGGAGATGTTCCTTACCCGGCTGAAAGGAGGAGGATGCCGGCGAGTGTGGGAGCCGAGGAGAGTTGCCTGGCTGTCTCCCCTCCTCCCGGCTGGCGAGGGGTGTGTGAGCACTGTAGCATAAAGGGGAGGTGTGGTAGCCTGCTTAAAGACCGGCTTCGTCCCCCCAAAAATGAAGCGCCGTCCCAGATTGTTAAGAGAGTGTTAAGTTTGGGGATGTTCTCCAGTGAATGAAGACCCGTACCCTGCTGTGGGCCGCTGCTTCTGCCTGCGCCCTAAACTTTGGGCATCACTGTGTTTGTGTTGCAGTTAAACTTTAGAGGAGTGGGGAAAACAAGTGTTAAATGCTTGAATAGCTGAAGGGGTTTTTAAGGGCACCATCCGGGCATCATGCCATAATAATTAAAAATAAATAGTGAGTTTGTGCTATCTGGATATGATCTTTCCCTTCTCAGTGCAGGTTACTCTATTACTTTCGGGGAATCTTCCCCTCTTTGGTTTTTTTCAGGAACCTTTTCCTCTGTGCCTGTTTGTGTTTTTGCTTTAAGCTCTTTATCCCGATGGGGTACGTAACCTTTAGCAGCGAGAACAAGGAGCCCCGAGTGACAGATCTGGTTTGGTGTGGGGTTTGCTCTGCCTCAGCTGTACCGTTTTCTTGCTTCCCTGCTCATAGGTTCCCTCCTTGTCCCCTGTGCTGTATTATTTTTTGCTGTGCATCTTGTCCTTGGAACGTCAGGACTTCACTAGATGCATGGAGATTTGTACTGAGTCATTCCTTAATTCAATGCATGAAGCTACATTAATGCAACGTTAAATGTGAGGTTTGAAATATGCAAGTCCTGAAATCCAGAATTAAGGTTCCCACAGCAACCATACTGTTCCCCTTCCTTCCCCCTCCCTGGGGTGCACGTTACAGAATTATCTTGCTTGAAGAGATTGTGCAGTATTGAATGCTGTCACATTTGACAAATAATAAAATAAAGAGGAGAACAGGCCTTCATCTGCATCTGTAATGGTGTGGGGATACCGAACCCTGACGTACAGGCTGCCTGCAACATTCCAGTCCCTGATTACAACGCTGTCTCTGAAATGAAGTGGTGGTGTAGCTTAGGTTCAGACTGACATTCCTGCTCGCTGAACTGTATTCCCCGGGGTGAAACTTGTTGCAGGATACTCTTAAATGAGGGCCTTGTAGACTGCAAGGGATTGTGGGCTGTGGAGAGCTGGGGAGTGGGAAACTTAAAATATCTGTTGCGGTGACCTAATGCTTGGCATTGTGAAGGAAGTGAAGGCGGCAGACTAGCTGTGCCATTAAATACCAAGAGACACTATTTATCTTAACACTTTTATGGTGTAGGATGCAGTTGTATGAAGTCTGAGGCAGAGATGGTGTGATAGTCTTTCTGATGCTGCACACCATTCCAGTGCATAAACCTGATCGTCAGTGTTGAAACTCAAGGTTGGGTACTTTGCTGTCCATATCTGAGGTGCATATAGGAGTTCTTTTTTTGTAGGTTAGTATTGTGTTCATAGGGGAGCATCTACATTTCTTCTCTTACTCATCCCCATTTGCCTGCAACTGTCTGGGCTCCTGAATTGCTCAAGAGGACTCCTAGTCATCAGTTCTCTGGATGGGACATGGGGTAATTTGGGCCACGGAGGTGTGTACTGACAGCATAGGGACAGCTGTTCTGCTGGTGACAGCCAGGAGCAGAGTGGTTTGAGTATGGGAAAAGTGGTCAGCCCTTTTCTAGATAAGAAAGCCCTATTTTATTTTTTTTTTTTTCATTTATGAGCAGATGAATCTGTGTGTACTGTGAGTCATACGATATAATCTAGAGTCATCTCATTCCAAGTATTTTTCTAAAGAGCATGATGTGTTCTGAGAGTTGCATGTATGAATGTTGCCTTGTTGGAGGTCTGTTGTTACAAGAAAGGTTGAAAGGAAGGGGCAGCAGCCCTAGCAAGCAATTTATCAGCCATCCTTCTCCTGCGCTCAAAGACAGCTGAAACTATCAAAGGCAGGAGGGACCAAGGTAGGGGAGGTCCATGCTGTTGCTAGGCTTCTGGTAGGAAAGCACTGGATTCAACGCTCTGATCTCAGATTATAGTGGGTATAGATAATTTCCTCATTTCTCGCAGCCACGTACAGAGTACATGCTGAGTGTTTGTGAGAGGCTGGCTGCCTATTGCAACTAGAAATGATTTCTCTCTAGAGCCCTGTGAAAGTGAAGGTCTTACCTAGACCTACTAATTATCTACCATACAAGCAAGAATAGTGCTAGTAAGCTTGCCAAGCTCATTTTGAAATATATTTTGTTGGTTTTCTTCCTGACCTGCCTTTTACTTGCTTTTTTTTTTTTGTCACTTAAAAGCTTCTCTTTACATTCACTGGAATAGTTTTTCCCTCTAGGCTCCGAGCTCATCAGCTTTCCCACCAAGGGATTGGAAACCCAACTCCGCTGCCAAACTTGGGTCTTAGCAACATGTTCTTCCTCACACCATGTCTTTCTATTATTTGTTTGGTTTTTTTTCATGAGAGGTAACTACTGCCAGTGAAAAGTATGGTCATTACAGCATGGCTTTCAAAGCAAGAGATTGATAGCAGCAGAGCAAGTGGCTATCCAGGGAAAACGGCCTCCCTGCTCTGTTCTGCTGCCAAGCCTGGGGCAGCTATTGCTGGGGAAGTCTGGCTGTGCCTCTAGGCCTTTGGCTGGAACCTGTTTGGTAGGAATGGCACATAAACACGTCAGCCATCAGCTGAAGCTTTGATGGGATGGATGGAGAGCCATGCAGTTGCTGTGTGTGAAAGGTGCACACGCAGTATGGTGAGTGCTAAGAGAGATTAAGATATGGTAGCCTCTGGGAGACTGTGGCTGTGAAGGTGCCACAAGGTTTTCCTGAATGTATGTTAGAGGTCAGGTCTGGGTGAATTTCCATGAATATGGTAAAAAGCACTTCGTGTTAATAGAAAAATCATTTTTGGATTCTTGCTCTGGAGCAGGAAAGCTCTGGAAAAAAGATAAAATGGAGCTCATGCAAAAATCCCCGCGCTAGTAGCCTGTAGCTGATTCTCCATCCTGCAAGTCCCTGCGGTGCCGTACTGTGACATGCATATGCAGCAGCTTGGATCCAGAAGTAATATAGTTATGTTTGTCCAGCACTGCAACTGAGATAATGAGTTCTGCAGCTCGATAAGGTTTATTAGCTTTGGTGCAGCACCTCGTGATCGTGGTTATACCGCTTCCACACCTGAACTTCTCCGTGCACAGCTAGTTTGGGGATGTCTGCATTGCGTTCCCCTGGGTGTTAGTGGGCAAAGCAACTTGCATCTATTTGCATCTAGGGTTTTATACAGTCTTTGGAGATTAGGGGAACAGAAAGAAGAGTTTATGAAAGAGACTATATAATGTGACTGCCTCTGTTATTGGAGAATGAGAGTTGATAATCCAGGTGATTTTTTTCCAGTTCTGTGTTCCTGCAAGCCTGTAATCCTGGAAGATGCCAAGGTCACTGCATTCACTATTTTAGCAAGAAAGCCTAGTGCAATTCAAAAAGAGAAGGCACTGCAAATTAAGGTACTGGCTTCAGAGAAGGGAGATTTGGGATCAGGAGGATCTATTTGGTATGCTACATGTGATTAATATGAAACCAGGTAAAATCAGTGCCTGGCACATTGCCATTGTGGTCAGGAATTTCCTTCCCTGATGAGTCTAAACAAAAGACCTAGAGGGATGTAGGCTGGCTGAGTCGGTGTGAATTTCTCCAGCGGCTCTTCTGCCTGTCTGCTCTATTCCCACCTGTCCAAACAGCAATGAACACAGGGGACTCTGTTTGCTGTAAGCCTGTCCAAATCTTGGAGAGCAACAGGGCCCGGGTCCTGTTCAAGTTAGTTTTTCACCAAACAGCCTGTTTATCTTGGAAGGAAGAGAATAAACTGTAAGAGAATAAGAAAAGAATAAACCTCAGCCTTCCTGGTTTCCAGCTGAAAGCCTGAGGAAGAGCACAGAGAATAGTGATTTGAGGCTGAACATCTGTGTTTCCTGCACTTCCCATGGTGCTTACTTGCAAATCTTAATTCCAGCAGCACCAGAACTTTACCCTTCCTAACCTGCAAGGGTACAGCAATGGTATAGGGCAGGTCTTTGAGCAGATCTGAATTTGGATGGCTTTTTTGGCACCGGTCTAAGCAGTCACTAGGTTATTGACTGTGAATATGCACATGCTTAACCAAAAGTATGATTGGATGGCTTGTGCTATCCGTTAGAGATCCCTTTGACCTTCAGTGAAGGCTAGTGGTACAGCAGGAGTTTGGGTCAGATTGTGGGGACAGACAGAACGTTTTCTCTAGGGAGTTCATAGAATGGTTAGAGTTGGAAGGGACCTTTAGAGGTGATCTAGTTTCAACCCCCCTGCCATGGGCAGAGATATCTCCCACTAGACCAGGTTGCTCAAAGCCCCATCCAGCCTGGCCTTAAACACTTCCAGGGATGGGGCATCCAGAACTTCCCCAGGCAACGTGTTCCAGTGCCTTGCCACCCCTGGAGTAACGAATTTCTCCCTAATATCTAATCTAAGTCTACTGTCTTTCAGTTTGATGCCACTACCCCATGTCCTGCCGCTATCACTTGTCAGTTTGTAGGAGGATCTGTGATCTTTATCTGCAGTACTCCAGCTCTGGATGATACTCCCTACCAAGGGCTATATGAGACATCAGACACCCTGTGGCCGTGCACTGAAGAGGCAGGCTGTGCTGGTGGACCAGTGCAGATAGTTCCACGCTGGAAGTGAAAACAGACTGGCAGAAAATTAAGAAATCAGTCGAGGATGTGCTTTGTGCCCTCCAGTGCTAAATTCTTTTTGTTGAACGTGTTAAAGGTTCCTCAAAGCTGTGAAGAAGCTTAAACAACTAATTAAGTTTGCCTCGTCTGTCCCTTAAATTTAGGTTTCATTGTTCTCGGAGTCCTACGTCTTATGACTAATGTACTGCCTGCACAATGCTCTGGCTGATTTTTTACCAGATGGTTCTTGGGTCTGTAGCTGAATCCAGGGCAAAGGCAGATAGTTTTTCTCCTCCCTCAAATGAAACATGCTGTCCCCCACACAATACTCTGAATGGATTCTTGGACATTAAGGCAACGATGAAGTGAAAATATTTTGACCAGATGACAATTTTTCTTTAGATATTCTTAGGGATTATTATCCATCATGCTTTAAGGAGTTGGCATAGGATGATACTGGAACACTCCTCTGTACTTTTTCTATACTTTATAAATCATGTCATGTTGAAACAAAGTTTAAATATGGAAAAGAGCTGAAATTCAATTGTGTCTACATGGTTAGAAAATAGCAAATGTGCAGTGTGATCTGCCTGTTGTTATTTTTTAACTTTTGCACTTCTGTTGTAACGGTCTCCTTTTTCCTCCCACCCTCAACCGCTACCGTGGTGTCTGCTTGCAGCCGTGATGTACCTTTGGGATGGAAAACCCTTCTGAGTAAAGACAAAGTGTCTCTTGGGAAGGTGGCAAAGCCTCTTTTGGCACCGTAAGAGGGGTATGTAGCTCCATCAGGACAGTCTCAGTAATGTTGCAGAGCAGCTTTGTTCTCAGGCCTTTTGGATCCAGCAGTAGTTTCAGCTATTTCCCCTCCACTCCAATTTATTACACTGAGATTTTTGGCTGCTGTTTGAGCGAGGAGGAGCAGTGAATGCCGATTACTGGGGTGTTTTTTTTCTGGGTCCAACCAGCTGAAAAGCAGAAGCATTTTGGGTGGAAGTGATGCTGCTGATCTTGGTATCTTTTAAGAAAGGGCGGTATCTGCATCTTAACGTTTTAGCGTTGGGGAAATTTTTCTTCTGTAGCAAAAAACTTTCTTGGAGTGTGTGTAGCTGTTTTTTAAGCACCTTCAGGACTCAGAAGTGCTGTGGAAATAAGAGATGCTTTAATGCTTTTCCCTTGCATGGGGAGCGTTCTCTCCAATGCAGCTGTTTAGCTGTTGCGAACAGGTGTGTAATAAACACCCCTTCCTGCTTCAGCCCAGCAGAGTGGTGATGGATACCCTCTCATTTAAACATGCAATTTTTTTTTTTCTTTCCTACAAGAATAAAAACTTTAAAAATAGTATACATATCTAGAAAGAACCAAGTGCCTTGTCCTGTTTCGCTCTTGCCCTCCCCCCTGCTACCAACTCAAATTACCAGCAAGCTTTGGAAACTTTGGGGCAGGGGAACAGAGGTGCAGCTGGCCTGCATGTGTTACACCAGCTGTAATGCAAATGATACATGCTGAAAGAGGCTTTTCTCACTTTTGTAATTCTTGGATATTGTTGTGCAATGGGGACATGCGACAATTTGTCTTAATGTGTTTGCTGATATGTTCCGCAGAGTGTACCGCGTCCTTTGTTCCTTGCCGGCAAGAGACAATATCAAAATCCAATTGCCTGTCGGCAGCGTGTCTGAATGCAGCTGGGACTGTCCTCCTGGCTTTCCCATCCATCAGTCCTGGAGTGATCCCATCACACTTGATACCAGTTAATTTAGAGCTGGCTGGAACACAGACTTTGGTAAATCCTCAACTTTTTTTGGCTGTTGGGGCCATTTGTTATAAACCACGTTTTTTTTCTGCCCTTTGTTTCTGACAGCGGCAGTACCTTTTGCTCTTCTGCTGTGAGCTGAGTTTGCTGAAGGGGTAAGTGCCTGGCCGACCTGCACACTGGTTGTCTGTAGGTACCCGTCAACTTTTCTGCCACTTTTCTGAAGCAATAAAAACACGGGCGCTGGGGGTTCAGTTGTGTAAAAACAAAAGCTGATGTTGTTTTAATCCCATTACATTGCGTTGATCTCTCAACCACTGGACTCTTAGTAGGATTCCAGCTTTAATCCTGTAAGGATCAATCTGGCCCATTGCTTTTCTGTCCTGATCCTAAATCCCCCTTTAATCTTGTTAATTATACCAGGCCTTTTTTGGTTTAGTTTTTTTTCCCTTGTGGACCAGCAGAACCACATTAAATCTTCATGTTGCCACAGTCTCTGACCTGGTGTTTTTACCCTTTGTTCATCCTGTTGAGGAGGAAGGTGCTTCCGAAGGCTGATTTATTTTTTTTACCATTACAGCAGCGCCACATCAGCCTTTGGTGCTCTGGTGTCTGCTGCTTTAGACTCCTGTGGAGTCAACTTGTCATGCTGTTGTGCCGAACACCTCCTGGTTCTGTTCAGGATTTTTGATTTTTTTTTTTCATCTGTTGTTTGATATTGTGCTGTCTGAAGGGGGTGGGGAATCATGGAACTTAAGAGCCACTTGAAAATAAGAAAGAAATTCGAAAGAAAAAGGTTTTTTGGAGCAGCATCCCATTGACTGGCATTGAGGGTTTTTCAGGGGCAGGCAATTTCAGAGAATATGGAATACTTCTGTAGTGATGAGGCAAAGACTCTGAAAAGGGGAGGAGGGAAGCGGCGGTGTGTGTCCCAGGAGAAGGCTTGGTGACTCCATGGTCCACAGATATATTCTGAAGGTCACTGAGAAATTCAGCTGCTTAAATCAGCCCTTTTATGTTTACGTGTGTTCGGTGGCTTAAGGAGAGGAATAATGCACGTTCGGTCTTGAGGCTCTTTATCTTCACAGTGCACTGTCTGCAGGCCTCCAAACCCAGGGCTGCCTTTTCTGTGTAATGCACAAGACCAATTTCTCACTGTGACAATCTGCTCCTGGCACTTGCTATAATAGAAACTAGCTGTGCTTAATGTATTCATCTCTGCTATTTCCTCTACTGTAAAAAAGAAAACCAACCCAAAATTGCACCTACATTTGCTGTAACTTGATCAAGAGCTGACAGATCATTTCTGGAACCATGTCTGTGCTGGGACCCTGACCACTCTGCCAAATTTTATGCCTTTATCTTGCAGTGCTGCTCCTTCCCTCTTCCTTGTCCGTGCCGCTCTGCCTCATCTAGCAGAGGCTTCTGCTTTTCCAGCCTTTCAGCCAGATCCTGACTTCCTGTCATCTTCCCAGAGCGCTGTGGGCCTGATTTCCTTCCTCGCCAGAATGTGAGCTGTAGGGATGAATCTGGCGCAGAAGTAGCCAAGCTGATTCCCTTTTAAACTAGACAGAGAGGGGAAACCGGTTTTGGATCACAGTGGATGAGCTCTCTCGATGCATTTATTCAAATTACAGCAGCCCTGGTGCTTAGTATTTGGAAAACACTTAGAGCCGTGACAGGAGGTGGCAATTGGTTTTAAGCAAACGTGGGCATTTTCCCAGCAGTTCTAGGGTTAAGGAAATTGCAGAGGGGTGACACGGTGACTGTTCCCTATTTTTGTGTGTTGCCAGTAGCGAGAAGGGGGAAACTTTGATTTCTAATCCGCTTTGGAGGAGGCTCCGTATCAGGGCTGCACAGAAACATCCAGTCAAGCAGCTCCTTTATCATAAAGGGGATTTTAATTAAAACTGTTCTCGCATCATGAGCGGAATGAGCGTCAGTGCCAGCCAGCCCTGTACTGGGCATTTATCTCCTTCAAACCACATTACCAGTAATTGCTGCATTAAATCAAAGTCGAGGGAGATTACAGGTCTGAATTGGGCAGGCGGCCGGTGCCAGCGCAGGGAGCTCCGTGCTGTTGAGCCGCTGATATGGGAACCCCCTCCGCCCCCCAGCTAGGGGTGAAGAGTCGAAGGGCTGCTGGTTCCCAAGAAGCCCTTCTCACTACAGGGCGGGAATTTTTGTCCTAACCTGGGAGGAGTGTCAGGCTTTGTGCTTGGAGCATTTTAAGCCGCTGGTGTCGTTCTGTGAACTTCCCTTTCAAAACGTACAAAGCCGAAACAAATCCCGTGGCATTGCTATCCCAGTCCTGACTCCTGTTTGTAACCACCACAGACGTTCGTTTTCTGTTCGTTTTCTACTGCTTATTCCAGCCCTGAAACTCCAGAATAAATCGCCTCTTCTCTTGATATGTCCGTTTCTGTCTACCCTCCTTGCCACAGCTCCGCTGTGGAGTTGCTAACTTGATCCCTCTCTGCCCCGACAAGGGAGAGCTTCTCCCCTTCTTCACCTCTCCCCTCACTGAGGAATTGTATCTTCCTTGACCTCTGGTTCCTTTGCCAGCTATGGCTCATTAGTTCATTTAATTATTTTTCTACTTTTTTTTAAGCATTCTGTTGTCTCTAGCTCTAGAGCAGCTGTTTTCCTTCTTCTTGTCCCTATACTTTGACCTTGGTGGCTCCAAAAACCATCTGATCATCCTAGTGTTGCTCATGCTTCTACTCCCCAGACCTCTGGTGGGGTGAGGCTGAGGAATGGCCATGCCCACGTGAGGTTTTAGGCATGTGGACTGGCTGAGGTAATTAGATCTCTGCGGGCAATCAGTGAACTATCAAAATGTGACAGCTAGATTTCTAGGGGCTGTTATTAGATCTGTCTCATAACTGTAAAGAAGGTAAGTCAGGAACAGAATGTGCAGAAAGTGTGGGGTTATTTTTGTGTGTGTGTGTGTGTGTGTCCGTCATTTTCTTTGTTTTCATCTTGATGGCGGTTGAGTATTTTCCTGTTCTACTGGAGACAATCTGGGGCAGTTGGGTGGCAGTGCCGGGTTTTTCTTCATTTTGCCCAGAAATGCCTTTGGCAGCCTGCCGTTCTGAGGTTTTGCTTCCTGCAGGGTTTGCGCATCTTCCACGTTCCTCTGCTGCAGGAAAGGGGGCTCGTTCCTAGCCCCGTACTGAGGGCCTGGTAACGTATGTGAAAGAGGATGCTGCCGCCTGACCTGCCAGCTAAAGCAGTTCGGTCGCAGAGCGTTGAGCTGTGTTAGACTTTCAAGATTCACACAAGTTTCTCCGAAGCTATCTAATTCAGAGCAGTCGCAGGAGGTGTGCCTGCTGTGCCCCTTCAGAGCCTGAAGATGCAGCTTCTGCTTCATTACAGCGTGAGCTCGAGATGCAGCTTAAGTAGTGCCCTACTTTAACTCTGGCCTGTGCACAAGTCTCTAGCCTGAGATAAGTGGTTCTTTTAAATTCATGCTAAGAGACCCATAAAGCCCCAGAAGCTGAAGGTTGAGTGCTGCTGATATCCAAGCCAATAATGCAGAGGAGTTGCGGTTCGTTTTTTGCGTTGATAGTCCTGTTACCGTGAAGTGAGAGTAGCCTCAGAGCAGAGGCACCGGAGAGATGTGCAGAGGACACGAGCCAAGACGTTGGTGGAGATTTCTTGATAGTGACAGAAAACAGAGGTAAGGGTTTTCACGGGAGCCAGGAAGCCCATAGCTTGACCTCTGTGTGAGAAGAAAAAGATTTCCGGAATTTTGATCACTCCTGCTTTCTCCAAAATACATAGGTTTCAAAAAAAAAACCCACAAACCAACAAAACAAAACCAACCCAAACAAACAAAATTTAGGTGTTTGCTGGTTTTTACTATTTTTGTCTTAGTCTGAGGCAAAAAGTGATGGGAAGACTACTTCTTGCCTAAGAGCTGGCACTGCCTCAACATACCTCTTCTGTTCTGCACCACAGCCTTTTACTTCTCCACTGAAACCAGTGGAGGAGGGACACGGCAATAACTGGCACCTCTGCCCCAACAAGAGTAGTCCCTGGGGTCGTTCCCTACATTAAAGCATGACTTGCTGCTGTCACCACTCATTCCGTGTGTCTGACTTTCCTCTTTCAGGGTAAACTGCGTTGTTCTTGCCAAGCCTCGGCTTTGCGTGCTATTTCTGGATCCTTTCTGTGCACTCAGCAAATGCACCAAACTCTTGACTGCAGTACTGGTATTTTGCTCTGGAATCTCTGTGGAGCTGCCTGAGTTTGGGATTCATTTTTTTTTTAAATGGGGACTGGGGAAGCAGGATTCATCTCCTAAAGCCTAGCAGGCGGGCAAGATTTTTGGACTGAGGCCTGCAGAAATTAATGGACAGATGTAATTCTTCCATCATGAGATTGTCTTTGCAGATTTATGCTGAAGGTGTCATATTCCATATACTGCCATGCTAGAACTGTTTCCAAATGATTTCCTGAGATTTATTTCGTGACCTGCTGTTGCGGCAACTAAAGGTCCTGCCTGCGTGTTGTTCTCCAATTCCTCAGTTCCTGCCAATAACGTGGTCTCAGACCCAGCTATCTCACGTAAACCGTGCTGCCCGTTTATTTATCTTTTACTTTCATTCAATTAAGAGTTTGGCTTACTGTTTTTGACATGTTTTGTCTTTGGCTTGCTAAGTTACGGTGTGTGGACAGCTGCTCTGCTGTTCTGGTTGAACCAAACTGGGCAGGGAATGCCTTTGCTCCTGTGTCAAAAGAACCTTTCCCCCAAATTCTGTTTTTGTTTGTGTAGCTGGGAAGCCATAGCGCTCTGAGGTGGGGATAAATTTAAGTCGGTACTAGCTTAATTTATTGTGTGGACACTCTTTAACTTGGAACAAGTACCTTTTTCTATTTTAGTTTGTCACGTGGGAGCAATTTGATAAGCCAGGTGGCGGCGAGGTGGGGAGGAAAATCCATACCCCAACCGTCTCCGTTAGGGAGCGAGTGCTCAGTGAGATGAGTAAGACAGCCACGTACTGCAGTGCTGTGCCATAGCTGATCATGTGCTGCCTTCCCTTCACCCCAGGCAAAGGCGAGGTAAAAACGTGTCAGCTCAAACCCTGGGCAAAAGAGGTTTATCCCGCCAGCGTTTGCAAGGGACCGGGAATGTGCGTGGCATCACCGACAGCCCCGCGGCTGCCACGTGGTGACGTGCTGCTGGGGCTGAGATAAAGGCATAACTATACTTACACTGTGGGGGCAAATCGACAGAGCGGTCCAACCCTGTTTTGTGATTCATTCAATTAAAAATATTTGCTGAGAATATCTCTCATGCCTACCATCTGGTGACTTTTAATAAAATATTTATTCTTAGGAAGATAGTTCTTTGAGGAATTAACCTTAATTTTTTGTAGGCTTAGCATAGATCTAGAGAAATGCTCAGGCTTAAGCTGCTGTATTTCGTAGAAGAGTTAAGTCTTTCTCTTTTGCATCTCTCCATTAACTGTCTAGGTATAAATGTCATCCCCTTAAGGATCGGCTCATTGAACTACTGCCACTTGTTCAGCGAAGAAACAAAGTGGGAGTAGGAGAAACAAAACAGGCAAAGCTTTTCTCTGTATTTCTGGAGTGAGGAGATAGATCTAGCATCCTCTGCTGTATTCTTTTTGTCTGTGTCCTCTTTCTCCAGCGCCCCAAAAGGAATCTAGAAAGGCAGCGTGGCTGTCATGTAATGTCTGAGCTACCAAGAGGAGACTTCTCTTCTTTGGTGTTGATATTCTGCATCTGGACACCTTTTTGTTTTTCATGTAACAGGCAAAAACCATTTGGATGGACGTGCAGCATTATTACTAAGATCAGTGCATACACAAGTGTTCCCCAAAGAAAACTGTGCTATGATTGCCTTCTTTGCCAAATGGCTTAGCCCAAAAGTACACTTATTTTCTTCCTGAAGCAGTGCCAAGCACTAAGACTTCTCCCTGAAAGGAGGCCCAGGCCCAACACATGTTTTGGTTTTTGTGGTGGTTTTAGTTTTTTTTTTTTTTTTTCCTGGAAAATCCATGTATACTTTATTTCCCTCTTTATACTCTAATAACTGAGACGATGGAGCCTGTCTGGTTTTCAGAGCTCCTTTTGGACTTGTCTCGTGTCATACTCAGGTGTGCAGCTTTTCTCAAGAAAGCATAATTAAACCCTGTTTTGTAATGCATGTAAAGCGATGGGTTGGGGTAGAAATGAAAGCTGTTGTCTATATGCTGCTGGTATATCCAGACTGCTGCTGGATCTATTATGCAACTTAATCATTAATGTATTTTTGTGAGTTACTGTTCTGTTAAAGCTGTCTTCCTGGGAGGCAGCTCGTTAGCTGGCATCGAGCGTGAAATCTCAGTTCTGGGAGCACGGTCTTTTGACAGAGGATTTTTCAAACTTCAGATGAGTGTTCATTGCTACCTTACATTTTTCCTTTGTAATAATTTCAGAGACAGATTTCAAGCAATCTGAGCTTTGCCTGAATTGACTCTGAGTCCTTGTCTGGCAGCTGAAGTTGCATGGACAGAATCTTTACTTCCAACTTCAGGAAGACTTCCTACACAAATCTAACTTCAGGATCAAAGGTCTTTACCCTCCTGCAATTTCACTAAGACTCACAACAGTGTAGCTTGGGTCCAGGCTTATGATTTCACGACTCCTGTTTTGGTCTTTAGGTTTCTGGAGTTTGCTGTTCCTACTGTTCTACTGTAAGAAAGCCCAAAAAAACCAAAATAAAGCCAGTTGTCCAGCAAAAAAAAAAGGTTTTGCAACGTGCTGCTTTAGCAGACTGATGTGGTAGCTTTGCTCTGTCTCTATTTTCCATGTCCTTCCCTAAAGCAGAGTTCGAGGCTTTGAAAATACGTGGTACTTATGAAATAATTATTTTTAATTCTGACTTGTCCTCTCATACCGTGAGTTTGTAATTGTGTTTTAAAACTGTGCTAGTTTTCCAGTCTAGACAAACCATTAATATTTAATAACGACATGTAGATGATGCTGTGAAAGAGCTGAGGGCGGTAACAGGACGCAGGTATCTTGTGTCCATAGTTCAGAGTGTGCACAGTGCCTGGCTGTGAAGCCATTTTAGAACAGTTTCAGGACTAAACAACTTGACTGGGTTATATTTAGAGTGGTAGAAGCAGATGCAAACAAATTCCATCACTTTGTAAGTAAATTGCCTTGTGAATGGAGAACGCATCATAGCATGGCTAGAGTTGGAAGGGACCTTAAAGATCATGGAGTTCCAGCCCCCCTGCCATTGGGGGGGACACCTCCCACTAGACCAGGTTGCTCAAAGCCCCATCCAGCCTGGCCTTGAACACTCCCAGGGTTGGGGCATCCACAACTTCTCTGGGCCTGTTGCAGAGGAATATTGAAAAGGGAGATCTCAGCACTTTGAGGGGAAATGACATGCCTCGGAGCTATTTCAGAGGTTCCATTTTATTAAATATTGCCTTCAGTATTTTCTCTTAAATTTTCTTGAACTCATGAATTTTGTCTGTTGAAACTGGAATGTGGAATGACTGAGGTTCCATGGTCTGTCTGAGGTATTTCCTTGGCAGAAGCGGTGAGTGTGATGGGGCTACCTTCTCGGTTACACGCACCCTGGGTTTTGCTGCGTTCTCTAGCTTTGGGCTTATTAGGCCTTTTGCCAGAGGGATTTTTAATTTCCCTGGATTCAAAGTGTGTTTTTGGTAATTTAATTTGCGCTAATGTGTTTTAGGAACATTAATCTTAATGAACATAAGGAATCAGTAGCACTAACTAATTAGACCGGGTTCAGGCAAGCAGTGGCTCCTATGACTTTACCGATGCATTCAAATTCTTTCCTGTGATGTCCTTTCTACATTAATCCAACATGCTCTCGTTTGCTTCTGCTGCTACCCCACATCCCCTAGAACTGCTGGTTCCATTTCTGCTTAATGCATCTCGTTCCCAATCGTTGGTGTTTGCATGCTTTACGTATTTCACTTGCCCAAAAAACCCCAGCCTTAGCTTGGTGCTGAGTTATTCGCTCTCCTGCATAGCTGATCCGCCACCAGATCTTCTGGCTCTTGAGATCATCTATGTAAAACTGCCAGGTTTCTGAAATGTGAGGAAAAGCAATTCATCCAGTCACCTATTTGTCATCGTCTTTGCTTCTGCTTGCCATTTTGGAATATTGAGCTTCCCATGCATGCTCTGCTTACATTTATGTCCTCCCCGCTCGAATCTCTAATGATTTCAGGGTCAAAATAAGAACAAGACCATATGTAATTTTTCTCATCGTTGATTCCACTAAAACTGGGAAGAAAAAAAGTCATGCAGCCTTTGGAAAAACGTTATGCCTATTCAAACAAGCAGTACAGCCCAGAAAATGTAGCCCTGTGGGGGAATGATGACTTTCCAGTATAGATTCTCACCTGGAGTGAACCAAAGCCACCTTCGTTCTCAGGACACGGGACTTGCTTTGGTGCAAAATGAGGATCTCTTGCAGCTCTAAAGATGTGATCTTGGAACCCTGTGCTGTTTGTCTAACACCGGTATGAGCTGCCCGAGCTGCTTGATCTATTTAGCTGCTATGGAAATCAGTACATACCCAGCCAGAAAATGCATCCTTGCTTGCTGGCATGTTTCCTACATTTACATCAGTCTTTAAAAAGCAGAGACATATTGTAAGCTGCTCATCAGATCCCTGATGACCCAGTTTAGCAGATGTAGTGATTGGCTAATTGTTAAAGATGCCATTTTTGGTGGGTGAGAGGAAGAGCATCAGCCAGGCTTCTAGCGATGAAGAGTTAGAATCAGCGGAGGTAAGAGCTCTTTAGTGGGTGTAACTAGCTAAGGCTTGGATTAATTTGTCTGGAGAACAGAGAATTATACTAAAGGTTTTATAAATTCAGTTTATAAAATGAAACTGTTGGTGTAATTTCTTTAGTAAAGATCAATGTGGTGTAATGACTGTGCAGCATGGAAATATCTCAGACTCCGTGCTGTATTGCTGTGTCCCCGCAGTACCACGGTTTTTAGCAATTTTAAAAAAAGAAAAAGTACATGGAAAATCTCTGGAATTACCATGGCTGCACTTCAAGCATAAGGAGACCAGAGCTACCTTATGTTCTTATAGTTGTGCTGATAGTTGTGACTTAGCATGCTTGCTGTACGTAGTCTGAAGAAAGCAGGCAAAGCAAAGCCCAGAGTTGTGGTCTTGCATTTTCCGAAAACGCTCCTCAGTCTGCAGACATCAAAGAGAGCGGTGCCTGCGAAGCAAAATGCTGGGTTTTGAGAATGTTGGGAAAAACTTGTGTCATCTCCACGTCTTGCTTAGTACAAAGAAAGAGGAAAATTAGGTAAATGCTGCTACTGTAGCATGTAAAGCAGTGTTTCTAAGCAAAGTGATGGGTAGGTAGGAGATGGAAAAGAATAAAAATCAGTGTTACAAAATAATAAAATGGAACAGTATCTAGCTGGATGATACTCTTAGTTGAGGGAGCTGGGAGCTGTGTGATCGGTAAATGCACAAACATATCAGGGATTTTTTTGGGGGGGGCTTCTGGCATTAGACAACAAGTAGAGGAACCAGAGCTACTGGTGCAGAACGTGAAACTGGCTATTATAGGGATAATATCAATCTGCAAGAATAGTAATCATGGCTTTAACATGCATTCAAGATTATGTGTGGTTCAGATAGGCTAGATGTAAAAAGGTGATAGGCTGTGTTGTATGCAGTAGACTGTAAAGAAGAAAGAAGAGTAATACTGATAATGCAGGATCTGTTTCTGGTCAAAATTGCTGTGGGGAATAATGGTAAAAGAGGTCCCAGAGGGAATACTGTGAGTCTGCTCTAATCCCTTCTAGGATTGGATTTGGATACAAACTTGAGGCTCTGAAATTATATTATTCCCAGTACCATTAGAGAGAAAAATATTAGTATGAGAAACTTTAATTTCTCAGATACAGGTTGGAGAATAAATGCTGTTGCAAACAATAATAGGGTCAAAAGGTCAAAAGATTTTGTCACTGTAGCATCATCACTTGCTGTTGAGACAGTGAGTGAATTATTGGTGCTATGACTCTTACGGGAAACCGAGCTGTTTAGAAGCTTCCATGTCCCCACCTTGGGGTGGTCACGGTACAAGCTTTGATATGTGAAGGAAAATATTTAATGAGGTCTGTGACTTGACATCAAGAGGACTGGATTGAAAGCTCAGACTTTGACTGTAGAAGTCTGTGGTTTGGGGTGGGGTTTTGGGGGTTTTGTTGTTTGGTGGGGGGGTTTTTTGTTTGTTTGTTAGAAATACTTTGATATAAATTCTAGATGATATAAGTAAAGGGGGGAAAAAACTTGTAAGATGAAACTTCAGCTGAGCTAGGGGTATAATCACCTTATAAAGGCTATTAGACGCAAAAAGAGAATTTACAAAAAAGAATTTATCAGTAGAGGCTGCTGTGCCTTTAAAACCAGTAGGGATAAAATGAGAACTGCCAAAAATCAGACTCAGTTAAACCTTGCAAATGTTGCTAAGGAAATGGGTAACAGTTTCTCAAAATACAGTTAGATAGAAGGAAAGATGTGGGGCCGCGTAGTGTTGGGAATAGGGTGGTTACTAAGGATACTCTTGTGATCACAGAATTGAACAAATCTTTTTTGCCTTTGTTGGAGGTAAAGTTGATCGTGGGAGCAAGGGCGGGATGGGTAACAGTCATGAACCTACCGTAGAAGCAACCACGTTGGATATTTCAAAGACCCTAAAGTGTGCAGGTTGGGCTGGAGGGGGGGGCAGGGAGGCAGGGTTGCCTGGGGAAGGGTGATACCGGTTCCTGAAAGTGAGGGAACTGGTTCATGAAGTTGCACATCTGATACAAGTTTTAATCTATCAAATCAGGAGTACTATCATATGTTAAGAGAACAGGAAGTGTAATAGCCCTATCGGTGGTGGGAGGTAATCTGGGTAATTACAGACCTGTTGGTCCAACCTAAGCTGTATGCTGACACAAAAATATTAATTAAAGATTTGGACACAGATTGAAAATGCAATAAAAGTCAACACAAATCCATCAAAATAGGGTTGTGCCATATCAGCCTCTTTTTAAGATAACCGGTTTTCTTAACTTGATAATATGCATTTTTCTTAATGGGATGACATTTCTTACTGTAGACAGGTCCTACAGCATTTGATGTGGTGCTACGGGGGAAAGTACTAATGAGCCTAGAGAAGATGGAGTTTAGTGCTGGAACTGTGAACTGATTTGGAGCTAACTATGTTGTTCTGGGTAAAAAAAAATATAAAATAAGCACAGGCTAGATCAGGTGCAAGACAGGGCTTCTAGAGATTGGGGAGTAGCGAGCCTGTTAAGTGACAAGAGACTGGAACAGCTGCTTGTTTAGATGGGTAGAGAGGACATACATGAGGAAAGTTAATTGTAAAGGAAAGAGGAAAACATGGTTAAGCCAGAGGGTGGTACTGACACAAGAACAAAGAATAAACAGGAATTGCTCAGGAATAACATTAAACTGGAGAGGAACACAGATCCCAGCTGCTGGGGAGTGCTGTTCTAGAGCAGCCTTTGGGCCAGGGTAGCATGGCTGCAAAACCCAGTTCTAAGATGTAACGTGATAAATTTCATTAAAAGATTAAAGGATGTTGTATGACAGGAGTTGATCTGATTCTGTGTTTCAGGAGGTCTTTTCCAGTCTTAATAGTTCTGTAATTTTAAAATTATTCATGTGTGTAAGCCTTTGCAGGACCGAGGCTGTGATTTTATAAGTTACCTAACTTGCATTACTGGAAATGCATGTGCATAGCAGGTTCTATGGTGATGTAGTCAGGCCTTTATCTCACAATAAAATTATGGAGTGCAGCGCCATCTTATATTTGACTAATATTTCTTGCAAGTCAATGTGCCAATAGTAAACCAGCCAATACGGCCAGCCTTGTAGAAAAATCAGGAGTTTATTACTAGTCAGTAAACTTCTGCTGCATCCATCTCGGCATAAACAAGTTTAAAACTAGTTTTTGTCACTTAATTTGCTGTGGGCCACAGGAGGCAGGGTGCTTTGTTGCCGGTGTCACCCAAGTATCTTAACGCTGGTTAAAGCAGAGTACTTAAAGCTGCATCAAAAGCTTTAAAGCATGGCAGTTCTATCTGGATCTGTGGTTAAAAACAACAGGGGAGATTAGGTGATGCTCTCTGCTCCCCCTCCTTGTTTTGTTTTGCCCGTTTGATGGTTATTTATAGATAGTAAGATATCTGCACTAGGATTTGGAAACGTTTTATTCCCCCGAGGCCTGGTTGGAAATGACAAGAATTGGATTGTGAAACAAATGCAAGGTTTTTAACTTAGTTAGGGATTTGGTTTTAAAACCTGGGGCGGTAATATGGAGTAGCAAAAACAAGCGGTGGAAAAGACTTTGGGTTTTTATAAATTAATGCCTTTTCATAAAAAGATGTTCTTGGAGATACTAAATTGCCTGAGTGCATAGCAATGAGCTATGCAAAAGAATGAAGGGCAAACACCTATTGAAAGTGCAGTTACAGAAAGGAGAAGGCGGGGGAAAGATTGGTCCTTTAGAGGCAACCAGATACTATCTGTGCCCCAAAGTGGGGCTTGCAGAGGGAGGGCTGAGAGGTGGCTAAATCCCTTCTGAAGGTGAGGAGGAGAGGGGACATAATGTGAGCTCTAGAAAGCTGGTCTGGGTCTGGGGTGAAATAAACTGGCCGAAGGCAGAATGAGATGAAAATTCATTGTGGGAGCCTCATCCTTTTTCCCTAGTGAAGAGATCTAAAAGCATAGCTGCTTTCCCATTTATGGGCAATTAATTTCTCTGTGTGTGCAAATCTTCACAGAAACAATGGCTATAGAAACTTTTTATATATTTTTTTTTTTTTTAAGATGTAGAGAATGGTCATGCTTTATACTCCCCAAATTGGCCATGCTGCTTTTGTAAGGAAGAAGTGGCCCCGTGGCCCAAGGAAAGATGATGAGAGTGGGCGGCAGCTGATGCAACCACTCACCCAGCTCCTGGCTGTCCTTTTCTGAGGCAAAGTCTCGGAAAGAAAGGGCAGTGGGAGCAGAGGACAAGCCAAGAGCTGTCCTGCCCCGGGCTGGGTGGGTCAGAGGGCTGTGGATAAGCCACCCCTTACCTATATTACAGAGTGCCACACGTGCACATTTCGCTAGATAACGGTCCAGGGATTTAACCTCTTGGAAAAAAAAAAAAAAAGAAAGAAAATAAAGTTTAACTCTTCCTGAGAGGGAGGAAATTATCAGTCATGATGGGAAGGCAGCTAACCCAGCGCTGGGCTGAGGTGGCAGTTTACTGGTGCACAGCAGCACTACAGAGAAGTTAAAGTTTAGAAATACAAAAAACCCCCACTGACTGTATGCAATTAAAAAGGGGTGGGGGGGAAATTTGGGTAGCCCTTCTTGGGTTTGATTTGCTGTAGCATCCTCGGTTTTGAAACCTGGGAGAGAGGGAGTTTTATCACTGCTGTCCTTTGAAGGAAGGTGAGAATCTTTTGTGGCTTTGTGCTGTTAACTCTTTCGGAGCCTGGGTTTGGGCCAGCGTTGGCCATTGTAGTTCGGTGTAGTGATGGATGAAACCTGATGGGAGTTGCTACAGGAGGCCGAGGTCCCCCCAGGGTCATGGTGTGTCTTCTAAGAATCAGCAGCCGGCTCTTGGGTGTCTGGTCGCGCAGCCGGCGTGGGGTGAGCCTCCCGGCCTCCGTCCGAGCAGCTCCCCATCTGTCCCCGTCGGTCAGGGAGTGGATTCCTCCCTGGGAACGGGGAGGACGGGCTTCCTAAAATGGGCATGACAACTGGCCCTGCCCAGCCTTGCCCCCTTCTCCCCACTGCTCTCTGTNNCCCCAGTTTGACTGGAACAGCTGAGGGGGGCAACCCACCGGCCCAAGGCCAGGGTGGTGGGGGCTGTCCCGGGGTCTGGCTCCCCCCGCCAGGCCTGGTTCCGGCAGCTGTCCCTGCCCGCCCTGAGTGCAGAGGGAGGGAGAGGCGTTAAACGATACGGGCACATACTCCCTCGTGAAAGAGATCCCTTCAGCCCGAGATATCAATGTGGCTTCTCCCTCTCTCTCCCTCCCTCCCCAACACCAAAGGGTTTTACTATGCTAATCCCAGCACCTGTCCCTGCTGAGGACAGCAAGAAGGGTATGGGAGTGGGGGAGGAACAGTCCCATATGTTTTTCCCTGTCCTGGATTGGGAGTGTTCCCTCTGACGCACCTAGAGCCCAGAACATATGCTCTTTTCAGATCCTAAATGCTGTTTGCTTCCTCCCATCCCCGGTGGCAGTGGCTGCGAAGATCCTGTGTCCCCCTCTTCCTGGCAGTGGCTCTGTTTGCTGCCCGGGAGTCGCAGGACGCTCCTCGGTTGAGGTTTGCAGGGCCGTTTTCAGTAGGGGATTTCTAATTTTAGGAGCCTCTGCCGCCTATGGTTGAGCGCTGCCTTGCTGGATCCCAGAAGAGAGGGGCTGAGCCGAGCCGAGCCAGGCAGCTCCTTTTTTATTTTCAGCTGAGCTAGTGTCAACCTGAGTGGCCCCAGAGGCCCGAGCCAAGCACTGCGCAGGGCTGCCAGAGTCCTTCCCACAAGGCTGAAAGACGGAGACGCGGGTTTGAAGCTTCCAGTCCTGTGTCCATTTGGCCTTTAGCTGGAGGATCTTTGGCTATGTATGGTGTGTATTGTATGGATTACCAATACCCAGTTGTCCAGGTAAGGAAAAAGGACAGTGGTGACTTCATAGAGTCTTGGTGTTTGCTTTATAAGTTTTTTGGGAAAAACTGGATCTTACGTGCTGGATTTGTAGAAGGACACCACTTCCGTGCTGGTCTCCTTGGCTTGGTGTGTCCCAGGCCTTGGCAGCCTGGAGGCTCTGCTGAGGCTTTGAGACTCCCGCTCATAAGCAGTACTGTTTGACAATTTAACTGCAAGGACTGTGTTGTTTAAGACTTGGGTGTTTTAGTTTGCATTGTTGGCTCTTCCCTTAATCTTTTTTTTTTGTTTTGTAGGGAGGTTAAGTTGACAGCAATGCTGTGCTCTGGTGTGTTGTTGTGTGCCTTTCTGAGTTGTCCGGGCACATGTGACTTGTACGTGTGACTGCAGTCTGTCCCAGAGGGATGACCAGCCACCCAAGGCAGCTCCTCACCTATTTTCCTCCTCAGTCCTCTGAAACCACCCACGAAACCTCCAACAGAGTCTTGTTCATCAGCTTTTCACCTTTGGAGGTCCAAAAGAGAGCAGAGCTCAGGGCAGGGCAAAGCCTGTGTTGCAGCCTCTGCTGGGGGAGGGGGCTATATTTGGAGGACACGTGAGATTTGCTGGCCCGGCGTGTGGAGTCTTGGAGAAGCCAGAGGCCGTGGGTCAGGCTCAAATACTTTTGGAGCCATGTGAAAGGTGATGTTCACTGCACAGTCCTTGGCTATTCGGTGTCAGCATTCCTTGTCACAGGCACCAAATTTATCCAGAAAACGTGAAACGTAGTCTGGCGGTTGAAGATTATCTACTGTGAGATACTTCAGATAGCCACTAAAGAGCATTTTGTTAGGTTACCTTGTACCGGGGTTTTTATTACGCACATGAATAGAATCCACCAGCAGAAGTGTGTCTTCTGGTTGTTAAGATTTGTTCCTGATAAATTGGTTCTTTGCACTTGAAACTTTTTTTTTTTCCTTCCCTCTGGCCTTGATCCAGCTGGCAGGTCTGCTCCATCTAAACTTGAGCCAGCACAGAAATGCAGGTAATGGGATGTTAAAATCGAAGGCTGTGCTTTCTTTCCACCCTAGTAGCAAAGGGGAATTACAGGCGTAGCAAAAAGGAAAACAAATCCTGAAACTTGCTGAAAGCGGAGTACTTGTGGCTTCCTCCTCTCCATTTCTACCAGTCCTTTGAGTGTTAAACTAACCCAAACATTTGAAAGTGTACGTGTAGACCACTTACTCAAAACTAGAGGTCAGCTCTTCCTCTCTGATTTCAGTGGCCTTGACCTGCCCCTTCCTTGCTGCTTAAACATCATTCTCCAGTTTATTTTCCATTAGGATTTGAATGGTATGAGCTAACCAAAAACCATCGTGTACATCTGGGTGTACGTGGGTGGATACAGAAGAGAATATAAAAATGGCACAGATGTGCTGAGGTGGGAGCAATGAGCTTTGCCTGGCGTGGTAAGGATGGTAAGCTGTGCCCTGGCACTGCAGAGGCAGACCCATTGAATTTGCCCATAGTTACTTCAGAATGCTTCATGGTAATGAAGTTTGAACACATATGTGCCTGTGATGCGTGAGAAATCATGAGAACTCAGAAGTATTGGCCTCTAGAGCCATCTTGAATACGTTGCTTTTTGAATAAATGCAGTAAGTGGGAAGGGATGATCTCACGGTTCCGAGACGTATGTTCTTCAGGCTTCCAGCCTTCGGCTCCACTCATGTGTCTCTGTGGTTTTTGCAGCACGTTCTGTAGTTTGAGCCTTTGGTTTTCCTCAGCAGAGGGTGTCAGACAGTGATGGTAAATGGGGCAGTGGTTCCATGACTTGCACATAGGAGAAGCTGAGTGGAGGTCCACCAAGCATGTTCCACTTGGGCATGAGACAACATCTGAATCCCCGGCCCTCAGTGAGGAAAGGTGAGTCGCACGGATTCACCAATTAATTTTATCAGCCTCGTTCATGCATCCAGTGTTGCAGACAACAAAGAGCTCAAACGTTACTAAGGCTAATCACGTTTTCCATGGTATTCTTGAAGCTTTTGAAACTCTGTATCAGATGTTCATTTCAGATGTTTTTGCAGCAATCGGAGCTCCTGCAGATCTGCATTTCTTGTTGCCCAAGCGCATCCATTGCAAATTGGGGGCTTTTCTTTTACTACACAGGAGCAAAGGTGGATATATTCCAAGCACGGGGGAGGAGAGGCTTTCTGGCCTACAATGGAGATGAAAGAGGGAGAGCGAGCAGTAGATCACACTGAAGGGAATTCCCACTTGGCTGGCACACGAGCAAAGCAGTTGTACCAACTGAGTGGTGGGAGGCAGTGCAAGCCAGGCTTCGGTGTGTGGTTGAGCACCTCTTTTTTTCCTTAAAGGGCTCTTTTTGATGGCAAATAATTGCTAGAGGTTTCTAAGGCGAAGGCCAAAATGGATTAGAAATGATGCTATCCTGGTTAGTGGTGGTGGGATGATGGCAGCACGTCTCTTTCTCTGTCCTGAGGTTCTGTGCTACAGCCCTAAATCTCACCCAAGAAGTTGCCACCCTGTGGCACAAGAGGAGACCTGAGTGAACGCAACATTTAATTTAAATGGGGAGGAGAATAAGGAGATTATCCCGAGCAATTTGCAGAAGTCTGCTGAATGAGATGCACGTTGCTGAAACCTGGTGCTTTGTCATGGCAAAGGTCTAAGAAGGTCACTGTGGGGTTTGTCACTTTGAAATGGAATTTACACTCGACCCGGAGTCATGCTCCAGAATCTCAGGTTTGTAGTGGGGGGGTGGGTGGGTGGGGAATCCAATCCTTTCCCTGGTTTCGCAATATTGTCTATAAACCTGTAGTATCATAAGATGAGAGTTAGCAGAGCGGATGAGATAACTTGGAAGAACGTGGACTCTGACTCAGAGCCCTGCGGGCTCCAGCGGTGGAGGCTGGCTACTTCCCAGAGGACCCCACACCACGGCTGACTGACTGGTGGTGCGGGGCGGCTGGCTGGTGGCTCTCTGCCTCCCTGCTCCGGTGGGACGTGAGGGCTTGCCGCTGTCTTGGTCCCAGGCTTTCCATGGTGGAGGAGGGAATTGAGCTGGGATGCGCGCTTCTGCTGGCCTTCTACCAACCGAGGAGGGGAAAAGGGAAGGGAGGGAAGGAGCCAGAGGTCAGCTTGCACTGAGTGAAACTGGGAAACTGAAAAGCACCGTGGGTCAGCAGGGGCCGCCTGGAGAGCAGCGCAGTAGCAGAATCCCATGAAACAAACCCATTAGGCTTTTTTTTTTTTCCTTTTTTTTGGGGGGGGATGCAAATTATAACTAGGCATATTCATGGAAAGGAGAACACATGGGGATGTGAGGTGTTACTGCACTGTAATTTGGCTTTGCTGCTGCTGCTAAAGCCTGGGGAGTCTCTTGAGTACCAGGTGTCAAGAAGAGATAGATGAGAGGGGCAACTTGCCTGAGCTGCTTTTATCTCGGCATCACGAACACCGGAGCGTTGTCACAGTCCTCTTGTCTAAGCGTGGGATTGGGCAGGTCTCTGCTCAGCCCTGTCCGTGGGTTTCTGTGGGTGCAATGTTGTGGGGGGAAAAAAAAGAAGTAATCAATCACAGTGTCTTGGGTCCCGTCTGCCAAAGGGGGTGGCAGTCTATCGCTCTGTTTTACGGGGTCGCTGGGAGAACAAATGCTGCCAACCGTGGCGTGCTCAGGTGTTAAGGGCCAGATGCTTACAGAAGATAAATGGGAGAAGGAAAGGAAACAAAAAAAAAAAAAAAAAAAAAGCAAGCTGGGAAGGAGTCCAGCTCTCTCCAGTTTTTATGATGAAAGAAATGCAGATCCTGGCACGGCTACTGCTTCCGGTTCATCCAACGCACCGTGTAACCCACGCGTTCTCCCCTTTTGTGGCAAGAGGGGGAAACCCGTGCAAAACGTGACAGCACCTTCGGGCTGGGTGGGAGATGCTCTCCCTTGCCCCGGGAGGTCCGGGCGGGGGAAGCCCGGCAGCCAGACCTGGGGGGTGCGGAGGAACGAAAAGAAGACCGCGGGGTCCGGCCCGGCCCGGCCCTGAGCAGCGACCCTCGCTTTTGTTTCCAGCTCCGCGGTTGGAGGGGGTCTCCCCCTCGCTTCCCGTGGTGGTGGTGGGGTGTCCCGGTA
>VXBJ01000704.1:1930762-1991225 GCA_013400055.1 Nycticryphes semicollaris | reverse complement strand
CGGCGGCTGCCCGCCCGGCTTTGTCTGGGCGGGGAGCTGGGGGACCCCCGGAGCCCGGCGCGGAGCGGCCGGTAGCGGGGCTGCCCCGTCGTCTCCCCCCGGGGCGACCGCGGCTCCGCGCCGCCCCCGCCTGGCGCTGGGGCGGGAGGGAGCCCCGCCGCGCCGGGTACCCGGGTTTGGGCGCTTTGAGGAAGGGGTTCCTGCGTTCCCCCTGCCCGGAGCAGCCTCGCAGTGCCCTCTAGGGAGAAGACGTGCGTGAGGGGCACGGGTTCCCCTACTCCCGAGCCAGGCTAAACCAGCCTTTGAACGACCGATACTGGCTGAGCACGAAGGTAAACGTCCTCCCAGCCGTTTCTCCATCCGGCCGCCGGTCACCGGCAGGGCTGGGAAGCCCTTGAAGGTAGCGGGAGGCGTGGGGCTGCCCGTGTCTTCCCGAGGGAAAGCGGCTGACGTTTCCCGAGAAGCGCACCCAGCGGGGCCATCACATTTCCCCGGCCTCACAAGGGGATTTTATCGGACTGTGCTTGCCTTCAAAGGCTACTATAGGTTTTTGGTTTTAAATTATTATTTTTTTCTTTTTTTTGGCATGGCATCTGCAAGTCGTCACCAAAGGGAGGGGGGCAAATCGAGGAGGAGAGTGGCATCGGGAGCTGGAATCCTTTGGAGTGAGTTAGGCATTATATAATGTCCCTGCAGTGCCTTGCGGAGCTGGAAACCTTTGGGGGATATTCCCAAAGGGGTAGAGGGAAGGACTCTCCGAATGAACTTTTCTTCAAATCTGGGTTTCACAAGTGCTGTTTTTCTGTGGAGCTTTGCAGGTTTTTAGACTAGATGCATACTGTCGTCTTGCCTTTCCTTAGTCCTGGCAGAATCCCGCTTCATTAGCTGCTGCCCAGATCCAGTATGTCCCACTGCAAGTGGCAGTGCTTTCACCGGTGCCTGGCTTGGGACGAATCTGCTGCAAGAAGTGACACCCGAATTGACCCTTCTTGTGTCTCATCTTGCATTCATTGTCAGTGGCTGCAAAATAGCTCTCTGTCCGCTCTTCAGGTATCTTCCTAGGCTTCCAAGTCCTTCTGTTTCTGCTGTTTAGTCCCTTCCATTGCTGATTCCTTTTTATCTGGACCAAGGCTTTCTGTTTTGAGACGGAAGAGCGCTGGCAGAAATCTCCTGAGGCTTTCTGTACCTATATTTAGTTTAGAGAATGATGCTGAAGAGCTGTGTCTCTGCAGTCGGGGTCCATTGGTGTATTGCTGCCTGCTCAGAGCCTGCCGGGTTGGATGGAGGTGTATGCCCCGAAAGGTGTGCGCGTTTCGGAGAGTTGTTCTGCCCAGCCTTGTATCGCGGTGTGCTCTCAGCCATAACTGTTACGCACATAAACTGTGTCTGTTCAGTGCAGAAAGGTGCCTGGGTCACCAGCACACGAGTGCGTGTAGTTTGTGCCTGCCCAGGACCGAGAGCACTCTGAAGCACTCTTGAGCTGGTTGGCTTGGAGATGTGTGGAACTGGGAAAGGATAGGATTCCACTGAAGCACTGCCCGAAACAGGGCAAGGGTATAAACTCGTTGAAAGGTTTGGGTTATCCTAATAGACTTCAGGGAAATCTATCTTCCATGTAAATTGTTAATTTAGTGGCATGGGAAAGAGGAGGCATCAAGACCATGCATTATTAGTATCAGTTGACCTTGAATTATGACTCTCTTAAGAGTATGTAGTGTCTAGGATAGGTTTTCAGGATTTGCGCTGCATATTTACGTGCTGATGCTGAAGAAGATGCATATTAAAATAACCAGTAGGGGAGGAGAGCTTGGACTGTGTCTCAGTTGGGGTCCCCGACCAAGCGCCGGATAGCCCTTTTCTGCAGAGTTGAGGAAGACAGCGAAGGTGAGTTCCGCTGTAGCATAGTTTTCCTTCTTGCAGGGGGAGCACTGGGGCTTGCTACGCTGCTCCTTAGCAGCACTTCACTGCAGGTTTGGGTGAGCACGGGGCTGCAGGAGCGTAGCACGTCCAGGACAAAATCCACAGCCACGTTATTCTCATTCGACAGTGCTTTTTCAAGCAGCAGAGGGGCCTTACTCACAACCTGTGAATGTATTTCTCTGGGGCTCTGTCTCACGTATGAAAAGTAGATGTTGTTGGTGTCTTAAGCTGGTAACTGCCACTGAATGAATTCAGCATTGCTGCAGTCTCTCGCTCTGTTTTTGTTCAGTCTCCAGACTGGTCTGGGTTCTGTTGTGTTTTAGGGAGCAAGCTCACCCATCTTCACTGGAAATCTGGCGGATCAGCTTCTGTATAGGTATGAGGGGCTGGAAAAGCAAAATAAATGGGAGTGTGTGGGTTGGGAAGACTAGAAACAGTGATGGGAAGGAATGGGAGATGCTGGAAAGTAGAAATGTGTTTGAAAAAGAGGAAACTGAAACGGCTAATGAGACCAAGAGCTCAGATTCATTAACAGAAAGTACCCTGGTCTTATCCCCCTTAATCCTAAATCAGTGAAAATGAGTGTTAAACGAGGCCCAGTACATCGTGCACTAATTGCAGATAAAAGAGAGAGTCTTTGGTGGATGAGAATTATATGCTAAAAGGCTTTTTCTCTGTGTGGTGCATGGTGAGGTTGCTGGCTTGCGTGGAGCACAAAGCCCTCCCTTTCTTGGACAGCCCAGTGCCTTGCTGGCGTTTTCCTCCGAATCTGTTTCCCATCAGGGCTGGGAGAGGGGGAAGGTGTTGAGCATCCCGGAGAGCGGGAAGGGAGCTGCTGCCTCCTTAAGGAGTCCCGCTAGCCCATGTGGCAGCCGGCAGTGCGAGCGAGCATGTGTGTGTACGTATGTACGGATGTATGGATGTGTGTGCCTTTGTAATGAATCACCCCGCCATTGTCTGCTCCCTTCCCTGCTGCCAGCCATGGAGCCTTTCACCTGGGCTGCTGCCTGCCGGCGGGCCCTCTTCCAAGACGGGAAGAGGAGGAGGAGGAGGAGGAGGAGGAGGAGGAAAGGGTTGCTCATGGTAATTAAAACCAGACTGGGGAGAGCTGCTATTTTCCAACTGTGGCACCCCATTTTCCCTCTCTCTCTGTCTTGAGTTCCCAGCTTTTGATGTGGGTGTAGGCAAGAACATCTGAAGGTCCCCTTTTGTGCAGCTGTAGGATCACCAGTCTCCATTTTGTGGCACCGTTTGAAGCATCTTTGCTGCCCTGCCTGCCAGCATGCCCCCTCTTGTCCCCCCCCCAGCACCCCGCGGAGGCTCCAGCCAGCGCCGTTTATCTTGGCACGTGTTTGACTTGCTACGCTCTGCCCAGGGCTCAGGGAGGTGATGGCGTTTGTGGCTTTGAGACTAATTTATGTCCTTGTTAAAATGAACCAGCAAGCAGCCTCATTTTTTCCAGAGGTTTTCTTCCCTTTCCCTTCCCCCTTCCATAACCCTTTCCCTCCCAGACCCCGGGTGTCGCCATGAGACAACCTTGTGCAGCCAAAAGTTCCTCGCTCAGCCAGTGTTTTTTATTTTTTTTTTTTTAATTAAAAAAACCCTTCAAACGCAGAGTGCCTTAAATGGAGATCTTATTTAAATCAGAGCAGTGGCTGACTCATTAAAGGCCTCTCTGTCTCCTTTTCCTTCCTCTGCCTCATTCTCTTTCCCTATCTTTTTTCTACTTCTCATTATAGTAATGGTGTGATAAAACAGATCTTTGTCCGCATTCCATGTTGGGATCATGCAGGGGGTGCATATTTGGGAGGGGGGGGGGAAAGACAGGAGACGGGGAGCCCTGTCACGACAGCCACCTTGTGCTGGCTAAAAATGTACAATGCATCCCATTATAGGAAACCGTCCTCCTTTGTTTGAACTGTCTGCAAGGGAGACCGGGTCCCAGAACACCCTTCCCCTCCTGTCCCCTTCTGTCTGCTTTAGGATCTGTTCCCCTCCAGGCAAGTAGGATGCTGCAGCATTCCCCTTTCCCCCTAAAATAATTTTTTTTTAAAAGAGCTTTTCCTGTGTGTAGTGGAAGGCTCTCTTTTTTTTTTTTCCCCTCTCTTACTTTTCTCAGGAGCTACCACTATTCACCTGCCCCCTTTCCTTGCTTTGAGGATTGCATCTCCTTTTCCTTTCAGGCCAGGTGTCCTTGCTGCTTGCTCCTTAGTCTGGTGTTACTTTTGCAAACTCGCCTGAGCTGTCTAAAGGGAATCACTCTCTTCTCTGTCCACGGCCTTGTGGTCTTCCTCTTTCTTTGCTGGTCAAAAAGCAGTGCTTGTTCACGTGGTACCTGGCTCTGTGCTCATGCCTCTTCCCTAGCTTTTGCTTCCCTTCTACTCTTTGTCGTAGGACTTTGTTTTAGCACTGCAGACCCCATGTCAGCAGCAGAGGTTTGGGAGAGAGGAGTCCCAGCCAGTCGCTTTTCCAGGAGAATCTCTCCTGGGAATTGAAAGACGCATTCGCGACTCGCTTTCCCCGATGGAAGGGTATGGTTACTTGAGATAGGCCTATGACTTGTATCTGTAGCTGTTGTGACACTTGGAGATTTAACTGCTGGTTGAGAAGATCTTATTCTTAAGGGCTTAAAAATCACTGGGGTCTGTCAGAATCTGGTGAGTGTTTTTTTAAATTCCTTTACTCTTTACCACCTTTGCTGAGCACTTTCAGATGTGCTGGAGTAGAAGCGAAGCGCTGTAGGTACTTGCAGGGCAGCCTTGGGATGGCAGAAGCTGCATTCAACATTGCCTAGGCAGGATGGCGATGTAAAAGGGAACTTGATACAGCAGTGCCATTTCCTTAAGTCCCTGTCCTAGAAATAACCTCGCCGCTCCCTAATGTATTTCTCCTGCAGGTGACTAGGTAACTATCCCTGGCTACCTGGGAATTGAGAAATGAGGATGCCTAAGTTTGCCACAGTACGTGCTGTGATACTCGGATGACAAGGCTGTGTAAATTTAACATACTGTTTTATTGTTATTTTAAGAACTATTAATTTGTGATGTATCTGGATTAGTGAATAGTTGTAGATGGCTACCCCCAAAATACTAAAAGTTGAAAGTCGAGAAGAAGGGAAGCCCTTAAAACCAGCGATGTCTTTCCCTGCAGCTTATTAATTCATGATGGCTCCATTGCACTTAATTAGTATTGACCAGCCTTCTACTATAAAATTCTAACACCACTATGAAAGAGGGCTGCAATGAACGGGGGCTGGTGGTTTTTAGACCTGAATTCTGGTCTTATTAACTGCTTCGGGTAAAACACTTGATGTGCCTGTTTAAGATAGGTTTTCAGCAGATGATGTGGGCAGTTCACTGCCTCTTTGCAGTGATTTCCTTAACCTACTTGTCCCCCAGCTGCAAAGTCACAGAATTCTCTAAAGAGCATCCCTTAGAGGTCTACGCCCCATGGAGGAGGTGGTTAATTCACCTCGGTCTGCTCTCAAATATTATTTAAAAGGATGTAGGCAGGTGTTCTTCCTATCTGACATGTTCCCTGGAATCGGGGTAGAGAAATGTTAACTTCCCTGCCAAAAGTATTTTGGTTTGCTCCTGTAGAATTATTTATGTTCATGTGCTGTGCAGGACAATTTTTTGATGGGCTGCTAGAAGTTGTGCTATGGACCAGTTAAGTCTGGAGATACGTAGGCTGGTTTTATAGGGTTTGCAGAAGCTAGAGCAATTAATGGTCAACTGAAAGCTTTTTGAAAAAAAACAGTGCGCTTTGCCTGTATAAAAGAAAAATAGGACAAATGCTGGGTCTGTTCAGCAGTGTGCTTTGTTTAAATTATCTGATTTTTCTTTTTTTTTTTTTTTCTTGGCAAATCTATCCGTTGGGCAATATTATTCACAAACTGAATTGAGAGTTATCAAGATGGTAATGGGAAGGCACTTCAATTCCGGGGCATTTCCATATTTTAAGTTGGGAAAGAAACCTTTATTTGTTCTCTTTATTTCTGTGTCTATTTATGATACTCTTTAATCACTTGATTGCATGCTATTTTTTTTTTTCCCACAAGAAAGGAAAGAAAAACCAGACAACCCTCCACCCGTCCCCATCAGTTCCAGTACATGTGGCACCACGATGACCTCTGCAAGTATCAGTAGCAGGGTTGGCCATCCCAAATGCATCCCACAGACCTCTGCCACTTAAACCGAATGTGTAATTAGCTGTCATTTTCTGTGCAGGCCAGCTTCATCTGCCTTTGCCAGTTGGTTTTATACATTTGCTGACAGCAGAGGAATGGTGACTTTTGACAATATTAGGCTCTGGTCTACACTTAGGGAATGTCCACCAGTAGGCACATTTGCCCTGCTCGTCCTTTCCTGCATGACCTCTCCTGTCTCGCCTTTGCTATCCATCATGGGTCTCCTTCCTCTCATTCTTTCCTCGTGATTCCTGGTCAGTAGCTTCTCCCATGCAAGTCTATGTCCACGTTGTCCCTGTCTTCATTCTTCTCCAGTGATGTGGTATCCTGTTTTGGCACATGGCTTTACCTTGATCGTTTCAGTTCTTTCTCGGCTGAGTTTTAGGGCTGCTTATTCTTTCTCTGCTGCTCCTCCCCCTTCTCCCTGTCTCCTTGCCATACGTTTTTTTAACTTCTCTGCCCGCTCCTTGCATTTCTCGTTTAGTTTGCCTTTTCTGCTCCTGTTGTAGCCAAACTTGTTTGATACATCCCTTTCCACACACACACACCCCCCACTAGGTCCTTCCTGTTGCTGTTCAGACTTCTTGTCCCAATATACTTTCCTTCTGCTACATTTCCAGATCTGGTTTTTGTTTTTGAGGTGGGTGAGTGCTACTCTGTGTTATCTGATCCCTACAAAGGGGATGGTGCAAAGTACAAGAGGTGGGTCATCTCCCTTCTGTCATTGATTTCCCAACCCGGATCGGACATGGCAGGTATCTCCTATGAAGCTGTGGATGAGCCCCAAATGAGAGCATGAAATCATAGAAAACAGGGTGCAAGTAACGCTGCCATCCACCCTCAAGAGTCTGTTTTCTGGTAGAATAAACTACGTCTAAACCATTCTTAATTGCTAATAACCTGCCTTTTAAAAACATTTGCGATGCCGCTGCCAGCCTTGACAATCTGAGTCCTTTCTTTTCTGAGCATCGCTAAGTCTTTACTAATATTTAAAGTAAAGCTTGTTGCCACCATTTGTTATTTCCATGATAAATACGAAGAACAAATTGGTTCTTTCCTTTTTGGCAGGTTTTGCATACTAGATTTTTTTCCCTCTTTTTTTTAGCCTTTTTGGACCATCACATATGGCTTTACTAGCAGATTTAGTTGCTAAAATGTAAGACAAGCACTTTAGTTTTCTATAGTTTTGTTATAACATTGGTAAGATTTTTGTGGCTTTTTAATACGGTTGCTAAATGTAGATCCCTGAAATGCAAATTTTACTGTTAAATATGAAGTTCTTGTAAGCTTTTCAAAGTGGGGGTGGTTCCCCCCCCCCTCCTGACTTAATCATAAAGAAGACAAGCTATTCCTGCTCCTTCTCACTCGGGTTGATTAATATAGCTGAAGTAACAAAAAAATTACCATGAATGGTTTCTCAGAATCATAAACAACTGAAAACAGGGTCTTACATTGGGAAGTATCAGCCAGCCTGGCTCTACCAGCCCTGCCTGTAATGGAGCCTTTCACCCTGAGTAGTCTCTAATACCTGACTGGAATTGCACTCCAAGCAGCCTGTAATCTGAGGGTGCATGGAGACACCAGAAATGTCTGAGTAATTGCGAGGGTAATCTTCTAGCCTGCAGTCTTCTGAAGACTGCCCTCGGGCTGGGAGTCTCGAGTATGGTTAAAACCCTCTGAACTGTCCTCCAGGTTATCCTGCTTAAAATTCATATAGTCTCTGCAGTTGTGGTCCTGTGGAGTTTAGGATTCCTCTGTGCTTTATAAGTCCCACTCTCGCTGAGCTATCTGGCTTGGAGGGCATATTTGACTTTCAGATAATTGCTTGTGATTAACCAAGATGTAGATAATCAGGGTTTGACCTGTGCGGTGCATAGACCATCATTCACCTGTCAGGTCTCACTGAGGCTCCTTATCTGAAGCCTATGCTCTCTCTCCAGTCCTAATAGTGAAACTTGTTTTAAATTACTTAAAAAGACTGATTTAAAAATGCCTTGGAGAGGAGTTCAGATTTCTTGGATAGTATTAGTTCTCCTTTGTCTCTCGTACCCTCTGTGAAGAGTGAAACACCCTTCATTTGTTTCGTTGTTCTTTGTAGCTTTTCTTATTTTACCTCTTGCAGCATATGAAAGGAGGTTATCAAAACTGAGCAATTATGCAAAGTAGTTAAGAATATTAGGGAGCAGGAGTAAGAAAGGCTTTTGTTTTCCAGCACATGTCCCTTCCTGCTTTGTAAAATGTGGTTGAGATAAATAGGGCAGCAGGGCAAAGGATTACAGAGTTTCAACAGGCAGAGTTTTAAATATATGTTATCCTACAACGGATCCTTCCAGCCCGAATCTGGAGGCAGAGCTGAAAGAGCCTGGTAATTTGGTGAAATTAGTGAATTAGTCTTTTTGTTGACTGTTGGTTGGACTGTAAGGTATTGTGGTATGTTAGCTTTGCTCGGTGTTAAAATACTTCATGCGCATTAGTTTGCTTTAACTTTTCCCTTTGCTTTTCTTTGTGTGTGTGATGAAGCTGTTTAATGTTGTTACATTTGGTTTGCAAAACCATTCTCTGGTCTGCCTCCACTCCGTTCCAGGACAAGGCTCTCTTGTCTTGAAGCAGTGGGAAGGGGAGGAAAATTGCTTCTAGATGTCCTTCTTATACAAGTTTGGTTTGGGGAGGGGGGTGGGTATGTGATTGTTGATGGGTTTGGGTTTTTATTTTTTTTGGGTCATTTTAGACCATATGATGGGGCCAATCTGTGGTAAAGAGTGTCATGTGGTGAGAAACAGAAATGAGGAAGGTGGTGACTGGAGGCTGTGGTGAGAACTTGGGACAGTTCCCTGCTCCAGCTGTCCTTCACAGGGACGTGGGTGACAGACTGTGAATGAGTGTATGCTAAGTGTGACTGATGAAGGGGTGTACAGTCAAGGAGGGACTGACCCTTCTTGGTAGCAGAAAGAATTCAGGTCATCCAAAGCTAGTTGTCAACCTTCACCCTAAGAGAAATTCTTCAAGAGACTCAAGATCTTTAAAGCTTCTTTCAGTCAAAATACTGCAGGGAACATGGGAATGAATTTATCTGTTAACACAGACTTCATAAAGGTGGAAAAAAAGAAATACTGCAAAGATCTTGGTGCTCCATCAGAAAGCAAGACTTCCAAATGCCTTGTCTTACTCAATGAGTTGAATATAAATAAATTGGGTTAAATCAGATCGAAGGTGGCTGAGCCACTTTTCCCATCCAGTCTGAAACTGTAGCTTTGGGCAGCCTGTTGGCAACTTTATCCTTTGACAAAATGAAAGTCCTCCCGAAACAAGCCCCACTCTGAGGAGGTAAGAGAGGCAGTGAAGTTACTGCTCAAATGTGACTTGCGGGACTTTTTTTTTGTAGCTCTTAGAAATACTCTTAATTGGTTTTGACCAGGAGTTACTGCAGGTGTGGCACCGATATCAGGAGAAAGCTGCACCAGAATCTGCAGACTTGAGCTTCTCCATTCAGACCTGTGCCTGCCCTGCCTTCCTGCCTGCCAGCTCCAAGGCTCCCTGCCTGATGGGTGGCTGGGGTCCTGCCTGGCAGCTCAGCCGTGTGGCCCAAGAACACATCTCCCAGCCAGACCTTTGCTTAAAGCAGAAGTATCCAGAAAGCCAAAGTGGCTTTTTTTTTAGTGGGTGGGTAGGAAACTCTGAGCTATGTTATTTGTAACACAGAGAAGAAGAATAGCTAGAGCTGAGTAATAGGAATTTCTTAATGTTTTGGAGGAGCATAAAGGAAGATAAATTTCATTCTTCTAGGCGGCTTAGAGATGACTGTAGTGGTTTTCAAAAGCGTAGTAGGCCTCTGGGTTAGCTGTGAGGTTCTGTGTGTTACCATACAGTTATTCAGAGATACTGTCTGGCCTAAATCCATGAGAAGGGAAGCTGGTGGCAGGAAAGAACCAAATTCGATTGACAACGATTTAAATGCAGAGCTGTGATGAGCCCCCTGGCTACTCTTCTGGCAATCCCAGCAGAAGAGCGTTCGTGAGGGGCCGGGCCTCCTGCGGCCAGTCCAGCTGTGAAGTGGTTTGGGAACTGCCCTCAGCTGTGTCCATCCTAACTTTCTGCCAGGGTTTAGCTCTGCCTGTCTGAGCTGCTCCTCTGCACTCGTGTGAGGGAAGGTGCCCTGGTCCTGCTGTTGCTGCAGCTCATGGAGATGAGCCCGTTAATTAGGTGTGATGCTGGTGGTACCGAGCCAGAAGCAGAGCACAAAGCTAGAGGCAGTTGCTCAAACCATTCCCTCTGTGATCAACAAAGATCGACCACAGCTATAAAATGCAGGTGGTCCTCCTACCCTGTGGTGCCAAATTCTAGGATTCTAGAAAGCCTTCATGTCCTGGACACGCAAGAGGAAGCTACGAGAGCAGTTTTCATCTTAAATGATTTAAAGGAAGTTTTTCACACGTGTCTGTCTTCCCATGAATCTTCTAGTGCTTTTTGAAGGTCTAACAAGGCAAAGGGACTTCAGGTAATGATTATGTTTGCTGCTGTGGGCTACTTCTCATCCTGGCATTGACCACTTTTAAACATTAGCTCTTCCTAAAAACTTGGTAGGACGCAAACAATGCTTCAGTTGTGGTCAGTTCTACTAGCCTGGATGCCTGAAGTTGGAAGGGATCACACAAAAGAGACAAACGGATTGCAGAGCACTTGTTTGTTCTTGTGCTTGGTGCCTCACTATTCCTGTGGGTGCTGAGTGTTGCCTGCCCTTGGCTTCCAGCAGAGCAGGGCGGGTTCAGGTCCCTTCAAACAAGACGACGTTCAAACTAAGTGCTGAGGGCTTGCGTTGAAGAACATTTCTCGGGTTTGACAGCGATGTCAGATTGTGTCTGTGGGCTGTGCTGGCCCATCTGGAGGATGATTGCGTGGAGCCCATCCAGCAAGCTGGGTCTCCGGCTTCCCAAGCTGAGAGTGTGCTGGGTTGCAGAGGGACATCTGTTTTGAAGGAGCCTGTTTGTAGGACAGAGCAACTGTCTGTCGGTCTGTTCCATGCAGTAGCCTCAGAATGATGAGAAGCGATTCCAGTCCCTTATGTCCTCGTTGCTTCTGATTGAAACTTTTACATCTTCAAAGGAACAATTCGCTTCTGCTTTCTTCTTGTTTTCAGTTAATTGTGCTCCTTCTAAGGCGGTGAGGATTATCATCTTGGCTGTTTACGTGCTTACGCTGCAGGATCTCCTTCCTCCGTGACCTCAGTTACAGTGTTACGCGTTTCACGCATCTCTTCAAGAAGGCAGTTGCACCTTTGAAAATTCGAAGAACTGGCAGAGTCTGCTGAAACCTTGTGGTGTTTTAGGTCAGCTGTCAGTGATAGAAACCTGATCTATGGCAAATCTTTCCCTCCCTCTCCCCAGGGTGCCTGCTCTGCCCTTTGCGTGCCAGCGAAGCTGATATGATCCAAATTAACTTTTTCATCTGTTTGCATTTATTTTCTGAGTCATGAGAGGTCCTCAGGAGCCACAGGATTAAATGTTGTTTTCCTTCCTAGCGCTTTTTGTGTTGTAGCAAACATTAGCTTTTCATTCTTGCCTGGGTCAGATGCCTCTTTTTTCCGTGGTAGTGTGCCCATCATGGGAATAACACGGAGCTGCCCAGTCAGCAGAGGAGCACTCATTATTTTGATATCTGCTGCAAAATGGTGGCTCCTGCTCTAAATTACTTAGTGTGAGGTAATTGCTCATTTGCCAGGATATTTTGCTTCCTCTGTGTATGAGGCCTTGTTAATAGGATAGTAAAGTACAAGGTGTTTTTTGGGCCAGATTGAGCCTGACTGGATCCTTTCATTTTAGTGATATATGAAGGACAGTTGGGGTGGTGGTTAGGAGCAGAGATGTAAAATCCCGGGAGTCACTGCTGCCAAAGCAGCAGGATTGTTGTCACCCTTTGAACTGTGCTGCTGTGATTATATTAAAAATATAAAATAGCAAACAGCATCTTCTTGGTGGCGTGGCTGATGGCCTGTCTTGAAGGAGGGATGCTGCTGCCCTTCCAGGAGCCTTCAGTCAGAAGGGACAGAGCGTGGTGGCAGGTGATTGATGTACCTATTCATTAGGCTATATGGAGAGAGGTTTTGCTGTTTGACAGTTCAGTACTTGGCTTTGGAGCCAATTCACGCCACAGAGCAGGGGGATGAGAAGGAATTTCATTAATTGGAAACGGGGTATCCCAAACAGGCTATGAAGTGCTTGGATGCTCCCTTGGTCTCTTTCCTTGGCCATGAGGCCCGTGGATGAAACAGCAGGGGCTCTGGCTGACGGTAAGAAGCTCGCTGTCCCTGTGCTGCGGGACCCTTTCTGCCTGTAGCAAAGACCTGGCTGTTCCCCTTCAAAAGTCTAAAAGCAGCTGAAGTGAGACCGCAGGGTAATTTAGCAGTTTAATCCAAGATTATGCATCTGCAGACCTGGCGGAGTTGCCGCATGCCCTTGCCGCGCGCCCTGCCGTGCCCAAGCTGTGACAGAGCTGAACTGCTTGGTGCCCAGCTTGTACCTTAAGCTGGGCCAGGATCCAGGTGCGAGGAGTGTCTTCTTGCCCTCTCAAAGGCATCTTTGAGAGCGTGTGACGCACTGAGGTTGCAGTTTAGTTACCATCACCTTTTAAAGTCAGGGCACTGACTTTAAAGGCAGAGATGCCTCTGGTTTTATATGCTACTAATTAGACTCTTTTTATACGCTTTACCTGGAAAGGAGAAGCCCTAGTGCAGCTCAGTTAGCCACGGCAGGTTAGCTTGTGCTTGTCAGTTAGGATGACCTAGTTGTGAGGATGTCTTTCGGCTTCCCTTCACTCAGAGTAGGCTTAACTGTTTTCTGAAGGCTTCTCCATATAGTGTGACCAGCAAATATCTTATGTCTTTTGAATCTAGAGAGGTATGCACTGGAAGCTGCTATGAAAGTCCATTTTTGAGCACGTCCATGGGGTTTATGGTCCTATAAATCTGATCCTGACCAAGTATTTTATATGTGACTTAGATATCTTCCAAAATTTACTGCATAATTTTAGTTAGTCCCTGAACTTGTCTTCATAAGAAAAATAAAAGTTTCTTTAGAGGCAAGAGTATAGCTAAGGTTCTAGTTAAAAACCTAAGCTTTCAGCATTATGAAAGTCAAAATAGCCCCCAGTGCATCAACAACATGCAGATGACAGCTGAGTAAATGAATGCATTTTTTGTTATGTCCTAAACCTGTTTTCTAGGCGATTTTATTCGTGCCAATGCTGGCCAAGTTGTGTACATCTGTTAGCATCCCACAGAGAGCCCAGTGGAGCTGCTAGCGACCAAGAAATGCCAGAGTAAAAATGCCGGTTGAAATTAAGGGGAGGGAGTTGTGGGGAGAAGAGATGAGCTTTCACGCTTTCTCTCAAGCTTTTGGGTTTGGTGGTCTTGGATTTTAGCTCTTCCAAGATGCAGTATTAAAGATTTAAGGCCTTGTGGGGTCTTTAAGCAAATCATTTTCTCCCTGAAGTGTGAGCATTACACCCAAAAGCCAGAGGCCCCAAGAAGAGGTGAAAGCAAAGCATGTGGTAGCCGTGTTCGGCACCTCTCTGGAAAGCAGAGCACCTTTTTACATTTTCACGGTGTTTTTGCTTGTTTGGAAAGTAAGCAGAGCTGTGCTCATGAATATTTGAGGCTCTCGGGTGCCTGTTGAGGGCTGGAGGGAAGGAGGGCCGAGGGAGGGCAGGCGGTGAGGGAGCCAGAGGGGTAGAACAAGGAGCGGCCCTGGCCCTGCGTGGCTGTCTCATCTCTCTTATGCTAGTAGACTTCTCATCGGGATGAATGTGCTCTGAAATATTTATTGCCCTGTTTAAATATTCATCGCTGCAAAGGCAGCGCAGCCTGATGGCAGCAGCAGAGCCTCAAGGGACAGGGGCTGCAGCAGTCCCTGGCATTTCCTTTCAGTAATACGATAAAAATATATTTAAAAAAAAACCCCTATATAATCGGGCATTCCCCCACTGCAAGATTGACAGGAGCAGTCAGGCAGACGTCTCGGGCTTTCCTCTCTGTGCCATAGGCTTGTGTTTGATTTCGGGCTCGTATGCTGGGGTGCTGCTCTTGGTTGCCAGATGCTAATGCTTTTTTTTCCAGGCCTGTATCCTGGAGCAAGCGGCTTTGTTTAGCCTGACACCGTGTGCGTGAAAGGGGAGGTACAGAAGGGGAGACCGACGGGCTGAAAGGGTTTAAGTTTTGCGTAGCCTGTTCTCTTGTCTTTCTATGGGTGTGAGTAGACAAACGGAGTGAGGACCGGGGCTGGAGGGAAAGGACCTTTAATGCATTTGACTGTGGAAGGTGAAGGTCTGCTAGGAATTACGAAGGGGTAAATTTCATGTGAATTCTTTTAGTAACATATTAATGGAGCTGCAGATGCTGACAGGCGTCTCATTGAAATGAGATGCTCTGACATCAATCTAGCTTTTCAGGTTTATCAATTTACCATCAGTAAAATAGAGCAGTTTAAAAGTGGGACTACCAGTAATATGTAGTAGTTCAATGTGAATATTTGTTGCGTTGCTGTTGTTAAACCCACATATGTTTTATGTGACCAAGGCGTTGATGTGGTGGTGACAAGGGAGAGCCGCATACTTCCAAAGATGCTGCTAAGCATAAGGGCTTTGGGAGCTGCATTATGAACACCCAGCCCAGGAGGAGCCATCTGAAAGGTGGTCAAATGCTCTGCTGACCTCAGTCTTCACCTTTTCAGCTGTGCAGGTGGCCTGTGCAGGGGAGAAGTTCATGCTGGTTCCTGGTTACAGCAGGAATTTGGTAAACACGTGTTAGCTAGAAGGCCTGGGGGGAAAGAGGCTTTAAAAGGATTTTATAACAAAGGGGAAATCTTTCATGAGATACTTGACAAAGTTGCGGTGCATAAACCATCTTTATGCTGGCTTGTGTGGGGACACTCTAAAAGTTAAGCATAAGCGAGGCGGGTAGTGGCAATAACATATGCTAAATGTCCATGTAACCTCTTGTTCTGGGATAAGTGGCTTTCAGGTGCTTTTTCAAGTTGCGCTTAATGTAGCGTAACTATGGGCTGATGTGAGAAGAATTGTCCCTCTCGTCTCTGCCCTGGCCATATGTTCAGCCTCCTCACCGCTTTGGGCATCACGCTTAGGCAGATAGAAGCAAGAGAGTTCAGTTTATGAACAAACAGACGACTATTGTTTGGATTAATTTTCTGGTTATGGCCATGGCATGACTAGATCTCAGAACAGCCGGGGAGAGAAGCTACCGAGGCCAGTTGGTAGTTTATCATATTAGGTGGTACATGAAACTGCATCTAGACTTCTCAGTGGCTTCTTCCTCGCCGGAAGGTGAAGTCATTTTACTTATAAATGTGTCTGCTGCTTAGTTTAATCTGTTTTAATTTATGTGCATTGACTTCCAGCAGCTCTTCTCAGCTTTCCAGAATATTGCCCTATAGATCTGGCTTTAGATGGTCTCTTCTGTCTGTATGTGTTGTAGGCTATTACGTCTCACTCAGGAACCTCTGTTTTGAATGACATAATGTTTTCAGTGTGAAAGCATGAAGAGATGGAAAGGACTGAGTCCTTCTCACCAGCTGACTTAATGACTGTCATTTAGAAATCAGTAAACAAAATAAAATGGTGTCTTTTACCACAGCTGAATTTATCAGACTCAGCTTCTGGCTATTGGTTTTCTTGATGCCCTTGTTCATTAGATTAACTATTATTAGTGCCTACTTTCTTCCCCCCACTCCCTCCCCATCATTAATGTACTGTCACAAAATAATCAGTTGCCAGTTAATAATTTTTTTTTTTTAAATTACAAACAAAAGAGATTGGGCTTTTCAAGTTTTTCAGTGTACAGCCGCGTGGCTTTCGCTAATCTCATGGTCTTTTTGATTTTTTTAATTCCTTTTTTAAAATTCTTACATAGAAGCACATACCTTATTTTTTGTCTGGCTGATGCCACGTACCAACATAGCGATAGTTCACGCATCCGCCTTCTGGAAATATATCTGAAAAACTGTAGTCACCCTTTGTACTGGGCTGCTGCACTGGTGAGTTGCTTCTCCGTGACCCTCTGCTCCTTTCCAGAACCTCTGCTTTCCAGGACACATAGTGGAGGCTTCCTTGAAAATGGAAAACTCCTCATGGAACAAATGAGGAGATAGGAGAATACATTGCTGGAATGGAAAGTAACTGTGGGAAGAAACCTGCGTTTTTAAACTGTCAAATTTGTGTTCTGGAGTGTGTGCCAAGTCAGTCGCAGATTTCCTCCGCCCCGCACCCCGAGAGCAGCTTGATATAATATTGTTGCTGTGTGTGTTACCGAGCCCTGACACTCAAAAGTCACAAACGAGTCCCATTTGCTTCGGCTGGGGCTGTACACATCTCATCCCCTGTCTTCTCTACCGACTTCTGACCGTGCCCATGATAGACCAGTGGCAGTGAGAGAGTGACAGGGCTGAGACGTTTAGCTGCTTGCATTACAAAAAAAGAGTCCCAAGAGGAGCTCTGGTTTTGTATTTAAGTATGCTGTATACGTCTCATCCCCCACCTTTGCTCTGTAGTCACGTCTGAGCGCACGGCTCCTAGCTATGGTTTCTGCCAGCTCTGCACTTCTTTCCAAGGCATTCAGCGCTCTCCAATTGATTCCAGATGTGCTTTCTCTTTCCTGGTGCTTTCTCCCTTCCTCCTGCTCCTCCCGCCCTGGCAGCGGAGGCAGGGCTGCTTTTTTTTTTTTTTTGGGAGGCGCTGGAATTAGCGCAGGCAGGCGGGAGGACTTTCCTGCTGGGCAATGAAATTGGGGGAATTGAAGGGGCCTGTGTAAGTGCTGCATAAGTGAAGCTGCCTGATGGAGCTTTGAGGTTTGTCCGTCTTCCAGGAGCCGAGGCAGCTTGGAGCAACACCTCTGCGCAGCTCAGTACCGCCTTTGGCTCATTCCCCTCACAGCAGGGGAGAGGGGGACAGGGAAGCCTGATGCCAAAAGTGATTGTCAAAATCCTTCCTAGAAGAGTGCTGGCTATATAGAGAGATCTGGAAGAGTCTATTACAGATAGCTGTGTCACATAGTAAGGGCTTTGAAAAATTCCTGTGACTAAAGTAGATACAAATCTTCCTAAGAGGCTGAATGAGCTTCACGAGGATTTAAGCATTCGGGAAAGCAGTTTGAATTCTTGAGGTTGCAGGAATAACTCTCCACATTCATTGAGATTTGGTGATGTGCTTGCAGATACAGGGCGATAGCTCGCTCACGGAATGGGGATGTGGGATGAAAAATCGGTCCAGCTCAGGTACCTGATTGGGGCTGGAGAAACAGATACTGCGTTTTTAGAAATACGACATCATTTGGATGTCGTACCATCTTCCTTGAAACAAAGTGAGCAATCTGCAGAATTAGCTGAGGTGACAGTAGCTGTGACGCTACCCCGTCCAAGAGGTATCACGGCACCAGGTGGGATTTTCTTCCTTGTTATGCTTCCATGTTCTGCAGCCCTTCTCTTACTGAGCAGCACCAGGAACCACTGGGTAGCTGTTGGTTTTAGTGGCCAGCCCAGCCCAAACTGTGGCGGGAGTAAAGCAGAACGGCAACACAGGCAGGTCCCCTGTGCCATCTGAGGCACGTACACGAGTGCCCTGATGGAACTATGGACCTTTCCTGAAAGAGCAGTTACCACGCTCCTTCCCCACCACCGGCCTCCGGTTCCCGCTGTCTCCCTGCCCGAGGATCTGCAATCATGCAACTCTTGAGTGTGATCAGTTTGCTAATCCGCTGAAAAGCTAATTGTGGTTAGTTTGGATTAAACATACGTGACACATCTGCAGCACGCTGCTGCTTAGCTGTGATTCATTTGAATTCTGGTCCAAAAGGAGAAACTTAACCCTCTTCTCCTGATAGTAAAGTAATCTCACTTGTGTGGGAGACGCTTCTGCTACTCTGGGTGCCTGCTGGATTAACATATGACTAGATTCGTAATATTTTGAGACCTAATTTTCATATTGATCTGTTGAAAGCCTAGTCAGCTCATGGAAATCTTTTTTTTCCCCAAGAATGTTTGACTATGAATGTGAAGTGGAAAATATTCACTTGGAAGATTGCAGAGGTGGGAAGAACACGGCCAGGGTAGGTGCTAAAGGGCCGATCTGGAACAAAAAATTGAGCCTGAGCCTTTCTCTTACTTGCTGCCTTTGCTGCTGAGGAAGTATCCATCCTGGTGGCTTTTTCCTTTGTTTCAGACCCCCACCCCCTTCTCCCCAATAGTTCTCAGAGGTAGTTTCATTCCTAATATGGAATGGAAACAGATGTTGAGACGTCGATGTCGTCTCTTGAAGCACAATTCTCTTTCTAATCAACCCCAGAGAGCGTGAATTGATTGAAAGCGTTTGGTGGGACGCCTTTGTGCCCGTAACATTTAACTATTTTTTTTGGATGGGGGAATAATATAGATTTCAGGAGCAGAAAATAAGTGCTTTTTTAAAAAGCTGTAAAGTGTGTTTCAGGCTGGTAAGTAGATGTTGCTATGGGCCTTATTAATGTTGTGTAACTCTAAAGCTTTGGCTACATCCAACAGGAAGCCTCTTTGCAGGTTGCCCAAGGGCTTCTTAATTAAGCATGTCTGCATTCAGCACTGAGAGCCCACATTTGTGAAATGGGATAGAGCAAAATTTGACCATTACTGGAAATAATGACAGCATGGGGATGAGTGAGTGCTTCCTGTGTATAAAAGTAAGATAAGACTATAATTTTCTTTCATCCTTTCCTACAAAAGAGGGGCCTGAACTTCTCCATAAAGTTCTTAAATGCATTAAAAAAAAAAAAAATACAAACCCAAACCCAACAAAAGGCCAGCTGTTTTATTTTACAGAACAGTTTTTGGTGGCCTGGAATGATAGAGTGTATATTGGAAGATAACTTGTTCTTCCCTTGCTTTACATATCTAGAAGGAAGGGGAAGATTATCTAATCTAGTGCAAGCTTGCACCAGGAAGTTGAAGAAAACATGCCTTTAAATGGTTAGCTGGCTGAAAGCTTGGAGTGCAGGCATCTTTTTTTCTTTCTTTTTTTTTTTTTTTCTGCTTTCCTGGTGGAAGATTAGTTTATTTACACTTAAGTTAACCCAATGCAAAAAGCATTTCCTAAAATGATTACATTGGATTTAAATTCAACAGAAGAACGCATACATATGAACTTTCCTCTGTTTCAACAAAACTAGCCTAAAATTCCACCAAACTTTTGTAGAACTACCCATAGGTAGAACACTTCTTTTGGGAGGATTCATGAGGAATTGCTCCTGTTCTTATGGTAGGAGAGTCAAAATCCAGTCTCCTTTTCTGTGACCCCATTATGTCATGCACTGAATGAACATCGAGCTCCAGGCGTGCAGATGAAATACAAACCCTCTTATTACTGTGATCTGCTTCAAGGTGCTTTTATAATCAACCCCCATCAAGAAAAAGAGTTGATTTTTATCAGTCTGGGTTGCCAGACGGACAGACATGCCTGTCTCCCTCTCTGCAGTAACAGAAATGCCTTTGTAGTGCGGACCGCGGGTGTCAGGTTAGGGTCACACACCCCTCTGAATCCGGGAAAAGGTTTGTACAAAGATGGAGGGTATGAGAAGATGGTAGTGTCCTTTGTATATCCTTTTCACCTCTACACTTCCTTTCCACAGGCTTTTTACTCACTATTCCTATTTGGAAACTAGTTAGTACAAAAGCGGCCATGATGTGGAAAGTGTTATTTTGGGGTAAGGAGCTTGTATGATGTACGTGGGTTCAGATGGCCAAGTGGCTTTCTGTCATCCCATACATCACTTCGTTTGAGTATCTTCATGACTCTAAAGAGCAACAGAACCATTTTGAACACCAAGACTTAATGTTCTATGATCCGTGAGAGCTACCAGTGTAGGTTGGGGTTTCTCTCTGGTGTAACACCCCAGCCTGTGGTTTTCTGGAAGGGTTAATGCTCAAGTTCCTGGTGGGTCTTTCCATCTTCCTCATGCTGCTTTGTAACAACTTCCATTTGCTAAGAAACCGCTTGCTGATACATTTGTTGTCAATGGGCAAGTTGAGGGATTGCCTGGGAAGAGGGTTAATGCCTGCCCGAGACTGCGGCTCCCTGGGAACCTGAGCCCATCCATGTGCTGGTGCCCACGGCCCTTCCCTCCTCATCCTCTCCACCCCATCTCCTTTCTGGCTCCAGTTCTCCTACAGCTCCTTGCCAAGTCGTTTCAGCACTCTTAACTGGGAACAAAACTAAACTGACAATAAAAAGCAAGTAGGTGGTTGGTTTGGGTTTTTTTTTTTCCCTGGGATATGTGCTGAAACAGCTCAGCAGAAGGTGGGCAGAGCACCGTGGCTGGCAGGGGAGAAAGGGCAGGAGTGCGCAACTGAGGTTGGGACAGCAGCAGCTCTGCAGAGCCCTTCTGGAGCCACGGCCAAGAGCAAGTCCCACTGGGGCTCCTGCTAGAGAAGCACTGGGAGGGCAGGCTGTGTTGGAAGAGGTTGGGAAAGAGACCCTGCTACAGCAATCTCAATCCGTGTTCAGCTGTGACAAGTGGGGGGGGAACCCAGCCCATGTTCCTTATTCTTATTGCTCTCTTGCTTCTGGGCAGCAGTGTTGTGTGGTAGGACCTTTCTCTCTTGTCCATGTACAGGCAGCAGGAAGCATTTGGCTGCTTCTGGGGCCACATGGCACCTTTCCCTGCAAGACAGGAGGCTGTGACCAGGGTTGGAGGAGCGATGGCACGGGCCCTGCATCTTCCTCGCTCAGAAGGGTGGCTTTCCTGTGGAGAGCTGAGGGTGGGCAGCGGCTCCAAGTCGAATGGTTGCGCCAGGCTCTTCAGATCCGAGTTACAAACAGTTTTCTGTTTACAAAAGGGATTAGGTTAGCACAGAGAGCAAACAGTAGTGGCCTGGAACACACTGGTTTTCACAAACAGGTTAATTGCCGCCGTTAGCTGCAAGTCAGTTGGCTCAAGGTTTCATAAAATCAGTTCAGTGGAGGCACTGCTATTAGAAAACCTATTCCACTAATAGGCACATACTCACATCTATCCCAATAATTTGGGGGTTACCAGAGTTGAAAGGTGTATTTAAGAGATTATTTGATGTTTACATGCTGCAGCATTTCTCTGCACCTTTCTCTTGTGCTGATGACTGACAGCAGGGTTACAGCCGGTACAGGCTGTTCACCTCATGGCAGTTTGTGTGGAAATGTCTGTACAGGAATTGTAACAGTTTAGCTTTACCAGGATTCTAATTTTTATTTGGTTGGTTTTGCTTTAATATCTATGTGTATTATGGTGTACCAGTGCAGAAGGCATCCAGAGCTGCATTGCTGTAAGGCTTCTTTCATACCCCTATAATTACACCGATTTTTCTAATGAGCAAGACAAACCCAGCCCTTCACAAAACAGACTGATCTTTGACAGTTTTATGGAAGTAGGAGGCCTTTGTGTGTGTTTCTGGTGTTTGCTCTTGGCGCTCCAGTGCCGTGATCCTGGATCACCACCTGCTGTCTGCTGAAAGAATTCATCCCATGTCGCATTTGCTGAACCATGTTGCTCCTTGTTGAAGACCATCCCCAGCTCCCACACCTTCCGCCAGGCACCCCTGCATGTAGTTACTTACCATTCCTCTGCTTAGCTTGGAGCTACAAAGTTTGTTAATTAAGTTAAAGCTGCTTAAACTCTTAGAAATACGTCCCCATTAGGGATTTTTCACCGGTTTAGCTAATTTGTTTTTTAAACAAAATGTGGCATGGGTTTGTACTAACTTGTGCAGGTAAAACCCTGACCTAAGGAAGGAAGCTGACACCTGAAAGGACACGGCTGGACCTTTGTTAAGGCTGAGATTAGGGGCCTGAAAAGGGAGCCCAGATGGCTGTCCTGTATCCCTCCTGTGCCCTCAGGGCTGGTGTGCTAATGAATCAGATGTCAACATTTTGCAAGAGGGGAGCTGCTTTGAATTCCTACCTACTGTGGATGAATGATTTTTGTGGGAGCAGAGCAACAGAATGAAAAGAAAACATAGGAATTACTGTTTTACTTTGAACTATAGGCTGCCGTGTTTTGTACTTAAGCTGTTTCCTTTTTTTAATGAGTGTGTGATTACGCTGAGTTCCAGTTGCACTGACTAGCCTTTCCCAGTTTGGTGAACATGGGATGACAACTATTGTGGGTCGGTGCATGGCAGCACAAACTCGTGCAGGGAATCAGTTAACCTGGAACTGCCAAAACTATTCCTACAGCCAGATATCTCTCAAGCTCAATTGCTGGAGGCTGCCAGCCATGCTGCATCGTGGCTGAGAAGTGTCTTGTCTGCTCCTGAACATTAGTTAGGATTTACTTTGTGCCATCACGCAAGTTTTTGGGGGAGGTTGCTGCTGGGCTTTCCTAGTCCTGTGATGGCATCCTTGTGTGCGTTTGGGGACGGTGACTACTGTGGGACATACTCACCTCGGTCTGTTGTTGCATTTGGGTCAATATTTAAGAGAATTTCATGAGCGAAAACAGACAGGACTGGCAATGCAGTGAGGTGTGTTGTCAAGACTGGACAGGCAAAATACTTTCAGCTAAGGTTCTCCTATGTATGAAAACCAAGACGTTTGTGGGTTTTTCCACGTTCTTTTTACCACTTGAAAAGTGGGGAAAGCATCACCTCTGTAGGATTAGAAGTAGGGAAAGGAGTGGGTTAGAAGTAGGAAAAGGAGTTCAGGTTCCATGTTTGAAGATAAATGGGATTTCTTTTTTTTTTTCCTGTGTTAGCTCTTGAAAAAAATGAAGCATTGTGTAAATGTTGAAAAATAGTGGAATAACAGACGAGGTAGAATCTCCTCTGGGTTTGGAGGATATCAGTATGCCATGCAACCTGCAGAGATCTCATCGGGAGTCCTTTTCTGTATACGCTAGTGGAAACAAGAAAAGTAATTCTAAAGCATCAGAGGAAATTAAAATTACCAAAAAAAATTCAGATGGGAAATGTGTACATAATCATATCAAGAGAAAAATAACTTGAGATACAGATACTCCGTGGGATGATGAAACCTGGACAAGCATAATGGTGATAGATCTACAGATAACTTGAGACATTAAATTAAGGATACATATGTAATAAAAGATAGGATTTTTGTATGTAAGGAAAGAAAAAAAAAAAAGAGGAGGGTGGAGGGACAGGGAATGGACAATAGTATTAAAAACTTTTCATTCTGTACCAGAAATCCCTTATTTGAAAATCTTAGGAAGGTCAGAGAGAAGTAATAAATAAAGTTACCAGGATATTTTGGTGGTGTGATTAAGCTCAAAATAAACATGTGTTATCAAAACACCACAAGCAACAGAAGAGAGAGCGAGCATTTTTCGTCCTTCAAACATTTGTAGATAATTGAAGAATGGAGGGACAATATTTAAAAAGTTGAAGTATGTTTAAACTGGAAGGAACGGTATTAACTGAGGGGTAAAAACATTGAAAATAAGATTATATAAGGTTTATGGGCTGGCATTTTAAATGGTCTAAGAGTGAGAGTAAACAAAATGCTGGAGTATGTCCTTTGGGGAGCAGCCCTGCACTGAGGACGACAGAATAGGTTTTGTTTGTGGCTAATGAGCATTCTCTTCCTCTTACCTGGGCTACTATGGGCTTGTGAGTCTAACTTGTATGAAGAAAATTGGAAACAGTTTCTCCTACTGCAACTTTCCTCCCAATTTTTGAAATCGGGGAAAAAAAAAATCAGTTTCCTATTTAGCTCCTACTTTAAACACAAGAAAGGGGCAGACAGTGTGGGCTACACAGGAGCACACAGAGAATCGGATATAATTAAAGAAGGAGGCAGCGTGTGGACAGAGTGGGGCTGTCGTGACCGGGGACGAATAGTCCCAAGGAGGCGAGGGATGGGGTTGCAGATGCCTGGTTTGCAGTGGGGTAGCCGTCCCTCAGCTCCGTCCCTCAGCTTCTCCTCCCTCCCCTTTGCAAAACTCGCCCTGCAGGTCTTGATGATGTGTTTAGGCACTCGGAACCCTCCTTGCTTTGGAGCTGAGAATGGCAGAGTACGTGAGAGGTGGAAGGCTTGGCGCAGCTGCCCTCCTTTCGTTGAGGGGGGGGGGGGAGAACCCACCCTGTCCTGCTTTCAGAAAACGTGCTCGGTGTGTGACAAACCTCCGCAGAGCTGCCAACACGCCAGGCAGGGCTGCAACGGCTCGGGGGAGTGCGTGCAAAGAACTGAGCACTGGCCATTGCTGGCATGCTTGCCTGATTTTTTTTTTATTTTTTATATATTTTTTTTTTCTCAGATAAGGCTACGGAGTTCTGTGTTTCCGCAGGCAGCAAGGCTTTGCGGCAACGGGACTTTAGTTAATGAAACCGTCCGTGGTTCGGCGCGGGCCAAGGCTGCAGCTCAGGCTCTGCTAAGTGGTATTGAATGCCCTTCCCTCTCCTTCTCCCCAGCTGCGGGAGCGCACGGCCACGTGGCCCCCAAGGGAGGCAGACCAGATAGACTAATGTCAGAGCAAATTTGGGATTCAGCCAGTGTCTGAATGACCTGGTGCTGGCTGGAGGTGCCCCGCGTTTATCATTGTTTCCTTCGCCCGGAAGGGAAAGCTCCAGGTAGGCTGATAAAAGGGACTGAAAGGTTTGTCCAGCTTCGCTGGAGGTCCGTCAGCCCCTGCATGCTCTCTGCTGAAAAGGCTGCTTGGGAACTCCTGCTCTGCCTTCCCTATCCGCAGGATAAGGTCTGCTTCTCTTTTACTCCATCGATTTAAACGTGCTGGTGTCAGAACAGGCTCGAGCACCTCCAGGCTTTTTGGGGGAGGACCCAGGGCTGGAACAGCAGCCAAAATTTAAAATCAGGATTAGTCTGTTGACACGCACATAAATCAAACAGCCCTCCTATCATCAATCTTTTCCATGGATTTTTTTTTTTTTGTTTTGTTTTGTTTGGTTGGGTTTTTTTTCTGCGGCGGTGGAAGCAATAGGAGTGGTACAGCAGCCTGGGCTTCCCAGGGTTGGGTTTCAATGTCAAGGCTGTTCTCCTTCGCCCCAGGTGGCTGAACGCAGCTCCCTGCTCCCCCCGCGGTGAGATCCCTGCAGTGACTGCAGGGCTGCATGCTTTCATGTTTGCTTTGGGTGGTTTTCAGGCATGGTGGGGTAGGGCTTTTTTTTACTGTCTTTAGGGGATATCTTTTGCACGGTCAGCTGTCGGTTTCTAAGTCATCTGGTTGGTGTCAACTACATCTAAGGCAGTACTAAGAGCTGCTAAAAAGGCTGCTGTCCTAGCATAGAGGTCTCTGTGGGATACCCTAAACTGAGGGAGGAGTGGATAATTAATGCCTTGTGTGATGGTAATGATGCTTAGGACTGGGAAGAGTAAGTGTGCTCCAGCCTTGTGTTCTCAACCTGGGTCCCACAGCTCTTTGGTATCTTCTGCACAGTCAGCACAAAGCAAATGGGATATTCCAGTGACTGGTACCTGAGCGCTCATGCTCTGTGCTCAGTGCTGCCAGAGCAAAGGAAGGGGCTGCTGCACAGGTCTGTTTTAAAATGAGTACTTCTTTTCTCTCACTGGAATGCAACAGGGAAATGTGCTTTGAACCGTGCTGTGCGCTTGCTTATGAGCAGAGCGATGAGGGTCAGGCTGGAGGAGATGGACCTAGATATGGTGCTTCTAGACAAGAACCCTGTTCTTCTGTGTTTCCTGTTCCCTTCCAACGTTTCAGTGCCTCTTCCCTCTCGCGAAATAATTCCTTACTGTGCGTAAAGTCTTGTGTGGGAACACAGGGGTATGCGATTTGCAAGCCCCCTAAGTTATTCCCCACGTGCCACCCGGCGATGAGAAAGCTGCCCCAGTAAGATTACAAGTGTCGTGGCTGAGCAGAGCGAGGAATGCTCTTTTTGATAGAGACTAGAACACTGGGCAGTGTTATGGTGGACGGGATATTCACATGAACACATGCGTATATAATTTCTCAGGGTGATGTTTTAATCCATCTTCTGTCACATAAAGCTATTTTCTCCTTTTTCCTTTCTTTAGGGTAACCAGGAGCCAGCAGCAACTCCTGATGCAATGGTGCAGCCATTCACCACAATCCCATTTCCGCCACCCCCACAGAACGGGATTCCCACAGAGTATGGGGTGCCACACACTCAGGACTATGCAGGCCAGACCAGCGAGCACAATCTGACGCTCTACGGAAGCACGCAGCCCCATGGAGAGCAGAGCACGAACACGGCCAGCACGCAGAACGGATCTCTTGCAGTAAGTGCAGAAGGGTGCAGAGCCAGGAGAGCAGCACGGTGCTTTGGGAATAAAGCAGCTGTTGATTAGCTTTAAAGTAGGCAGCAAATATCAACAGTCGACCCGAAAAGGAGAGAATGATAAATAAAACACAGCTTCTGACCTTCCATTACGGGTCTCCTGCTTCTCCCTTTGTGCACGTTCTGCAAATTTGACTGCAAAGAACAGTAGTGCTTGGGATCACAGTGCATTGTCAGAAGTCAGTCCTTCACAAAAGTGTTAATTACCTTGTGTTAATTGGCAAACAGTTCAAATGCATGTGATGGAGGCAAATTCTGGAAGGTAGATGATAACGCAAGATTAGGGTGAGCACAGGCGTTGTAGGTGTAATCCCAATGTGGTTTTATTTTCAGGAAGCTAGCAGAGTAGAAAAGTACTTTTGACTTTCTGAACATGGCAGGGAGTTTCAGAGGGCAGACAGGAGAGGACCTCTCAGCTACTTGGCATCCATTTGCCAAACAAGGATTTTCACCTTCTTATTTTTTCTTGCTTTTTTCTTCCCATGGCCTGGAACTGGCAGTGGGCAACATGCTGGCAGATTATCCCAGGAAAAGCTTTATCAACCCCTTAAGCCACTTGTTAAGACTTAACTTCCTAATAAAGAGCCTTATGGTGAGAGCCTTCGCTGCTCAGGGGCGGATTTAATCTGTTAATGCTTTCAGTTTTACTTGTAGTTGGGTGTTTGGCTCGTAGAGATTATTTTTCCCCCTGCAAGTACCAAGTGAATTCGGTGCCAACGATGGGAAGAACTGATAGCACCAGCTCAAGTGTGCACGGTTCCTGGCGTGCGCCTCTGCACCTTCTGCATTGGTGGCAGTGGCTGCATGGTTGACACCGCTGGTTATGGTTTTGATAAAGATACCTTTGAGTTCATCCTGGGATTGCTGCAACTTCAGCATCTTGAAGAAGAAGAAGAATACAAACGCTGTGCTTTGCGTTGGATAGTGCGGAAGGGGGACTTCAGGTGCCTTTCTCAGCAAACACAAATGTGGATGAGAAGAGATCAGGCTGGAAGTAAAACTTCAGAGCTGGTACAGTGTGCAGAAATGCAAGTCATTATTTGAGTACCAGGTTGTCCAGTGTCCTTCCAACACATGAGATCTGGGCTGCCTGTCTCCAGCAAACAGCTATCTTGAGCGCTGCCAGTTGGATGGGAGAGCTAGAAACAGGGAAATAAAAGAGGGCAGTGGATTTCCCCATGCATTTTTGCTGTTCCCATCCTTGCCCAGAGCTCAAGAGCGTTTCTTTTTAATGGAAATGATGCGAGCCTTGACCTTGGATGTAAGCTCTTGCCAACCCTCCTGCTCCTCTTCCATATTAGGAGCCATCTCCACTGTGCTGCAGGGCTGAGCTCTGTGTTTCATCAACTAATGCCGGCTCCGGGGAGCCCACAGTGCACGGGGAGGCTGGCTGGCCTGCGAGGAGGGACTGGGAGCCCATCTGTGCAGGAGGGAGCGTTGCTGGGAGACTGCTGGGAGGCAGCAGTGTTGCCAGGAGGCTGCGGAGGGAGCCTGACTGGCAGGGGTTATCCGAGAAACAGGCTGAATAACACGTAACGCTTGTACTGGCTGTTGGGAACAGGTGGGCACGTCTGGTCTGACCATTTGACGTGGTTAAAGATGTGTGAGCTGGGCGAGCAGAGCCGGGCTCACGGGCTGTAGCTTGCTGGGAAAGGGTAAGGGTGCAGACGAGCATGTTGCTGCCGCTGCTACGGCTGGGACTGATCAAACCCAGAGGATCCCAGATGGTGGCACATGAAGAAAATCCGGGGGGAGGGGGAAGGAGCCTCAGCCAAGGGCTTTTCACATGCCAGACTTTTTCACACGCACGGGGTCCTGGATCTTCTGTGTCCCTTTATCTTTCTGTCTGGAACTCCTTCTGTATAAAGTTATTTTGATTCTGTGGGGTGCCTTTGGGATGGAATTGCTTGTAACTTTTCCCCTTCTCGGTACGTTGATTAATGATGTAGGAACTAGGGGAAGGAAGAAGGCTCAGTAGTTACTCAAACTAAAGCATGCTATTAAAATACATCAGAACAGGTTGCTTATTTCACCTTGAACACCGATAGCTGATGTCAAGCATCTTGTCCAACGCATACACCGCTTATTACCTGTTTGACATCCATGTTCAATCCATGCTACGCTTTAAGGCATCTTTTCCTTTCACCATTTTGCTGTCTTGCTCAAACAAAAGTCATGGCGGGTGATATATGATCCTTCCCTCCCATTATTGCAACTGACAAGCACAGCTGCTGTCGTGTGTGAAGGCGATACCCCAGACCCAACAGCCGGCAGATTTTTTTTTAGCTGCTGACATGAAGCCCATGCTCCCATGGGATGATTCAGAAATTCCTTCAGCCAGACAGATAAGGTCTCTCCCTGTTTTTAAGAACAAGGCCTGTGCTTGCTCCACTTGGCAAGGACAGAGCAAGATAGTGAAAGGTGTGCTCAGATGGTGGGGATTTCCTGCTTTTCAGGCTGGGAGCCTTTAGGACAATGGCAAAAATAGCAGAGAATGTGCAGTGACTTAAAGGCCCCTCATGGAAAGAGGTTTGTCTGATTGGTAAGATGTGATGCAGCAATATAATGGGGTGTACAACGGGGTCCCTAACATACTGGGTGGAAGCACCTTTTCACAGAGACTTGGCAGATTCTGGCAGGCAAATCAGATTGAATCGTTTGGGATTTGTGGGGCTGAGTTAATAGGCAGCGATCTGGAAGCATGAGGTCAAACATCAGCCGTGAACTTAAGTAAAATAAACTTTGAGAGTCAAAGTCCGTGCCTCCCTATGCAGTCTAAAAGCCCTGAGCAAAAGGGGCATGACTGGTTGGTGTCATCAGCTAAGGATGTGCTCGGTTCTGGAGGTCTGAGTGTGGTGGAAAGCATTCAAAGCTCTCGGAGCAAGGGCACGGAACAGAAATTGGCACAATAGGTGGTGTAATACAAACAGCTTAATATTTTGGATTTCTTTAATTAATTATTTATTTTATTTTAGGATCAAGCCTCATCTGTGGGGCTTTGTTTCTTGCCTGGCATGTGGGTCTCCCGGTCTTCATCTCCAAGCATCTGTCCTTTCTCTTGATACTGTCCCAAAGCACAGCTGAAAGACTTGGATTAAAAATAGCCTGAGGTACCAGACCATATTTGGCCTACTCGGTCTGCCCGTTGCAGCCTGTCTCTTAAACCGTTGACACGTTGCATTTCACTTCTTAAGGTGGTTTCTTCCCCCTTCCCCCTTCTCCCTCCTCGGTTTACATTAGCGTGCTTATCCCTAATGGAGACACCCGGCACAGATAGCTGCAAGTGGAGATGCTAATTAGGCTGCAGTACCTCTGGCAGCTGAGCTGATCTAAAGATTCACTGCTGTCAGAAAGGAGAGCTCTGGCTCCAAGCACAAACTCCCACTCCTATTTACTGGCTCTGGCATTCCTTACGTGAGCCACTTTAATTCACTGACCTGGCAGAAAGCTGTCCAATTCTTTTGCTGGGTTAATGAATTAGAGCAGCTCTTAGAGGGATCCAGCAAATGCTGTTGTTGCAAGGTAAGTGTATGGAGTGCATGGCCAGAAGCCGAGAGCAATTGTCAGCTCGCTGCATCTACTGGTACTCTACCCACAGAGGGAAGATTAATCATCCCCTGAACTAAAAAAGCTTGCTTGATAGTAAATGCAATGCACTTAATACTGTGAGCTGATTATTCAACTCATTTCTCTTGTTAATGTCAGAGGGAAGAATTTGTACGTCTGTATAAATTATGGAATGCAGCTGGAGGTACAGAAGTAGAGGGAGAAGTTTATGTAAATTACTTTGCATGAAAATGGCAGGTGTTACCTTGGTGCCTTGGCGTTACCTTGTCACGAACCAATATAAAGCATTATTTGATTACAGAGCATTGTGTCTCAGCTTTTACTGAAACGTATTTAGCTCACCTGCTACACCATAAAGGGATATTGGCTTTCTGATTCCGTAAAGGAGACACACCTGTAGTTGGGCACCCTTATGTATGGTGTTGAGAGGCAAGACAGGGAAGCTGCTTGATCAATCTGGCTGTGCCCCAGACATCTAGCAAGGGTTTGGAAAGAAGGGAGCCAACAGCACCAAAGATTCCATAACTGACTTTGTAACACATGGATGATGTTATAATGAAGACTTTCCCTTGGGTGTTTCTTACCTAGCCTGAGATTGCAGAATTTTCCTCTGTAATTATTTTTCATCACTTTAGTAATTAAAGCAATTGCTCATGTGAGGTATTTCAGGTGAAGAATATGTTTAATGAATATCCTCACTTATCTCCTGATACTGCTGAGCAGGTAGATGAGAGGAAGAGCTACCTTCAAATAAGTAGCTCGCTGCTGATTGTTTGGCCACCTCGGCTTGAAAACTGCTGTCTTGAGGTAGCAAACTCTGACATTTAATGTCAGGAATTTGCTTTGAGTACGAGGCAAATTATTTTATTATTTTGAGTATGAGGCAGATTATTGTCAGCACTTGCAGACTTGTGTCTGCTGAGGCAGATTTAAAAATTATTTTGAAAGAGAAATAGGAAATAAATCAGCAAATATTATTATGTTAGAGTATACAGCTGTGGTACTTCTGCATTTCTCTCAAAGGTTATAGCATATCTAGAAGTAGTACGGGGAGGGATAATAGTGATGATGAAAGGGATGTACCAGGTTCTTTATGAGAAGAAATGAAATCTTCACTATGAAAACAGCTGACAGGAATGAAGGCATATGACAAGTACATAGAATTTTGAATGCTATGGGAAATTAAATGGGGAACTTTCCCATTCACTTACTAGGATGCAGGAAGGAAATAATCAGGTGGCACATACTGGAAAAAACCCAGGGGTTTGTTTCTTGTTTTTTCCATATGATGAAGAATTCAGCTGTGAAACTCTTGTCCATGGTATTTTTTGGAAGTTGAGAGTTTTAAACAGGCTCAAACTTATTAAACCCTTTCATGGGTGATAGATTCGTGGCCAGTGACTGGCTATAAAGATGTGAACTGGCTCAGTTTGCTGGAAGCCCGGAGACTGCTGGAGAAACATCACCAAACATTTGTTCTATTCTTAGGTTCTTCCACTGATGTTTCATTTCACCACTGTCAAAAAGAGGATAGGGGCACGGGTGGGTGTTAGTCTGTCGTCACTGTGTGGCTGCTCTTCTGCCACTGTCAATGGGGTGGTCTGGGGCTGACCACTGTCTCAGGAGGTCTTGCACCCCACTTCATGTTGTCAGGGCATCCCTGTTTTGTAAGGAATGGGATGGAACTGCTTACAAAGTGTTTGGCATTGTGCCCAGCAGAGCAGGCCTTTTAAGGGGGCTTCATTTCACCACCTCATCAAAAGAAAAATTAAAAACAAAACTAAATAAAAAAAAACAATAAACTAAAGAATACTGCTTAGATAAACAAAGTGATTTTAAACATGGCTGCATGAAAAATGTTGCCTGACACATCGTCAATGTCTTGGTTGTGCAGGACAGGTGGCAAAGCTTCCTGTGTGCTTTCCTATGTCAGGTCGGTGTTGTGACTTCAGGTGGGGTATATCTTTATTTTATGAGGAAAGTAAACAGAATGACTTAAGCTTCAGTGTTTCTGAAAACAGGTAACTAACAATCAGAAGATACATGCCCTGAATTAATGGGATTGTGCTGAAAATAATTAAAAGCTTAGCAGAGGTTATTTTGTACGTCCTTAGCAAATTTTTTTTGTCTGGTTTTTGGCATACAAAGTACTTAGGCACAATTAACAACATGCCTGTAATGTAGCCCAGGTTCTTTTTTTTTTCAGTATAGCACTACTGGTATCTCTGAAAAATCAAGTCCATGGATATAACTCTAAAAATTATATTAATTGTTGTTGAAAGGTGATTATTAGCCCCGCAGCCTTCTGTCTGCTAAACAAATGTAGTCGAAGCAGCAGAAATTCCCATGCCCTTTGCTCTTGGGTGTGCAGGACCTGAGTCCTGCTCTGGTACAGTGTGGTGGGGCAGGAGAGGGGGTTTGTATCTAGTGCCGAATTCTTTTTTTCCACCAGACCTGCTCAGTGGATATCGACTCATTGGTGGGTGACTGGTTGTGTTTTGATGAGGGTTCTTTCCTGAGATGTTGCAGAGGTCTTCCCACGTTCTCTGCACTCTCCTTTGCAGTTGGAGGATTACCTTCTGCCAGTCGTAGCTTTCAGTCCTTGCCTCCACGCAGTTCCTCAAGCACTTGATCCAAACAAGCGGAGTGCGCACAGTCTGTCTTCCAGATTTTGTAAGCCACCCAAGTCCCCTTTTAAATATAGTTATTAGTTACAGTTTGTATTTTGTAAATATTTTCTTTGCAGTGATTTATGGCTCTTAACCTCCTCATTATGATTCACAAGGTTTTGGACCGCCTGCTTCCTGAGGGAGAGGATGGGGGGTTGTTTTTTGCTTTTCTATAACTTGGACCTGACGTGGTTCCAGTTCTAGAAGTAAGTGGGAGATGGAAACAGAATGTGCTGGGTATTAATAGTCCCTGTGCTGGCCTGTCGCATTGGTGTTTGTCTGGCTTGCCAGGGAGATAGTCCCTTTGTCTGGCCGTGCAGATGGAGGTCTGCTTGGAGCTCAGGTGGTGCTGGAGCTCCTCCTTCTCTCCTGCCAAGGAGAAATCTTCAGCAATTACTTGTTCGACAGCTGCTTTAGGACAGAAGAGTTAAGTCAAGAGCAGGCAAGGTGGTTGTAAAACTGCCCCCAAACCTTCCAGAACACTCACGTGTTGCTGGGTGTTCTTCTCCCCATTTTACATGCTTCCGTGTGCATGTATATGTCCATACTTCTCTTTGCAGCTGCTTCTTCTTGCTTAGGCTATCCTTAGTGCTGGCGGGGGTAAGGGAAGAGCTGGTGTGTGTGGGGGGCACAGGCAGCAAGTGGTTAAAAGAGAAGCACATACTGCACGTGTCCTGAACTCTGATGCATTTCTCAGTGACCTTGAGCAGAGCTCAACGCTTGCGTGTGCAGGCGTGAATGACATTATCCACCTCCGTGAGTGCACCTTACCCTGGCTGTGCTGAGGAGGTAAGGGGGACCCAATACTGTTTTCAGATGCAGGATCTTTGTCGCAGCGTGTCTCCATGTTGCCTGATGACAGGCACTGAGAGAGAACTAGGGAACACGTATTAACTCCGTTCCGAGAGGGAAAGGGCCGGTTCTTGACTGTGAAGTGCTGACGTGCTGAGACTCGCTGTGGGAAAGGAGTCAGGGTGGGGAGTGGGCACTCGGTGAAATGCAGGCTTTTATCATCTGGCTTGGTCAGGGTAGTGCTGTTGCCAGTCTCCATTATGTGCTGCCCGAGAACAGGCTCCAGGCCCTTCCTTTCATCTCCTTCCTAATGAATTAAGGCAAGGAATAACTATAAAAGGAGGGGGAAAAAAAAAAGAAAAAAAAAAAAGGCAAGATCTGAGGAGACTGTTTCTTTCATTTGTGCTGTAGCTGAATGTGTGGCAGCAGACAAATGCATTGAGCTAATGTTATAGTGGCTGAAAGTTCAAATCTTACCTTAGGGCCATGGGCGATAGAAAGGAGAGCGCTACAGCATCCAGGGAGAAAAGGTATTTACTGCTGAAAATTCAGGATATGTGAAAGCCTGAAAAGCATTTGGGGACTCTTAGTGTAGTAAAAAAGGTAAAACTGGACCAAGATCCCCTGTTCCTTCTGCTGTTTCTCCTCTTTGAAGCCTTTGTCTTATTGTACATATTACACATGCTGCAAAATTACTCCTGTGTGACGGCAGCTCTCTGCCATATGCAGGAACAGATGTGAGTGGTTTTGAGCAGGTCACAGTACATGATACATTACACCCTTGGTAAGGAAGTTGTGCCCTCTGCCTTGGAACAAATGGATGGGAGAGGAGTGCGAATGACCTCCTGGCTTCCTCCCCTGTGGAAGCGCTAGATCCAGTCCTGTGTAACCCGTATTTGAATTTAAAGGCTAAAAGAGTTTTGTTGTCACTGTTCAGAACCTGTGCCTTTCCTCATTCACGCTGCAGAAGATGCACCTGTGTGCATGGGCGTTTGCCCAATTGCCAGTTTCACACAAAGCCGTAGAAAACATGGGATTTGGCAAATTTCCACTGGCAGGATCCCACTCCAGAATGGATTGTAGAGATCCCTTGTAGCAGGAGCGTTGATGATTTTGGGGAGTTATTTTGGATCACTCGCAGGCGTTGCGTGTGGTGGTGATGGATGGGCTACCCCCTGTGTTCTGTTCTTGGGCGGATTTGCCCCGAGGAGCAAAGGACTCTGCTGGAGTCATAAAAATAAAACCACCAAATAGCATAGTGTGATTTAATCATAAGCCAGCTGCATTGATTCTTCCCTTAGGGTGCACTCTCGGTATGTTTGGAGATAGATTTTGTCATAGAGGTGAGTGTAGGAGAAGAGGAGGAACTTGGGGAGGGGAAGGCATCTTTTTAGATATGATCAAATGGAAGCTTCAGAGGTTCTTGAAAAATTGATGTTTGGGGGATGGATGAGTCTTAGCCAAATAAAAGTGCTTCATCCTGCTAGGCTGCTTCTCCGACTTGCACGGCTCTGTGGGGTGGAGAGACTTGCAGGGCAGTATCTCCATTCTTCCTATTACAGCTTAATTTATATTAACCAGATGAAATGTGTTTTGTGCTGCCAGTGCAGCTCTGCAAAAAAAAAAAAAAAAAACATATGGAAAGCTGCCACTGCTTTGCTCAGCATGGCAAGACCCCAGTGCTTACTGTTTGCTTGCTCTTGTTTAGTGCTTTATAACCAATATACAAGTTCAAGGTCATGTCTATAAGAGCTGCTTCAGAACAAGCTCTCTTAATGTCACCAGTTCAGTTAATCTGTGCAGAGATGTTTCTTTCCACAAAGTGTTGTGCATTGAATGTTGTGCAGAGCAGTCTTGCAAGTCCAGTCAGTGGTTGAGGAGTCAATGTGAGCAACTCCCCTGAGATTTCTTTCCTCTTTGGTACACAATTTGTGTATTCAAAACAAGGGGGGGAAGGCCCAAGACAATAAAAAACCCCTCCTACTTTCAAGTTGTTAGTTTAAGGCCTGTGTATGTTCTTGAAGGTGCCTAAAAAAGTCTGACTCCAGCAATTACGTTGTCCTTGGCTTCTCGCAGAACTTCTTTTCACTTGATGGGTTAAGTAAGAAATCAGGTTGACGCCTAAAGAAATGAAATGACACTTAGAAGTGCATCATACTGGTGGTCAAAGCGTGACTCCTAGGAGGCTGAGGCAAGCAGCAGGAGAGATGGAGGGAGTGGGTGGGTGCTTTTTGAATACCTTGGTCTGTCAATGCTTGCCTTGGAAAGGGACAGAGCAATAAAACAGATTATAGTTGGGTTTGTTCTGTAGCTCTGAGGTTTTGAGGTCGTTTTTCTGACTAAAGTGGGAAAAATACCATTTTCTCATCAAGCTATAGGTCTTTCCCCTGGCACACTGGTCTCCCTCACTCCTGCCTTCTTGCTGTACTTTTTCTGGGCACAAGTACCCCTGCCCGCTCCTTGACCTGGCTTCACTGTATCAGTCAGCGCTTGGGTGCACTGGAACAAATTCCCTTGTTTTAGCTGTGGAATTAGTAGCAGAAAGTAGCACTTGGAGTTTTTTATAAATCCTGGAGTGGTAATGACTGTTTCCTGTCCCTGGGCTGACTTTTAAGTGTACGAGAAAAGTTGATCAAAGACATCCGTAAGCTGTTCATATATGGATTTTACCATTTAATTATAGATCCTCTTTTGGGGTTATGTTTCTCTGAAGGGAGCTTGACAGAGCAGATGCCATTCTGCCTGGGGATGCATTTCTGGTATTGGCCCGGTGAAGAGCTGCCACTTCAGCTGTGGGATTTTGATGATTGCATGAACATCCTGCCACATGAGATTAGAGTGGCAGTACTACCTCCCAGCTTCAGGATATGAAAGATCCGCCTCTTCATTAGAGCTCTCATATGGTGGCAGCTGAAGTGAGGAAGAACAGGGTGGGAAAAGAGAGAAGCAATTTAAGAAAACCAAAGGCAAATCTACTAAGCTAAAAGGTGATCTGAGGGGAGGGAGGCTGAGATCTCATTACTGTTTACCTGTGGAAAGGGAGGGGAAGAACAACAGATCAATTGTTAAGCGGTACTGACTTAATCAAAATAATTGTCAAGTGCTCAGATACTGAAATTGCAAGTGTAGTGCTAATACCTGAAAAGAGATAGATAAAGCACGTGAAAGGAATTTGTGTAGTTTCCATTAATGCACACACTTTTGTCTTTCTGATTTCAGCAGACAGAAGGAGGGGCACAGACAGATGGACAGCAATCACAGACACAGAGCAGTGAGAATACCGAGAGCAAATCTACTCCCAAACGACTTCATGTGTCGAACATTCCCTTCCGCTTTCGAGATCCTGACCTTCGGCAGATGTTTGGGGTAAGTTACCAGCACCTTTTAAGGCATGACAGATTCTCCTTCCTCACAGGTGGGACGTGTGGTGCTAGCGTATTCATGTGAAGCAAAGTCCTTTCCCCTCAATTTAGTTAGCTCACTCTAAAATATTTGCAGGAATAGGACAACTGGTAGCGTTTACCTCAGCTGGTAGATACACACGAGAACTATAACTGTGTTGTTCATATCAGGATGTTGACTGTAACCTAACAATTGGTTTGGAAAAAAAAAACCCAACCCAAAACGTCACTTTATTTCCCAGCAAAGTCTGGGTTGAAACATAGACTTAATATATCCCTTGCAAAGCGCTGTTTTTCAGTTGCTTAGAAACTTGTTGAAATATTTATGCCTATCCTCATGATCCACTTCTGTGATGAGAAATTGCTGCAAGGAATTGGCCAACTAGCTAGTGCATGTGGAAAAGCTAGTGCAAGTCAGATGGCATTTTGCACTGTGTACGATATACATTCTGTTTCTTTTTGACCAAATAGCTTGTCTTAATCTTTGTATGCTATTCATCATTCTCAATTTATAAGCTCTTTGAGGAAGAGTTTGTTCACATGAGTGTAGGCGGTGACTAATTCCATGTGGACACAAAGATAAATGAGTTGGATGCTTCATGACCCAACCTTCAGGTGAAGTTATCTATGTATTGTCCTCATCAGGAATCCCTGACTTATTGATATGATAATCATATCCTTGGTTGATGGCATGTTTTAAAATCTTCAGAAGTATTTCTCATTAGTTATAAACAAAATTAACAGACATTAAATGTTGCTGCCTGTTTAAGATGCAGTGCAGAGAACTTAAGTGAAGAAGGACCAAAGCTAAGGTTCCTCTTACCACCTTAGCCTCTGAGTGTATACGTCGGTCCTAACTGTGTAGGTAGGTGCCCCTCCAAAGTCTTGCAGTGTTCCTGCTTCAGTTGTTGCATCTTTTGAGTCCTCTGTGTGTGTGTGTGTGTGTGTTTGCTTGCATACACATACACTCTTGGATGGAGAGTGGTGTTACAGTCTGTAAATGTGTCAAATTAATGGACTTCAAACTTAAGACAGCTATAAATGAGAGAAGAATTGGACTTGCCTGTTCAAAGCTTGGACAGTAAAAAGTGTGCAGAAATTATGGTCTTCAGTGAAAGTTCTAATTGCTATATATTGTGAGAGATTTTTGCTCTTTGTTCTTGAAGCTTTTTGTGTCCACAAGAAGCTATTTTATGAATGAAACCAAACAGAGAAGGGAGGTCAAAGTGCAGGGGAGCAAGGCTGCTATTCAGAGGGACCTGCCCAGGCCGGAGAAATGGGCTGACAAGAATCTTAAGATGCTCGCCAAGAATGAGTTGCAAGGCTTCCTTCTGGCAGGGAATAACCCCGGCAGCAGTATAGGCTGGGAGATGATTATCTAGGAAAATGCTCTGCAGCAAAATATTTGGGGGTCTTGATGGGTAACAAATGGGACTCAAGCAGCAGCATGCCCTTGCAGCAAAGGTGGCCACCCACATCCTGGGCTAAGTTAGCGAGTGCAGCCAGCAGGCCCAGGGAAATGATGCCACTCATCTTCAGCAGTTCTTGGATGGCATCTAGAATACCAGTTTGGGCTCTCCAGGGCATCTAAATGAAACATTGGAGCAAGCCCAGTGGGCATCACTAAGATGATCAGAGGGCTGGAGAACGTGGCATGGGAGAAGAGTCTGAGACCTGGGTCTGCTCAGCTTTGAGAAGAGAAGGCGGAGGGGGGATATTTTTGTTGTCTGCAACCACCTGATCAGAGGACAGAGAAACAGTGTTCTTTTTGGTTGTGTGTAATGAAGAGATGAGAGACAGCAAACACAAGTTGTGACATGGGAAATTTCAATCGGATAACAGAATTGTATTTATTTATTAATGTGAGGGTTGTTAAATAGCGGAACGTATTGCCCAGAGAGGTTGTGGAACCTCCACCCTTGAAAGTACTTAGCTGAACTGGTCATTGCCTGGCAAACCAGATCTCATTAGGCCTGCTTTGATCTGGCCTTGCACTAAATGACCTCTGGAGGTAGGTCCCAGCCAGAATTACGATTCTGTTATTCTGTTGAAAGAGGCCTGGGTTTCCTTCCATGTTGTTCATACATTAGATTGTCACATTCTTGACATCTGTGGGAATGTTTTCAGGGTGAAACTCATCTTCTGGCAGTCTGTGATTGCTGAATCTCCTCAGTTGCCTGTTCTGCTTTTATGTTTTTCAGCTTGCTTTTTTGCTCTTGCAGGGCTGCGCGGTAGGCAGTTCCGTCCGGTTTGGATAAACCGGCTGCTGAAATCACAGCCAGTTCTTGGACCACCTGCTACAATCTGTATTTAGCACATCTTGCTCTGTGCTACTGCTGCTCCCCTCCCCTGGGAGCTGCATCGCTTCCCTAAACTATTCCCCGTTGCTGCTGCCCCTGGAGACCAGTGCTTGGCTTGATGGCTGGCCCCTTTCATGCTCGTTCACCTTGACGCTGTTCCTCTCTGTGCTCCTGGTGTGTGGGGGATGTGGATGAAATGGAACTGACAAGAACATCCCTGTCTGGTAACTCTTCCCTCTGCTTTGCAGACGAGGGCACCCAGGCAGTGTGAATGACTTGCTGTCCTGAGAAGTGACTTGTAGAAAATGCAGCCCAACTGCTTGCATTAAAGCTTCCAATCGTTTTTTAGTCCCAAATTTTGGGACCACTTATATAAAGGGTGGAGAAATATGCTCTATGAGCTGGTTTATGCAGTTCCCCAATATGTTGGTTTATTTTTATTATAAACATCGTCTCGAGTTGCAGCACAGTGATATGGTTTTAACTGGGGTACGTGGTGTGTTCCCTATAAAACCTTTTGTTAGTTCTCCTGGCCCTGTGTTTGCCGAGACGTACGCCCAGCAGAAGAGCATTTATCTTTTGGGACATAAAATACCACATATGCCATTTTCCTGTAATAGAGAACTTTGCTTCTTTGCCAAGGAAATAATCAATGGTTCTCACAGATCTCCCTTTTTCCTCTCACCGCTGTTTCTCTCGGCATGCTCAGAGCCTCAAGCAGGAGAGCATTTCTCTCTAAATCGTCCTCGATCCTATTTCTCTTCCAGGATCACGATGCTTTCCCTTGGGTGACTCACTGAAAGTTACCCTTTCTCCTACAGGGGACTCATGGTTGTCTGAGTCTTCAGCTGGGGCTAGCTTGTAACCCCCATCTTCTCCCTCTTCCTTCTGTGTGTCAGGTCACATCTCCTCAATGTCATATCTAAGAGACTCAAAATCCTTGCCTGGAGTGATTTTTCCCAAGCTACTGTACAAAAAGAGGAATTGGGTAGACAGCAAAACCGTGGAGGAAGAAATGAATGTGATGGTAGGGAGGGAGTAAAGAAGTCCCCTGAGGATGAAACAGCATGCGAGAGGTCAGCCCAGTCCTGGGGCGCAGAACATTAGCTCATGCTTTTGTCCAGACTTGAGTGGAGATGGACTTCAGATGTGTCGCTCCCTGTGTGATTAAATGGATATTACATAACACTCCCGAAACCCTCGTGATTTGCAAGAGCTGCAGACCTAAGGATTTCCTGACAAATTCAAGTTATTTGGGTTTCCAGCCATCTCTCACCTATTTCATGTTTCTAACAGATCTCTGAGATATCCTCAGGAATGGAACAAACGTTTCGTTATGTATACGCTTCTCATAGGGAGGCAAATAAAATAGGCTGCTTAAAACATGTAATATTTACTTGACATTTCATGATGCCAATAAAAAGACTTCCAGAAAGCTTCTAGAAGGAATAGGTCTTTTTTTTTTTTTAATGCACGCAGGTCTGCACCCACTGTGGAATAAATCAATAGTTGACCTTGTTCTAGCAGATAAAGAAGAGTTAATAGCTGACCTGAAATCCCACGGTTGCCTAGGTACCAGTGATTGTTATTTGTCTGTATTTACTTTGTGCAAACAGAATATGGCATCAGGCAGTAATGTAAGGAGCTTTAGAAGAGTCTGTTTCTTCAAGTTTAAACAATTGGCAGGATAACAGCCCAGGAAAGTACCTTTAAAAGGGAAGTGTTAATAGAAGCTATAAAGTATTCAACCAAATCATACTGATGGCCAAAAAGGCATGATTCCACAGTCAGTGGAACTGTGTTAATAAAATGCAAAGCATTCTGCACATTAGGCAGGGAGGATGGAGGATGATGATGAGAAGGAAGTAAGTGACAGTGAATAGAACTGCAAACTTAAAGCAGCAGGTGAGGAAGGAAATGCACTAATTGTGAAGATATCGGTGATGCAGGTTCAAGGAAGGCGTCAATCTTTTATGTGCAAAGAGAAAAGATCTAGGTGTAGGCTCAATATAAAATTAGGAACTAGTTGTGTGTTTGGGGAAAAAACCAAACCAACAGAAAAAAAATCAACAAAAAAAAGCTCAGCTTGCTGTGTTTATGCTGTAACAGGAAGTATTTGTACCATATCTGGTTTTGTATATAATCTATAACAAAGGAGGATGAGATGGTGCTCGCTGATATTTTAAAAACAGCTGATCTTGATAAGGTATGTCAAAAGGTAATAGACAAAGCAAGGAGCTCTTATATTCATTATTGTTAATTTTTAGCCAATTCTTGTAAGCTAGGGGAGTTGCAGAAGGCTGGAATGCTGCCCACTGGGATTCACTATTGAAAAAATTGAAAGGGATGAAACAAAGAGCTACAAACTGATTATCCATATGTTGATCCAAGATAAAAATAATTTTGGAAAGTTTTAAAAAATACTAGAATCTGAAGAAACAGTTTAATGTCTATACAGCGTGACTTTGTATAAGGTAATATACAACTTTTCAGACAATTATTGTCTATTTTGACAAGAGTGTGCAAAGCAATACTGATACAGGTGAACATTGCTCAACCAATTGAATTTGTCCAAGTGACCAATTTTAATATTTTTTTTTAAGTGAAAGAATACTTTTTAAATAAACACAACACACATTAGAGGGATTAAAAACCTCTTTAACAATAGATAATAAGAAAAGTAGTTATTAGGAACACATCAATGATCAAGACTGTTTTTAGTGTCAATTTCCCCAGGGATCTGTTTCAGTCCCAGTCCTGTTCAGTATCTGTATCAACCCATGGAGACAATACTATTAAAACATTGCCAGTAAGGTTTGTGGTTAAAAAACTATTTGAGGAGGAGGAAAGAGAAAGATAAGGCTACTGTTAGAGAACGACTTGAAATGCTTGTTAACTGACAACAAATCCAACAAAAACGTGTTTGATGCGGCTTAGTGCAGAGCACCAAGTATGTGGGAACTGAGCTGCGCTTCTAGGATGGAAAGCTTTCTTTGAAAAAACACTGATTTGAGAGACTACCAGCGATCACTGAAGATACTTGCTTGAACAATGCAAAGGGGGGGGGGGGGCCTCAGGTTGAAGGAGGGATGTGGTCTTGCCTCATGTTCAAAGTTGAAAAGACTGTGACTGCATAATTTTGTTCAGTTCTGAAATCATTTTAGGACCCCCCCAAAAAATGTGGGGCTTGGAAGATGAGTGGCTTTTTAACTCTAAGCTGTTGGGTGCGTGATTTACTCATCTTATTAAAGAGAGGTTGGGAGACGACAAGTCTGTTCTGCACAGGTGCTTATGCATGGATGATACCTACTAATAGGGGTTTTAGGTCTTGTTTACAGTCATAATAAGATTTTCCAGTTGGAAGCTGAGATTTAACACAATTAACCTTGAAAGAAGATAAAAATTCTTAGCCATTTAGGCTAATTTAAACAATGGAACACCTTACCAGGGAGTAGAAGAGTTGCCATTAGTGTTAAAAACAAGTTAGCAAGTCTTCAAAATCTTATTATCCACTTTCTGAGGGATGTTCTTTGGCTAGCGTGTGTAAGGACTCTTGACATGATAGCAGTAGTCTTCTCCTTTGCTGCTAGCCTGTCCTCTTCCTTACTGGACTATGTATGCATAAGAAAAGCTCACGTTTCCAGTCCTTTCTGCTTTGTGCTATGACAGTGCCTCTGCTTGTACCTCATGGCTGATAGCTTCAGTCCTTCCCTTTTAGGCTTCAAGAAGCAGTTTTCCTCCCAGTATAAAATTGGCTGGGGCACTCTGGTCAGTTCTGGAATTCAGAGTCTCCTGGGGAAGATGGAGGGTGGGTTGGACTGCTGGCAAAAGGAAAAACCATCTGTTCTCAAGCTGAATCATTGATTTCCTCCACAGAGGCAAGCAAAGTGGATGATTTTGGTAGTTCATACAGGTGACTGTGCACTAGATCCTTCTTACTGGTTTTGAGAGCAACAGTATGAGCAGTCAGAATGGACGTCTCAGAATTTACTGGGGTAAAATGCTCTTTGCTCAAGAAAAAGGAGGTAGTGTAAGGTAAAAATAAGGACTGTGTTGATGACGACTGTAGATGAAGGTGAGGATAGCACAGTACAGGGTGTGAATTCTTTCAGGCTCTGGTTTCAGATGGAGACAGTGCCTTTTCTTACAATGAGCTCACTCCAGAGCTACTACTTGTAGGCTGTTAACTGCTTCTGGTGAGGAACACCACCAGCCCAGATGATAAAGGATTTTTGTCCGTTATCAGCTAGGGCAGTAATAATACACAGCTGTTTTAGATAAAGGTGACCGTTCTGTCACACTTAATAACTTTCAGTTAATGAAGTTATTAATAACTTCATTTATTATAGGTGAAAGAATGATAGCTACGGTGGTTTTTCTATTTTTTCTATTTTTTTTGACATTGCGTTGCGAGGCAGGTAATGTTGCTATCCTTTTCCTTCTCTAAGCATCATTTTTATTTCTACTGTGAGGTTCTTTATGGTGGATGTTTTTGGTAGGCCACTGCTTTGTATGACCCAAGCAAGACAACTCTGCGAACTCAGATATTTTTGGAAGCTCTTGTAGCCTTCAGATCTCGGCCTCTGGGGAGGCATTTTGGCACTTTGCACTTCCTAAAAATATCTCAGTGGATATAATCTCTCATGTAACTTCATTCCCGTGTCAAGAGGGCAAAACACCTCCATGAGCCTATAGTTTGAGGCTAAAGCAATAACAAGCTACACTACAGCTCTTTCTCACCAAGAATTTGGTAGAATTTCAAGTCTGTATTTGCCAATAAATATATTTAAATATGCAAGTAATCAATGATACAAAAGTATTTGCAATGGCAGAAAACTACTCATTAGGCATTAAGGTAAGTAGATAAATTAGTACAAAAGACCAAGAAGCTCTGACCTGTGGGTGTTGATGCAGTGAGGCCTGAAGTACAGCAGTAGGAAAGCTGCTGAAAGGGACTCTGCTTTCTGAATGGGTTGGACACTTGAAGGAGGAAATCCTGTCTTAGGGAAATCAAGACGTATTTTAGTTCTTTCATGCCCACGTAGTACTGCCCACTGGTTACACATAACAAGTCCTATGTGCCAGTGTTGGAGAACAAACATTTCTCACACAAGGCGGCCTCTTTGTGACAATTCTTGCTTCCAAGCGCTTCCTGAAGTGCGAGAGAGCTCCAACCCTGTCACAGGACAGGACTTTGTTCCTGCTGATTTTGGGTAGCGTTAGAAGAGCTAACAGCACTGCTGTTTATCCTGAGGTGTTTCACTAACGTGATTTCTGGAGCCACCTTTTGCAAGCGACTTGCGTGCTCAGTGCTGCTTGAGCATCCTGCTCTGTCTGCGTGGTTGTGCTGGGGACATTGGTACTTCTGCTGCAGGTGTCAGCAGCTATTTTACTGCCTGTCTTGCTCTGCAAAATGGTGTGCTGATGCCACAGGACACAGAAACTTCTGTAGTGACCTTCTGGTGGAAGGCAGTGATGGATGGATCACAATTTCATGTAAGGTTTGTTTTGGTTTTCATATGAGTTACTGAAAGAGTTTGCAGTGAGAGTGGTCTGAACATCGTTTGTGAAACAGTGCTGTAGCTGGATTTACTAGCATAACAGGCCTGGGCTAATATTAGAGGGAGTTATCTTTTATAACCCAGTTGTATATGAATTCAGTCTACATGTGTGAGTCCTCTCAAACTGAACTTTGATTGTGGGCTTGGGTCCAAGTACCTTTTCTGTGGCAGCAGTACCAGGTTACGTGGCAGTCACACCTCTGGGGATGGCACAAGGAGCTGGAAGTGTAGACCCGGAAGCTGGTCTGTTGTTAAGATCTCTTGAACAGTACCCTGTGGTACTATTCCCCACATCTCACTGGTTTGTGTGAAGTTCTTTTATTTGTGAGTCAGAGGATAACAAATGACTGAGAAACTATGTTTCTTGTCACTTTGTTTGCTGGGATAGCTGCGCTCTGTAAATCCTGTTAGAAATCTGTATTCTTTGTGTGGTTTCCTTTTAAAGGCTGGTTTCCAAGAAAAACGCGTCTTCTGTTGGGCAGGAGGTCAAGCCTAATAAAGGCTTGTTGGTGCTCGTTAACTGTCTGTTCATTTGGTAAACTGTGGTTGTGCTTCGTTTTATAAATCCTCGATGCTTCCATCTTCCTGTAGGCAAAGCGTACTGGTGTTGCTTGGCTGAACAGGGTTGACTGTAGCGGGGTTGGCCCCACGGTTTTAAAGAGATGTGACCCAGCTTTAGGTGAGGAAGTTCGTGTACTGGTAGCAGTATAGCTGTGGCAGACCCCACGCTCAAATAACTAAGTACTGACTAATCCACCCTACGATGGAGCCAGCTCGTGTCAGCTGAAGGTGTATCCCATGGAGCTGGGAGCCTGGGGTAAGGCCTCTCTCTGCAGCACGGACCTCTCCTGAATACGAAATGCTCTTGCTCATGCGCCTCAAACCTGAGGACCTGAAATGGTTTCCGGCGTGTGTTGTGGTTTGGGTCAGGTTGACCAATGACAAGATGCCAGATGCTTTCTCCCACCTCTCATCCCAAGGAGAGGAAGAGGAGAGGTAAAAAGATTTATGAGTTTAGAGAAAAACTAAACTGTTTCAATGAAATACTAATAATAAAATAAAAATGAAGTGATGAAATAGCTCCAATATAAATACTTATACAAAACTACATCAAGCGCCCAAGGAGACGTCACTGGCAGGCCCTAGGAAAGTTCCAGACTGGTCTCAGTGACTAGTGGGAACTGGATTCTGGAACAGTCTTGAGAGGGATCAAAGGCGGACAAACTTACAGGGTCTTCCTCATTGAAGAGGAGCCCACCTGACCCCTTTGATCCCTCAGGGTTTCTACTGAGCGCAGCAGATGGAACGGAACACCCTATTGGTCAGTTTTGGGTCACCTGACCTGTTCACACCTCCCCTAGGGTAAAAAACCAAGTCAGCTGACCCTGGTTGACACAACAACAAGTGTAAGGAAGAGCCTCTCTTACTGAACAGCAAGTTGGCTCCGCTCCACCCCAAACCAGGGCATCATAGAAGGTTGGTTTCCTGGTTACTTGGCCCATCTCTGAGAATGGACTGTTTGGCACCGTTAAGGTTTAGCTAGTTTGCTGCACTTACGATGGAAACACGGAATTGTCAGAGTTGGTAGGGGCCTCTAAATATCATCTAGTCCAACTCCCCTGCTGAAGCGGATTGTCTAGAGCACATTACTCAGGACTGCATCCAGGCAGGTCTTGAAGGTCTCCAGGGAAGGAGACTCCACAATCTCCCTGGGCAGCCTGTTCCAGTGCTCTGTCACCCTCACCAGAAAGAAGTTTTTCCTCATATTTGAATGGAGCATCCTATGTTCCAGCTTGTGCCTGTTGCTCCTTGTTCTGAAACTGGGAACCACTGGAAAGAGTCCGGCTCCATCCTCCTTCAACCAACCCTTCAGATACTTAGAAGCATTAATAAGGTCTCCCCTCAGCTTTCTCTTCTCCAGGCTAAAGAATTCCAGGTCTCTCAGCCTTTCCTCATCAGGGAGATACTCCAATCCCTTGATCATCTTTGTTGCCCCCCATCCCCCTTATCTCTAAATGAATTTTGTAGGACTGGTGTAAAGCTGCTTGGGCATAGAGTTCTTTGTAGGGATGTGAGATAGTTTAGTGGTGGCCCCCCTTACCTTTTGTTGTTCCGTGATTTCTAGAGAATTTGCCTTGTTGTTTGTATCTTTAGGGTTATTTGTCTGGCGCTTTTTGGAGCTGGTTTTGAAAGCTCTAGACAAGGAGAGGAGACAGGGCCAGCTGGAACAGAGTTACAGGAGGCGCCCTACGAAACTGTCAGTGCCTTGGAAGGCAAAAGCTCTCTCATGCCAGATCTCTCAAATTTATTATATATAATGTAGTTATGGCCTCTGCTGGAAAAATCTGCTGCCTTCATGTCATCTGGATGGAAGCAAACTCACAGCATGCATATACCCTTCCTAGTACAATGCCCTTGCATCTATGATAAGGTATGTTATGTTCAAGCAACTAAAAGCTGGTACAAGGTCTCACCAGGGGATGAAGAACTAAGAATAGAACAAGGTGCTGTATCTCCTATGCCGTGACGTGACTGGAAGTGTGTGTGTATGTATATCTATCCATTATACAGCATGCACGTGAGCAGTTCATGTAGGTGGGTTCTTGCACAATCTGACATGTGATAGGGGATGCTGGCTTCTTGGTGATGTAGTAAGTTTTTTAAGTCATGGTGGGGAGCATGTGAGATGTGTCTACAATACCTTCTTCAGAGGCTGTGAACTCTGCTGAGGATTTTTCTTTTTTTCCACTGCTGCTGTGCAGGCTTGTAAGTAGAAGTTCTTAGTAATCAATGAGTGAATGAATCAGGTCTGTGAAAACAATGATTCATAACTTCAAGGTTAGAGATTAGAGGGTTAGTCTTCATGGATGACCTAAGCATGAATCTTGTTTTATTTGGCCAGACCCTCTGCTGCTGAAAAATACAAACATGCCTGTATACATGATTTTAAAAAATTACTATAGGGGCATTTGGTGTTGACCCTTGTATTTAGGCGGCCTAGCATTTTCCATACAAAAATTGTGACCTTTTGCTAAGGAGTTCTTAAAACTTCCATTGTTTGCAGTAGGCTGTTGACATTTGGTAGGGAAAGCACCATCAGAGAACAAAGTGCCTTTTTATGTTTCACCAAATTAGATTCAGCTTTGGAGGAGATAGAAACTGTTAAAATGAACTAGTTCTTTTTTCCTGCTTTCATTCTTCAGGAAAACTCTGGCACAGTACCAAAAAAAACCAAAAAGTGCCTCCAGTGCTGGACCTGCTGTAACCGTTGCAGCAGTGAGGACAAGAGCTGTGGTGTTAGGAGGTGTCAGAGCAGTTGTGGCAACAGCCACAGCCGAGTCTTGAAGATCCTGGTGCACATCTTCCTGCCTCCCAGCCACGCTGCTTTCTTCTAGAGAATTTCATGGAGCAGGAAACCCCTCCCCAGCAGGGACCTAAAAGACAGTTCAGCAGTTAGCCCCTGTTGTCTCTGTTCCTTCTCTCCCAAGCAGGTCCTTCCCTCCTGCCTCTTCAAACACCCACAGCTCCTAGGCAGAAGAGAGATCGGGCAGTTTGTGGTGGGTGGATGTAGCCCATTGCAGCAGATGTCAAGCATGTGCTCGCTGCAGCCACAGGATTTGCTGATCTTAATTCTGTCGTCTAGGAAATGACACACCTCCATCATCGCCAAGGCAGGGAGGCAGCCCTGTGCCACCTATCCTGGAGCTAGGTCAGTCTGTTTGCGTTCAGCGTCAACTGCCACCCTTTTGTCAGCTGCAAGAAATTAAACACACAAGACAGGGTTTTCTGTTGGTGTGGAAACCCTGCGCGGTGAGCTCAGCCAAACGGGGATGGCAGTTAATAGCCAAGGAACCAGGCCCGGGGTGCGGAGAAAGGGAAAGGGGGCACGGCATAATTGTGTACTAGAATCCGCACAGTGTGTTTGCCTTCAGTGAGGCCCTACCTGGAGTACTGTGTCCAGCTTTGTGGAGTCCTCAGCACAAGAATGATGTGGACCTGATAGATGGAGATGATCAGAGGGATGAGCAGAGAACGACCCTGGGCTGAGAGAGCTGGTGTTGTTCAGCTTGGAGAAGAGAAGTCTCTGCAGAGACTTTGAAGCGGCCTTCTGAAGTGGACCTGCAAGAAAGCTGGAGAAGGGACTTGTTGCAAGAGCATGTAGTGATAGGGCAGGGGGTAATGCTTTCAAATTGGAAGAGGGTAGATTTAGATTAGATATAAGGAAGGAATTTTTCATTATGAGGGTGGTGAGACACTGGAACAGGTTGCCCAGGTAAGTTGTGGATGCCCTATCGTTGGAAATATTCCAAGGCCAGGCTGGATGAGGCTTTGAGCAACCTGGTCTAGTGGGAAGTGTCTCTGCCCACGGCAGGGGGGTTGGAACTAGATGATCTTTACGGGCCCTTCCAACCCAGACCATTCTATGATTCCACTGAGGTAGAAAATGGTGATTTTTTTGATTGATTTGAACATTGTGAAAATGATTTTGGTATTTGCATTTATCGAGAATCTGACTGTTTCAGTGTGTGTGGCAAGGCTAGGCAGCTGACGGACAGATCCTGCTCTTGGGCAAGGTGCGCTGCTTTCCATTCCCATTTTTCCTCAGAGCTCATCAGACCCTTTGAGCTACTTCAGAACAGTAAATTGTCAAAAACTTTATTCCTTTTTTGGGGACAGTTTTTCGTGGGATCAGTGAGCTGTATCAGTTTATCTACAGGTGAGAATGAAAACAGGCCAGCTTTAGGAAGCTGGTGACACCAGGCAAGGAGTGACAAGGGAGCAGGGACAGCCCTTCAGCAGCCGAGAGCTGTTAAATTGGTTCAGCCCCTGTCGTGTAACAACACTGAAATAATCTACCAGGAAAGCAATCATGACTGATTTCTTTCATGGCAATGCCGAAGCCGTGTGCAACAAAGACAACAAAAAGCAATCAACGGCTAATCTCCTTTATAGACAAGCCCACGCCAAGCGAGGGATAGAAATAGAAAATGTATTTTAGCTGTGATTGGCACAGCAGTGGTCAATAGAGGATCCAGCATGGATCAAGCCTAAGCTGTTGAGATGTTGAGGTTTCAAGGAAGATGCATGTTTACATTAGCATTATTCAAACTTCGTGTAACGTGGGATATTGTGAATTCAATTGTTCTTGGGATGAATAGAAGATCAAGTATTGTCCTTAAACAATGGAACAGTAAAAACAACATCTGTGAAACAACATTTGTAAAAGAATACGACTATCTCCTTTTTAAGAATGGAGAATGGAAGCAGACAGAGTCTATAGCTAAAATTGTTGCAAGTGATTTGTTTGCTTAAAGGCAGTTGTGGAAGGGACTTCATAACTTTTTATTGCTTAACATATTCAGAGCTTTTCCTCCAGTCATCGTGGCTCACTGTTGTAAATGTTCCCTGTTTGCAAATCTGGCAACAAGCCTTTCAAGCAGGGCACCCACAAAATGAGCCTTATATCCATTTGACTCTGAATGGGAATCTTAATTTAAAAAAGTGGCAAATACTATATTAAGAACACTGTAGCAAAGTGGAGATTGTCCCAGTGTCCAGAAGCTGTTCGCCATCTTTCTGAACTGTGAAATCATCCTTTCTTTTCTTGTTGACCCTTCCTTCATTCGTTACCACCTGTAAATCATCTTCAAGCAGCGAGAGCAAAACCATGTTGACGGTAGGAAATATGCTTAGATACAGCATTTGTCTGAGTCCAATGTGCATCTCTAGAATGAAGGTTGCTCCGTACACGTGCTTCTGAAAATGAGATCTTAGACCTGTCTGGCTAGAGAGCAGACCTCCAGGTTGGAAATACAACAGTGATCTTCTAGTGGACAAAGCATTGCAGGGCTCTGTTGAAGTGATGCTTTTACCTCTAAGTTACTAGTTCTAATCTGGCCGGTTCAATAAAAATATTTCGGTGCGTTCCGGAGTGAAGGATGTGGTTCCACAGAGCGTGGCAAATCTCCTTTCTGGCTTGTAGCTCTCATTCTCTCATTTCCCATTTTTTGCTCTAAGTAGGGAGCTCTTTGGAACCAGTTGTTGAAACGGGGTGGAGTAGTGGGGCCCTGCTCGCCTTGAGGTCTCCAGACCGCGGCAGGGGTCAGTATTCTGTCATACGTGATAAACTTGCACAGGTTATCAAGAGCCTGCTGTGTGTCAAAGGTTTAAGGTGAATGATCACTTTCTGATAAAGACCCTGTTGGGAACTGGGCCATTTTCATGGATTCTAAATCTGCCATCAGTTCTTTTGGAGACTTGGAGATTTGGGGAGGAAAGGAGATTTAGAGTTTGGAATCCCTGAGGTTGGGAGACTTACGTGATTATCCCCTCCAGAGAAACAGCATTACTGTTAAGTTTCTCTCTGCGATAGCTGCTTCAGGAAGAGATGAAATGCTGAATTACATTTGAGAAATGTTGTTAGCTGTCTGAGATGAAATCATATAACCATGTCTTAGATGAAATAGTAGAATGAGGGAAGAAAGAATTGTTTAGATGAAAAGGGGGGAGAGAAAAGCTGCTTTAAATCCCTAAAACTCTTCTGGAGATTGTTTTTCTTCCTTCAGACTTCTGTGAGAAAACCTGGGGTCTATGACCAAAAGGATCTGCATGCCCTAACCCGAGAGAACTGGGTCACGTCACTGGGATTTTATGCCTTTGCCTATATGATAGAAATGAAAATATTCTCACCTTCCTTCTTGCATTAAGCCAGGCCCAAAAAGTAGGAAGAACGGATTGCCAAAAATAAATCTTTTTTTTTTTTCTCTCCCCTCCCTTGTCTCTCTGCAGCAATTCGGCAAAATCCTTGATGTAGAGATAATCTTTAATGAGCGTGGCTCGAAGGTAAGTCCTGTTTCTGTACCCGCTTCTCTTGTTTTGATTGCAGAGTAAAAGGCAGTTCATTGCCTAGAGAATACACTCTCTAGAGATCAGCAGGAATTAGTGTGATGGGGGAAGGGAAAAGCTATTTTGGGGACTGTCTCCTGTTCCCTCTGACTCCAGACTCTAAGCATGGTCATTTCTGGGCAGCATGTACAAATGCTCCTAGACACTCCTGTCTATAATATGGGATCGAATTCCCCAGTTTTTTGAACAGACAAGGAGTCAGTCACTTGAGCCTTCCTACCAACCTGATCCCATTGCTCCAGCAATGAGTGCCCTGTGCGGGAAGGCAGAAATAAGGTAAAACAGCTTTACGTGATGGGAGACTGTAAGAGCAAAGCCTAACCCCTCCACCCCCCAACAATGTTTGTGATGCATTACAATAAATTTATAGAAAAACTGTCATATCTCATATGTGAAAGGATTTTATTTACTCTGTTTTGCTGACTTGGCACTTCTCAGATACTGACCTTTCATGTTTGAGATATTTGGTGCTTAATATAAGCATCCTCATTCCACTTGCCCTGCCCAGTGTGAACCTTCCCCCACTGAATTTGCATTCACACGACTATTTTCATCTTAGAGATATATTAAGAGGGAGGTTTTATTCAGGGTTAATGGTAATTTATTTCTCTGAAGATAAATTTCAAATGTTGCTCAGGTCAGCTGCAGAGAGATTCAGTAATCTTTGTCCTATTTGGCAATTGGTTCTCATGACGTAACCAGTATCACCACAATGACAAATTGATGTGATTCTCTCTCTGCCCAGGAGGTTCAGCACTGGAATAGCAGGGAGTTTTGCAGGTCAGGAGCAAGGTGCATTGCCAAAGCTCTATGGGGGAAGCTTGCACAGTGCATGTCTATACTCTGCTTGACTTAATCAATGCTAAGATTCCCATTTTCAATTAAAACAAAATTTCCCTCCTCCCCCCACACACGTGTGTGCACATGTGTGCATGCACACAAAAGATTTTGAACTTGCAATTCAGCTAAGCAGTTTTGGTTTAGAGTCTGTCTTTCACTTGGATTTGAGGTTCACAGCCTTAAGGTGGCCTCTCTGCTTCAACATATATTTCCAGGGTATGTTCATGTTCAGAGCCCTCTGTAGATTTTCCACCCACGTTGCCCAAGATGCATTCTGAAGTTCTTCAGTCTCTGTATTACCTGGAAACCAGAAAGCAGTTGACCTGTGTACAAAAGAAATTAGTTAGCCCTTTCCCCATCCTTAATGCCATGTTTTTGTTGTGTTTTAGTAAGACGGTCTGAACAAATAGAAGTCTCTGTATGGCTTAGTTAGAGAGTTTTACTTCCCTGAGTGGATAAAAATCTATAGGCTTTACCAAAACAACCAGCAATGCTGAGTTTGTAAATATTTATGCTGCTCTCTGCTGCTCTTCTGATATTTATAGGCCAGAGCTATCTGTGAATTTGTCTTGATTTTAGTAATTTCTGTTTGGCTTTGGGAATAGCCTCTGGCCTCTATCAAATCCTTACTTGTTTGGATGTAATTGCAAAAGAAAGAACAAAAATAACTGGCCTGGCAAATTGGTGAGCTCTATCCTTCATCCCTCACTGCCTGTGCTTTCCGTAACAGCGAGTTCCTCTCCACGTGTGAACTTCACCCTCTCACTCCCGTCCATACAGCCCTGTATGAAATGCCCACAGCTGCCCTTTCCCTTTTAGACAACATTCACGTTGGCGATTTTCTGTGAAGATTTGATTTATGACTGTGAGAACTACCTTCCTGTGTAGTTGTTCAAGCTCAAGGCTTCTGGTTTTCAGTTAAAACAAAAATTATTGCTGAAGAGTTTCTTGATGTATTTTATCCTGAACCCTTAATAAATACATGAATAAGGAAAGCGACCCAAAGAGATGTTCTTCCAGACCTTGAACATACGGTTTTCTGCTGCTTTTTTGTCATCTTACAGCAAAAAGCAGTTGCAAAACCGATAGCCTGTATTCAGGGATGGGGCAGAATCTGAACAGAATGAGAAAACACCCAAAGATTAATTTTGTGGTATTTTTGCACCCTTCTTTACCCCAAATAATTCCTGTTTTAAAAAGAATGCAAGATTATTCCTGCTTAACATGAAAATGGGAGGCCCCAGTGTTTGAGTGGGGTGTAGCTGCACGAAGCACCTGGTATTCACATAATAATGGAAAAACAACAGTTTGGTGATCTGATGGTGAAGCAAAGGAAATGGATCTTTCTGGAGGCCACTCACTCACTCTTGGGTTCTTCCTCCACCTTAGGAAAAAAAAAATAAAAATCTGAATGCATTTTCCTGCCCTGTGGTTTCCATTCTAATCTAATGATATGAAACCTCTCTCTCTTCTTCTCCTCCTCTCTCTTGGGAATCCGAAAGCAGATGCTCCTGCTGCCTGCCTTGTGCTGTGTTCTCAATGCTCCCTTCCCTTCCCTGGGTTCCTAAGGGTTGTAGAGTTTTGTGTATATATCTTGTAAATATTTAAAAGGTATGGTGGTGAATCCCAAACTGCCCTGGGTTCACCCTCCCACCCAGTGTGTACGAGGGGGTTGAGCAGCGCTTTGTCCCTGCCGAGCTGTGGCAGGGGGGGGTCTCTGCTGGGATCGCTCCAGTGCTGGTGGTAGGAGGGACTGGAGGAAGCGTGCAGGTTGCATTCTTCCTTTTGAATCCACCTGAGATGACCAGGCAGTTTTCTTTGACAGTTTGGGGGAACTATATCAAACTGGCTGCATCTTCAGGATCTCTGTGTATTAGAAAGTTTGGTGACAAAAGAGAGAGCAGCGTGTGTCCGTCACAGCCACCTCACACCTCAGGTTCTTGCATTTGGCTTAGGAAACATTATTGGTTGGCTTTCTGTATCACAGCAGAGTAGGAGGCAGTTAATAATTAGTTTTGCTGATTGTCCTCTCAAAGCAATGTGAATTCTTGTTTCCTAACTCAATTTCTGCCCAGATTCGATCTGTTTGGTAGGAATATATGGGCCCTGGTAGACTTCACACTGATACTGTTTTGCTCCGTATGAGAAACAAGATACAAACTTTAAAAATCTCTTGAATTTCATTTTGCTTTATTCTTGTTTAATAGAATGACATCAGTCTTCCCTTGATGTGTTTGGGTTTTTTGCTTGCTTCCAGGAAACTAGCTGTTTGTTTCATTTATCCTGTTTACCAGTACTTTTCTAGTTCTGACCTGTGCAAGTGCCTGTAAATAGCATTCTGCTCATGGTTGCAGTTTACCATGCACTTCACTGAACCGTGAATAAAACACCTCCAGAGGAAGTCAAGAGAGAGGATTCCTGCTCCTTTTGTTAGTGGAGATGCATCCCCCTAGATGCATATTTTGGCACTGCTGTGCTGAACCGAACAAGTGGACATATTTGCAGAATTACTGCAGTCTGCCTGCGTAACGAGTACCCTGTGGCATTTGTAAAGCTGCAGGGGAAGGGAATCCAAGCTCTTTGCTCATCAGCTGCATACCGTGTGGCATTCCAAGATGTGCCCTCAATGGCATTCAGAGACCAAGAGTGTGTAAGCACACAGCAAAACCTTGGCTGAAGAGGGAGCCTTTTCTTTTTTCTTTTCTTTTTTAGGATGTTTAAATGGTAAGAGTTCATATGAGTGCAGACTGCAAGATCGTGGTTTCAGGATAGTATAACGTTTTCTCTCACTGCTTTCTGCTTGGGAGACCCAGATCTCCAAGTTTATGTATAGGAGTGAGGTGTCTAGAAGCACTTCATATTTAATTTTAAAAGTGGTTGTATAGTAGTTTACATCTTGTCTTCACAGGGAAGTTTTAACTGTTGCCGAGTGGAGTTGCTTAAGTAAACCTGTGCTAACTAAGAAACTCGTGCAGAAAGCTGTGTGGGAACATTTCGGGGTGGGGTTTTTTTTGTTTACAGTTAAGTGTAGGTTAAGATAAGAATATTAATACAGGTTTTGATAACTCTGCCTGAAAGACTGTATGTTTGCACGTGCAGTTTTTTTCTTTGAATGGGTTAGGTGCTTTCAGTTTGAGCCACTCTTGTTCTGGACGTACTTTCCACTCAGTGAAATAGATAAAAGCCCCTTTTACATGAAATAATTTAGAGGCCTTGTTTCCATCTTAATTCCACTTTTATAATTTTTGTTCCAATGTCATCAGTTCAGCCAGAAACACAAATAACATTATTAACACAAAGAGGCTTAATAACAAATTAAGTACCAGCGACTAGCGTCGCTTTCTCAGGTCACCAAATCCCTTTATAATGCCAGTGGCATGAAGGAGACGTGACCTCTGTCCCTCTGTCCTAGTGTTCAGTTCTGTGCCTTCAACTCTACGATAGTAAACTAATGACTTAAATTAATCCATACAACGAACTCGTTTATTTAAACTTGCATAATTAAGGCTGAAGTTGATGGTTTGATAGTATAAGCTGATTTACTGCTCCTGTGGGAGCACCTTCCCAGTAGCGCGCCTTTCACTACGTAGGGAGTTGAGTCCAGGGTGCTAAATTAGCAAAATACCACTGTAGCAGGGGGAAGAGAGAGAAAAATAAGCTTTTCTTCTGCCAGTTTAGCTGGTTGAACTCAGAGACCGCACACAGTAAGATCCACGATCAATCGAGGGGAGGAGGAGGAGAACACAACGGGGGACAGTGCTGGGGCCGTGAAGTCCCTGACCTGAGTGGGCTGGAGGAAGCCCCAAGCTCTGGCTGAGCAGCAGTGCTGGCCAGGCTCCCCCTGTTCACCCCCAGTTTTGCAGGAGGGACTTGGGAGCAGAGCAACACAATGATTGGGAAAATGATACAGCTTAAAAATAGCCCTGCTGACTTGTCAGGGTTTGTTGTTTTTTTGTTTTTGTTTTTCTTTTTTTAAAAGATAAATCTGTGGTTTTTTAGCTAGACTAATTCCTGCATCTCGTTCACCAGATCGGACAGGTACAGGATGAGGTGCTTTATGTGTATGTGCCTTAATGCACGCCCAAGCGGGGCGCAGGCACAGGCACAGGGAGGAGCTGGCAGAGTGTAAATTCAGTGATGTGTTTCTGAATTTTGTGCTGTGTTTCTGTCAGTGCATTCAGTCCTGCTCATCTCAGGTGGATTATAGCTGAAACCCTCCTACTCTTTCTAAATGCCTTGGAAACAGGTAGCCTAAACTGTTGTCTCCTTGGCCATTTTTTTTTCAGGCTCCTAAAAAGTTTGTTTATTGTGGAAATAAGGAAGAGGGAAGAAAAAAAAAAGGGGGGGGGAGGTTGGAGAAAGAAAAAACTTGGTTAAAAACAAGCATGCTCCAGTGGTACAAGGCAAAGACGCTGCTGCTGAGGTGACTGGTCTAAACTCTGTGACAAATGAAGGGTTAACAATGCATGGATTTCGAGGGGCTCTGTTTAGTTTCCTTTGGTTTTATTTTCTTTTTTTTATTTTACTTTATTATTTTTTTGTTGTTTTTTTGTTTAATTTCTGTGTTCTGGCCACACCCAGGAGAACCGTCTGCTTTTGATTTCTCCCTTTACGGTTACATGGTAAATTTTCTTTCTCATTCTTCAGAGATGGAAACGTTCAACTATATATACATTTATAATTTTATTTTTTTCACTGCTCATCATGTTGCTTGTTATTTATTGCAGAATCTGAGGCCAGACTAAAAGGGTGGCAGTTACTCGGTCTCTTCAGGCCCTTTGAATAAACCTTTGGGTAAAATGGGGTTAGTCTGGTACTGCAAATTACTCACCGATCCTAAAAAATGTTTGCTGGGGTTATTTAGTGTTCACTAGGCACACTGAGGCTTAAACTTATTTTCTGCTTGGGAGAAGTTGCCTGTGGAGAGGAATTGTTGACAATTTCAGCCGTGTTATCATAACAGCCTTATTAAAACCAAACTATTTGTGTAATCTAAATTTTTAAAAACTAAAGTCTTTTTTTTAACCTGGGATTGTATCTTCCCTTCCTCTGGCTCCATACCTACTACTATGGAGCAAACCGGTGCCTGCTACAAAGCTAAGCTAGTAAATACTGGACATCTGCTGCCTCTTTTCTTTTCTTTTTTTTTTTTTTCTTCTTTTTTTCAAGGGCAAGACAACCTTGGGAAGGAAAACTGAGAATTGTTTGCTGTATATGTACCTAAGTACAAATTAATCCCTATTCTTTACAGGTCATCTGTGAAAAGGAATTAAAGTTATATTTATGTGCTTTGTTTTCCTCTCCCAAATCAAAAATATGTATGCATAATTGCTAGTTTTTTAACTTAGAAATAACAAAAATGTCAAGTGTGGCTCATTTATTTTTCCTGATCAAAATTTGAATGTCTAAGAGATGTTTTAAGACGACAGACCAAGGGGGCACAAATATTGACTCTGCCATAGTCAACTATGTAAAGTGTTAATTCAGCATTGATGTTAAATGGTTCTCAACAGAGAGAGTTGCACAAGTTAAGGACTGATCTGTCAATAAAACAAAAATTTTGGTTAATTAGCTGTATTGTTCAGAATCAGATTAATTCTGTTTTTATTCACATTGTTATTTATTTTCATATAGCCTGCATGTGGATTGTACTTTACCTTGAGTTAACATTAAAAATAGTGAGAATTCCTAATAATTTTAAAGATATTTAATGATAATGGGGTTTTCAAAATCCCGTACAGAGTTCATTAATTGCAAACAAATGTGAATTAAAATAGCCTTAGTATGACTCTAGCCTGTACAGATTAATGCCTAAAAAATTACCTTCCCTCTGCTCTGCAGCTTTCAGTTCACATCATCACCAAAGACATAAATTTCATTCAGTCTCCACAGGCTTGTCTAGAACAAACAGAAATTTTAATGTAAAAAGAGAAGAGGGAAATAGAGATTCCTGTTGCAGTCTTTGCTTCCCCTCCTCCCCATCCTTTTAAAGATGCTTTCCCCCCATTATATAGAACCAGAGGGAAAGGTGTTGGTCTATTTCTCTGTCTTGCCTTTCTCTGTAGGGGTCCTTTGAAGCAGACACGATACCCTGTCCCTTCATAATCAGCTTTGCTGTTGAACCCCCTGCCACCTCCCTGCTTGCCTGCACCATATTTGAGAGTTCCATGCAGCTGGGCAGTTTTATTAGCCCCGATCTCTTGTAGCTCCAATTGTAATTCATTTAAGCAGAAAACTTCTATGCTGTTCTGAAAAAGGCATCCGTTTGTTATTTATATAGCTTTTTATTTATAGCTGAAGAAATGAAATTATCTGAAGCTTTAGATTATTGGGTTGGAGCCCAAAGGAGCACTGTCTTTGATCTCAATGTTGCAGAACTTGGCTACGTTCTATTGTTACTGCTGTTAAGGGGGGGAAAGAAAAAAAAAAAAAAAAAAGCTGCATTTTACAAACATGTAACAGTTTTGTGTTGGAAACCTGGCTGTGGGTGACAAAGACCACCATGTGCAAAGAGCTTGGCCTTTTCAAGATGAGTATTGTAAAGCCCTTTAAAAAGTGCTTGATGATGGCTTGCTTGTGTCTTGTCATTAACACTGCTTAGAAATCATGATGCTTTTTTTTAGGAGTGGGGAGAGGGTCCAGTCCATAACTTTCGGATCCTGAGCTGCATAGAGGGGACTGTGAGGCTGGCAAGTGTGCCATTTCCCTGCATAGCTGGGAATAGCTGTAGATCGCTCGCATCACCTCGCTCTCCGCTTAATACCCGCAGCTCCCATTGCATCAAATGCAAGTTTTGTTCCTCCTGCTCCTGAGGGTATCGGAGCCAGCAGAGATTACTCTCTCTGCTACATTAAATGATAACTTACTTTATAGTAAGCCAGGGAGCCAGTTACCCATCTCCTCTTGTTAAGATGCCCTAAAAGCAGAATGCAACAAAGCTTTATTTGGCTCTGCTCAGCGCAATGGCACGGAGAATATCTCAGCACAGTTGTCTGTAGAAAAGTACCATTTGTTACTAGATAAAATCCGAATTCCCTTAGTCACGTTGGATCTGCTTTAATGTCAATGCACTCATCTCCGTGGAAGGAAGCATGATCTCTTACCCTGCCCTGTTACGTGACTGCATGAGTTGACAGCAGCGTGAGCGTGTAGGACAGGCGTGTGTTGCATGTGCCTTCATGCAACCGAAATCCTTAACCAAAGGGACATTTTACTTAGTAGTCCTCCTAGCTCCGAGCGAAGCAGGTCAATTTTTCCAAAGCTTCATGCTCTAACTACGCAGAGCTTTGTTGCTGTTCACTGCGCAGAGGTTGCCACCTCAGAGCAAAGGCCCGGAAGGTGGGTGGCAGGGTGGGAGGGAGGTAGCTGTAGGTCAGCAATGTCAGAGAATCCTACCTTTACCGATGAATCGGTGTTTAGGTTTACGCTCAAGTCCAACACCGTATTTATAAATAGGAAAACTTTGAAACTAGCATATGTGATACTCTAAATCTTCACGTTCAGTATTGTTTATTTGATGGTGCCACCTAGAAGCCCTGCTTACTTTCAGGGCCTTGTACGTTACTAGGGAAGTTACAGGCCTAGGAGTAGACATGAGCTGTTCTCTGAAGAGCTTGCAAGGGATGATTTTCAAACAGCCCTTCCTCTCACCAGTTTTCTAAGGTAGGTAATTATTATTGTCTCATTTTACAGGTGGGAAAAGCAAGGTTCAGTGTTTGATTTGCCCAAAAGCTTTGCAGAATTCCTGGTGCCAGGCGTGAACTCAGATCGCTGCTCACTCTCATAGCAGTTTCTCAGGAGCAAGAAGTGCTGCTCAGTGTCGATGTCCTGTACTGTGTCTGGGGTGGGCGGGGGGTCCTGCAAAGCATGTGTGTTAATTAGCAGAGGGGAGAGAAGCCCCGCTTGGGCTTGACCGGCTTGCCTATGTTGGAGCAGGGTTTAGTGTTTTTAAACAAACAAACAAAAAAAAATTGTCTCGAGTAACTTTGTACTTCTTTTTTGGTCTGGCCTCAATTGCTTTTATGTTT
>VXBJ01000704.1:1918175-1930721 GCA_013400055.1 Nycticryphes semicollaris | reverse complement strand
TTTTGATTACTCTTATTATTCTTATTATGATTACAGTTCCTTTATTTTATTGAATTTAATTTCTTTCATTTATGAAACATGCATGAACCAACAATGTGACTCTAGGAGGTTATTGCTGAGTTGTGCTGATGTCGATTTCATACTGTGATATTTTTTCTCTATTTACCTAGAGATCAGTATTTCAATATATAACGATGTGCATGTTTTCCCCCCTTCTCCCGCTGCATGCAGGGATTCGGGTTCGTAACTTTCGAGAATAGTGCTGATGCAGACAGGGCCAGGGAGAAATTACACGGCACCGTGGTAGAGGGCCGTAAAATCGAGGTGCATGTCTTCAGTAATTCAATTTCTTCTTTATATTTATTCTTTTGATTTCTTTTTGTGTCTTGCTTCACTTATTTCATATTTGAATCCCAGTCTCGTGTGTGCGTGTGTGTTTGTGTCTGTGTCCTTCACCTCCCTGCACTGAAATGTATAAAAGTTTACACCCCTTACAGAATATTTTTATTGTTGTTTTGGATATTTTTTCTTTTCTTTCTTCTTTTATTAAGTTGTTTTCCCACCCACTCCAAATTTTTGCCCTTCTGCTGTCTTGATTTTTCCTTTGCTTCAGTTTGCGAGGCTCCGATTTCCTGTTACCAGGCCTGAACAAAACTAACTTGAAACAGTACTGTCCGACTTCTAACTCTGTGTCCAAAAAAGAAAGCAGGGGGCCAGCCAGTATCCTCTCTTTCCTCCGAGGCCAGTTCTCCTCCACTCAAGTGTGAGATGATGCCCGTGGTGGGAGGGGAGGGAAGGGGTGACACAGGGCAAAAGCCCTGAGTGGGCTGTGCTGTACACACCACTGGTTTCTTGACCTGCCACTGGTCAAGAAGTGTCTCTGTGAAAGCTAATCCTTAAAGTTTCTAGCTCTCACCACAGGGGAGTGAAAGGTTAACGTTGGATGGCTGACATGGCCATATATCGGGCATGCCTGGTGTTGACCAGTTTGGCATTCCACTGTGCTGAAGGCTAACTGGCGTCTTCCCCTCTCTCCCTCTTTCCTTTGAAAGAAAAAAAAAAAAACGTACAAATATTAAAACAAAAAAGCCACCGTTTTTGAGTAAGATGTCTGCATATTTTGCTTTTTTTTTGTTTTTGTTTTTTTATTTCCCTTTTCGATGGTTTAGCGTTTAGGGCCCTTCACTTGACTCACTCTTTCCATGGTAACTATACACAATGCTGGCGATGGTACGAGTTGGCGGTAAGTGAAACAAAAGCGCTAGAGAAGAAGCTTTTTTTTCTTTTTTTTTTTAATTTTTCTTAAAATTACAAAAAACCAAAATTAAATAAGAAAGAAAAAAATCCATCTGCCATCTCACATTAACACTACGAAATGTGATTTGACTTGTTGTCCCTACCCACCTCCTTCCCCTTCTCCCCCTTTTATTTTCAATGCTGTTGAGTAATGCCGCCTGGACTTTGGATGTACATATCGTTTTGTAGCAGTCTGAGCTGTTTGATTACTGACATCATGGTGATTTCCCCTTGCACATCTTACTCAGAGTTACTGAACTCCAGTTTGGCTGGTTTTTATTAATGCACCCATTACCTTTTCTCTCTCTCCCGCCCCTTCTTTCTGCTGCTCTCTCTTTCTGAGACCTGTTTGTAGCTGTTACTGTTTGTTTTTCTTTTTCTTTCTCTCTCTCCCTCCCTCTCCTTCCCGGTTTATTTCTTTACTCGGTTAAATGCAGCTGTTGGTCTCTTTGCTGACTGGTGGTTTCTGATCGGTTCTGGCAATTTTTCCTTTAAGTGCTTGTGTTGCACTTTGCTGTAGCAGCTGATTTCAGGCACTCGCTCCATCTTAATGATTGTCTGTGAGACCCTATCTCCTCCCTCCTCCCCTCCCCACCCTCTGAATCAATTGTGGTGTTTTGTTTTGGTTGGGTTTTTTTTTTCTTTTTCTTTCTTTTATCTGTGTGTGTTTAACTGCATGCTCTCAGTCTCATCATTGTTGTTTCCCATTCTTTCTTTTTTAAATGTGTAATGTTTCTATTGTTTTGGGGCTGAAACGAGAGTAAATGTAGCTCCATACTCCCCACCCCATGTACGCTCACCATCCATAAGTCTCAAGGTCCTGAGGCAGCTTTTATTTTTATATCCTCCCCCTTTTTCTTTTTTCCTTCACCCTGGCCTCAATTCCCATACCAAATGGGTTTTGATAAATTATTGATGTTGTATAAAGACTTCACCCTCCTTGCAAGAACTTTGAGGCTGTCTGACACGGGGCTGCAGTAACTTGGCTTCCAAACTGGTCCATCTTTTCTTTATCAGCACCATTTCTGTGGTAACACCCCACTTGCTTGAGCAATCAAACTGCTTGGAACTATGCAGAGCTCTGTAAAGAGGGTGGAGTGCATGTTATAATAAAAAAAACCACCCAGGTCTACAGCTATTTATTTCTTCATTTTGTTCTGTGAGATTTGAGGCAAGGAAAAAATAACCCGGAAAAAGATTTGAAAATGCTGGGGAGGAAATTGGTGAATGTAGACTGTCCAAATGCTTGGTGGAGTTCCAGAAATTTCCTCAAGGCTTGGGAGTCTAAATCTAAAACTGATGAACTCCAGGCTACCTTTTTTTCTATCTAAAATGTATGGCTGCCAGCAACCTGCTGGACCCTAATCCCAATGGTGGGCTTGAGAAACAAGTCAGCTTGTGCATCACCTGGTTCAGTTCCCCTGCCCTGGCTGCAGAAATTATTGCTGCCTCTTGAACAGAACCTGGACAAAACCTCCAAAGTTTTGCCCTTCTGATCAGTAAGCTGAAAATAAGCACGTGCCGATGGGTGGCAGAGAAATCTACACTTTACTCTCGTTGGCCTTTTGTTTAATGCATAATTTTAAAGTGCCAAGTTTAGCTGTAATTTTTATAATTAAATGGCAACTTTTAAAAGTAATTTAAAGATTGCATTCTTGTAAAATTCTTTAATTTTTTTTTGCTCAGAGAAGTATAGTGTGTGTGTGTGTGTGTGGTATCTGAGAGTTTTCCACCGTTTTCCCTAACGTCCTTTGCTTCCTTCCCTCTCCTCCCCCTCCCCTGTCTTGCTTTTAGGTTAACAACGCCACTGCGCGAGTGATGACCAATAAGAAGATGGTCACGCCATACGCAAATGGTAAGAGAGACTGTTTGTACTAATGATGAGCTGAAAGGTTTGAAGAAAGATAAAAGGGAAAAGTCGTGACCTCTCCTCAGGACCAAAGAAAACCTCCAAAAGAAAGCCAACAAAACCCCACAAGCTATAATTTATAGCATTAGTCTTCAGTGTAACCTGTGAGCGTTTATGGAAGAATACTGTTTTCCAGATGGAGAAGTGGGGACAGAAGAAGGAGTAGTGACATGCCCAATGTGGCCAAGCTGGTAAAAGAAACCAAGGACCAGTAGGTTGCATGCCACTGCTGCAAGCTGGTGCTGTACAGTGGGATATGCCGTACTCCCGAGCCTTATTGCCATCACGTAGATACCTAAATAGGAATGCAGAAGCATAACGTAGGATACATAATTGGATATTTCTCAGTTTAGGTTCCAACTGTAAAAGTACAGCTGTCCCCAAGCAGCCGGGAAAGCAGAGGCATTACACTGCTTGTTTGCCCACTTTTTGTTACAGACTGTGCCTGTGTTCAGTCATTTTTCCAGTGAACCTGAATAGAGAAAGACCAAGTTGTTTGGGTAATGAAGAATCCCGTTTCATCAGGATATCTTGGTTCTTCAGTCTGTGCAGTAATTTTATTGCATAGGCATATATAGCATAAAAAGTCGTTCTCCTGACAGGACTGAATGCTGCTTTGATACAGATTTTGAATCTGAGTCTTTGTCCTGAAACAGGCAGAAAAATTCGTTTTGGTCTGAAAATATTCCCAAACAGCTTCAACAAGGCAGGAAGGTGCATATAGGTAGTTGCTAGTGTGAGAATCCGCTTTGGTTTACGACCTAAAACTCAGAAGTCAGAAGATGTGGATTTTATTTATGACTCTGCTACTGACTTGTTGCATGGTTCTTGGCAAATCAATCTTTTTTTGGTTACAGAACTGGGAAAACAGGGGCAGGCAGAAAGGCTGGGTTTCTGAGTCTCAGTGTCTGAAAAGGATCCAGGAGATTTTGCAGTAAAAGGCAGCAATGTTATGTTGTCCAGAAAACAAGGGCAGAAAATGCATATGAGTATTTGGCTTGCATAGCAGTGACTTGTGAAACCCCCATAATGGGCAAGCGTGTTTTGTTTTTTGCACCCCGCAATTTAAAGCCAGTTTTAAAGCTATGCAAAGGTGTTCAGTATTAGACCAGGCTTAAGGAACACTGATGAGTGGCTGTACGACCGTTTTCAAATTTGAGGGTTGCCAGTCCCCCCTCGTTGCCACCACTCACTTGAGTATTTTGCCATCAAGATGGGCAGCAGAGTAGCAGTCTTTGCAAAGGGAGCGTGTGTTGCATCTCTGGTTGATACCCTGCCAGCAGGGGAAGGGATGGTGTTGATGGGCTGCAGTTCACAAAGTTGTTCATACAGTTTCTAGGCCCATTAGAGGTGTAAAAGCCAAGTAACTGCGTCAGGGCTCCGAGACAGAGGAAGAGTATGGATTTTTTAAAATAAAAATAATGCCTGTGTGGTTGCTAGCTGAACAGCCGAGATCTTTCCCGAAGGGAATGCTTTGTGGAAGCCAGCCCAGATCATGATGTTAGCTTTACACCCCTTGCTTCTCTTCCCGCATAGCAAGGTCAGGGGGAAGACAGATACGTTTCTAGATCTGACTGGGAAATGTCCTCCTCATACCCCAGTGCTGACTTTTTAAAGCCCTATTCTCTTGTCGATGTTATGTTGATGATTTGCAGTTCTTGCCAGTTACCCAGATGACACTAAAATCAATTCTCTGGGAAGGCTTTCACCTGAAAAGCAGCATAAAGAAGACAGGAAATACTAAAATAATACAGAAGGAAGACGTGAGATGAATAGGCTGAATTGCTTTTCAGCACTGTAGTTGTGTGATTTGGTTAGTGAGGAAATTCAGGCACTGTTGCTTTTTAGCAGATCTCTAGCAAATAAAGCAAAAGGGTGTTTTGAGAATGTAAGGCTATAAATTGATTTGCCCAGGACGACAGTCTGGGCCCGGTGGCTTTAGAGAGCTTTTGGACCCGCAGGAGTCCCAGTGAAAGCAGGGAGGAGCTGGAGGAGCTGGCAGCGAGGTTCATGCAGAGAACGCAGGGTCGCATGGTGTTGGTGGAGAATATGCATATAAGGTAGTTGGCATTCCCTCAGTGGCACATCAGCGGGCGTTTCGCTGCTCCCTCCGATACAGCCACCTGTGCCTAGAACTTGACATTAGCGCAAAAGGCAGTTGGCCTCCATCTACACCAAGGGGGATTGAGGCAACGCAGAAATTGGCAAGAGCTGTGCATGTGAAGCTGGGGCACACGCAAAGAGACCGTTCCCCCTACCCACACTGCCCGCTCCGTCTCTTGGTGTAGATTTTGGCATTCACTGCAGTCTTTGTTGTTTCAGGTTGGAAGTTGAGTCCTGTGGTTGGAGCGGTGTACGGCCCTGAGTTATATGCAGGTAGAGCTTAAGTAGACACTTCCACTTCTGCCATTTGACTGCAGTGGTGTTTGTTTATGTTCTCAATCTGCTGTTTCTTTATAACCTTTTTACGTTTTGTTTTGTTTTTGTTTTTGTTTTTTTATTCTTTTTAAAATTAAATTAGCGTCCAGCTTTCAAGCAGATGTCTCGCTGGGCAATGACGCCGCAGTGCCCCTGTCAGGAAGGGGGGGTATTAACACTTACATTCCTTTAATCAGTAAGTAGCCCCCGTTGGCCCCTATATTGTTACTGTGCTTGAGTGAACAATGACCTGTTACCCTTCTTCTCTCCAGTCTGTATAATATATACTTGAAAGGATGGGTCTCACTGGGAACGAATTTACCTCGAGCCAAAGTATACTGGTGCAGTGGCTGTAACTTGTTTATCTGCAGTGTGTTTCTGTACTGGTGAAACGGGTCTTTCCGAGCGATGAGGAGGCTGCAGAACAAGGGGAGGGTGTGCGTGAGGAATAGGCCGTTCCCTTCCCCCTCCCCTCCCCCTTTTTGAAATCAAAGAAACCAACCAAACGAATCCCTAAAGTACATATTATACAAGCTGCTAAACCGCGAGTCTGCAGGGCCCCTAGCGGCATGCACCTGGACGCACACTGGGTTGGGTTTGCACCCTGGGACTTCTTCCCTCTCGGTATCTGTTGATTACGTGTTTGCAGATGCCCCTGAGGTTTTACATCATTTCATCACGGGTCAGTTTACTCCAGCATAAAAGCGTAATGAAAGCAGGCCCCACTATAGATGGAGCCAGTTACTGGTCACGCTTGTTAAAAGAAGGTGGGCTCTCAGTAAACTGGCACTTTATGGGAAATTTCTGCTGCTGTTATATGGGCTATCTTGTCTTTCAGGCTTTAAAATGAACATACAGAGGATTGGGTGGCAAAGAGTGGGAGGGGAAAGGAGGGAAGAGACTGATGTAAGTTGGTTGACTTTAAGGGCCTCTTGACAAATTATATAAAAGAGCCTCTGCAGTTTTGGAAGAGCCGCCTGCTGTATGGATAGTAACTCTCTGCGCTTCTGGGACTCTAACCGGACTGCATGGCGGTGTAAAAAGGCGGGGGGATTTGTACCCTGTTTGTGGTGGGTGAGGCATGCCAAAGCATTAACCTCTTGCATGCCAAACCTCTCTGCAACCCCTCTTCCCCCAAAGGCCATGGTGTAGCAGGAAGTACCTATCGGATGCTTGCTGGGTTATAAGCATGCCCCTCTGCAGGACTGATGCAAAATGTCCCACCGCTGTGGAGCTATTGTGTCACTTTGTTTGGAGCAGACAGTTGTCCTCTGGGCAGGAATTCGGATCCTTTTCACCCTCCACCTTGTCTGTCTTTACAGTTCCAGGCTTCCCCTATCCAACTGCAGCCACCACAGCAGCCGCGTTTCGGGGAGCGCATCTGAGGGGCCGAGGAAGGACAGTGTATGGGGCAGTCCGGGCGGTACCTCCCACAGCCATCCCTGCCTACCCAGGGTAAGCACTGGTCATGAGAGCAGAGTGCTCTGCACAAACGTGTCAAATAGTTGATCGGTTAACCAAAAAATAACTAAAATTGTCTGGATGGTGAGAGTCAGGATATTGCTAGTGCCAGAGCATTCTGCACACGGTGGCATCTAGTGGGGGGCAAATCTAAATTTTAAATTCCTCACTGGAGCAATTCTCAGTACTTGGAGCAGCGTAAAGCGCTGATGGATTCCTTCTCATAATTTATCAATTTGTCTTAACATGGTATTCGTCATCCATTCACCTAATACGTTATAGCGCTGCTGAGAAGGACGCAAAGAGAGAAGGCCTAAAGTTTCCAAAAAGGTTCTGCTCTTTGCACTCCATTTGTGTTTTCGTATCCAGGAATGAGGAGTATTATCCATTACCTTCATGCCTCACCATCTGGCAGTAGGACACAGAAGAGCCAGTTACCCACAATGGATTTGCTTTCTTTGTTGGAGACGGTTTAAAAAGGTTTAAAACAAAGATTAATCAAGTCCATTAATTTAAAGCTGGGAGTGTTTGGGATGTAGGGAGAACAAAAGTGCAGTGTTTTTCTAAAAGTTATATAAAGCAATGGTGAATGCGTGGCCTTAGCATTCCTTGCCCTCTGACTTTTCACTAGTAATGCAGTGGAACAGATGCTGTTGCAAAAGAATATTGTGCTGTTTTAAAGTACAGGGAAGTAGGTTTGTATGTAAGTTTTGGTTTGAGTTTTTGTTCATTTGTTTAAGTGTGATGGAACAGCAGAGAAATCAACAAATCCCTTCCAAACTGTCTTTTTTTGTTTCTGGTTTTGAGGATGCTTTGTTCATATTGCCTGTCTCTGGGATTGTTCTTGCCATGTTTTCCAGGCAACGTTCTCAGAAAGAATAGGAGTAGGAATGAATCCTCCGACAGGGAGGAGCGGACTGACCCTTTTTTTTCCTTTAGTCTAACCCCAAAAGGGAAGAAAATAAATTATAAATCTTATATTAAAAACGGAGGTGGAAGCCACACACTTCAGTGCAAGGAGCTGGCCTTATATATGCTGGATAAGCTTTGCAAATACCTTCCATAGCAGATTAAGTGGTGAGAGCTACTGTGGCCCTTTCTTTTTAGAGTCCAGTTTTATATTGAAAGCAGAGTTCAAGGAAGTAAGCTGCAGTGGTCATGTATCTATCTAGCTTTGCCCTCCGGCAGATCTGGCAATGTTTGTATTTAATTCACCGGAAGACTTTAAATGAAACCTCTTGTCTGAACACGTTGGCCTGCCAAACAGAGTGTTTATCCTGGATTTTCAGATCCACCTCTTTTTGCCACCACTTCTAGTTCATATTCTATATCCTGTAACCACAACCTCTGACCTGCAACTTGTCTGTCTGTTGCTCTAAAAATGACCCATTTTATTAGGAAGTGCTCCACGGTGCTGAGCCAAGTGCTGCCGTCTACCAGAATATGAAATACTTGCCCCGGGGAAGGGATGTGCTCTTCGTCCCTGTGAGTTAAAGGCTGGAGCATTCCTAGCAGGAGGCTGTCACAAGTGGTGGACTGGGAGGGACTCTAAGCTTGTCTTAAAGCTGAGTCCCGTATGAAAGGTTTATTTCCATTTGGAATATGGGCCAGGCTCCAATGATTATTCCTTCCAAATACTGCCTCATGACTGTGTTTACGTATATTACCTTGAGTTTGTCTGACCCTGCTGACTTGATTCCATGTCTTCATGGGCAGCATACTAACCAGTACATGTTTTCAGGGCAGCAGTAAGCAAGGCAAGTTCACGAATGGCTAAGAACTGTCCCTAGTCCTATGCACTGTGGTGTAATTAACTAATTCTGGTCTTTATTGTCATCACAGTTTGAATCTCTACAAGATATTTTGTAGAGGGAATTTAATTCCTCATGGAATAATACAACAACACGCTACTCAGTTCCATGTCGCAGTAACCTGTAGGCCAACCACCACTCCACGTGGGCGGTGTTGACCTTCATGGAGCCAGACACTGTCTGCACCTGCATCAGTTGCTTTCTTCCTGGCAACGGCAAGATTACACCGTAAGATCAGTCAGCAGCACACGAGTCAACAAGACATAGTGAGTAATGTGGAAGACGACAGTAAAGTAAGCTGCAGGTTAACTCAAACCTAGCAGCAGGAATTGGTTTTCACAAACATTGGTGGTGTTTCTGGTTAAAGTTACAGCGATACCACCGAGTTGTGTATTTGAGAGCTTAGCAGAATTCAAAAAATGCAGAATGTATATTAACAAAAGCTCACTGGAATTGCCATACTGGATCAGACCTGAGGGCCATTCAGGTTATGGTAAGCTTTCCCAGTGTCTAGTGCTCGATACTCCAGAGGAAGGTGCAAGAAATCGTATCGTTCTTAATAGCTTTAACATTTATTTCAAGAACTCAGGCTAAGATTTACTAATGCATATGTGGAATGTACATACCTACGTGTGGACATGGACATTTATCCAGGGAAGGCTATTCATACCTTAGCAGTTGCTCAGACCATTGGATAGATAGTCACCTGAGCTTGACCTCATAATACAAATACAACCTTCAATTTATAACCAAGACAGCATTGAAGAGAAGTGAGGAGACATTATAACCTCTGATATATTGCATGAGTAAAATCTGCACTGCACTATTGCCCTGATTTGTAGTGGCAATGCTTTCTAAACAAGAATGCTGACAAATTACATTTCAGACCAAAAGCTGTAAGAATTAAGTCAGTCTGAAAAAAGCCTTGCCTACTGTAAACTTCTGAAAACTAAATGAGCTTGATCAATTTTAGTTTTCAAACCATAGGTTAGGTATTGACTTGTTTATGGTCTTTAAGTACCTAAATGCTATAGTAAAAAATAGTTTAGTCCAGGAGTGTAAATATGTAGAGGATTCACTGACTCAAAGCCAAAAGAAGATAAAAGTCTGGTTGTAAGGCAGTAGAGAGCTGTGGGGGTTTGGAGGGGTATTTTTGGAGTAGTTTTTTTTTGGTTCCTTTTACAACAAAATCAACTGTTGGTACACACCTAAATGATATGATGACTGCTTTACAAAACCAGCATATTTCTTTTTCTCACTGATGTGTTTTAGCTCAGCTAGTGGACTTTTTGCAGATGTCACTGAGAGTTGATGAGCTGCTGGGTTGCTTTATGCTTCTGGTCAGCCTACATAACCAGGATGGTCTCTCTGGTTCTCGAATGAATTCTCTCTGCTTTTGCTACCATTAAGAATCACAGATATAGATGTTCTAGTGTATAAATAAACCTGGCTAAATTTCAGCCCTAGCAGTCGGTATCAGTCAAGTCCTAACAGCAGGAGAGATGGAGGATGCACATGTGCTTGGTTGTTTGTGCTTAGGAATCCTTGCTCATTCCTGTTATTAGCGTTCCTTGCAGTTTGTTATGGAGAGCTGATGCTGGTATCTCTTGCTGAGAGGATTCTAAGTTGCAGGAATAGTGGCCTGATCCGATGTGGTAATGCTTACATTCATCCAGCTGATTGTGTTTGGAATAACTGTTAAAACTGCTAACCTGTTCATAAACCAACAGTCACTTCCTCTGTCATGCGTTTGCCTTTCCTGCAGGAGCAGGTGGAGTATCACTGCTAAAACACTCCTGGTCCTAGATAGAGAACCCAGCAATGTAAGTCACTGCCCCAGGAGCCAAATTCTTTGTTATGTGGTTGTAAAAAATTTAGCTTCAACAAACATGATCTTACGGCCTGCTTCTCCCTGCTGAAGTGGCTCCCCTCTTCCTCTAACAAGGGTCTCTATCTTCATATCTGCTCCCAGCGCTCTTGGAGACCATAGTAACTTTATCCATTGGGAATGGAGTGTCCTTTTCCTGGGGAAGGCAACAAGACTAAATTATTCAAGCAGTAGCTAACACTGCAACAGATTGTATTATTTTTTTTTTAATTTTATTTTTTTAGTAATAGCATGCAGAATTTTGGCAAGATCTGCTGGGCTTTTTTGTGTGTGCGTGCCTTACAGTAGGTGGGTGTCTGAGGGTGGCAGGCTCTTGGCAGCGTTTCACATTCTGTCTGATGAGTAAAAAATGATAATCAAAAGAAAAGCTAGTGTTCCATACCTTCTTTTTCCTTAATGCTACTGGTAAGTCATGCACATCAAATCCATGAACATCACAGATGGTGGGGCTAATGCTTTTTAAAGCCTTGAGCAAGTTTATGTGGAACTATTCAGAGAACAAAGCAGGAGGAAGTTCCTCAGTATGGAAGCACATGCTGAACTCAAAATGGGTGGGGGGCATCCCCTCTCTTCCTTCCTCATCCTTCCCTAACCCCTGTCCCCAAAGCGAGCTGCATAGTCTTACGCTAGTGAATGCTCTGGTAAGAGTGGCTCTTTGGGAACCCCAGGCTCTGGTTTAACAGTTTTCCTGCTTGAAGTTCTGAGAGAAAGAAAACTATGGCTTAAAGCAGAGAAAGCACCATCCCATGGAAACCCTTCCAGTTGCTCCTCTCTGCGACGCAACAGGTCGTTACTACCAGGGACTCCCACTGCACCTTTCAATTCTTGGACCTTGGACCAGTCACCTAACCTTTTTAGCTCATTATCTCTGCTTGTGAAAGCAATGCATTGTGGGTATTTTTGGTTTTTTCTTTTTAATTACATTTCTCTGTGTTTACTTTGATCAGAATTGATTGACTTGTTTTCCTGAGGTGTTGCATCGGTTCTTTAAGATGCTGAATAATAATACTTTGCATGCTTGTGTGATCAGCCAAATCTTATCGCATGTCTAATGTGCAGGGTAAAAGCAGGTGATGTATGGATGTCAGAAACAAAGTCATGCAGCCCTGTGGAGCTCAAAATACATAATGATACACAACTCTGAAACATGCTTCCGACATAGGTGACTCCAGCCCTTGTGGGATGCCTTCTGAGGGGCTCCTCGATTTCACAAGCCCACTTCATGAAGCCAATGTTTCCACGTGTTTAGGGGGTAAATAAAATAATTCCAGGAGAATAACTGGAGTGGAGGTTTCTAAACCCTTGTTTCTTTTCTTCAGGACATCAGATCTTTTTGAGTCTATTTTTATTGTACAAGATGGTGGTTCCCCTCCCTCTCTCCTTTGCATACTGTCTCCCCCTCTGCCCGCCCCTTCCCCCTTTGCATGCCATGGAAGATGACTTGGAGCCGTCTAGCGTGCGTGCACACACACATTCTCTTGCTGATTTGCTCCTGCCAAAAGCCCAGGTTGTGGATTCATACATCACCTGCCTGTGTAAAACGCATGTGCATGCTGCCGTCCTCAATAACCGGAATGTGTTTTCTGTTCTTTTGTTTTTTGTTTTTTTGTTTTGTTTTGTTTTGTTTTTTTGTTTTTGTGTGGATTTTCTGCAGTGTGGTTTACCAGGACGGATTTTACGGTGCTGACCTCTATGTAAGTACACACACCGGAGCCTTCTCGTCCCCAACCCCTGACAAGCCAGCCTTTTTTTTTTTTTTTTTT
>VXBJ01000704.1:1905219-1918145 GCA_013400055.1 Nycticryphes semicollaris | reverse complement strand
TTCTTTTGGTTTGTTTGTTTGGTTTGGTTTGGTTTTTTTAAAATATCATTTACTTTAATTTTCTTCTTCCTTGTGGATATATATATTTATATATTTAGGAATGCAAGCATGCTTCTCTGTCACTGCGCTTGCCCCTGGGTGCAAGACCTAAGCCTTTGGGTTTCCTGATCATTGCCAGGGTCAGTTTACTGGGTGTCCTGTCCCCCACATGCACACTGCTACTAATCAACCTGAGAGATGATTAGCAAATTAAAATTTCTCTCAACACTTCTCTCGTTTACATAATTTGGATATAAAAATAACAGGACTGGTTTAGCCTCAGACCTTCCCTTTCCTTCTCCCCCCTCCGCCCTCCCCTTTCTCTCCCCTCTTGGGGCCCTTTCAGGTTTGATTTGTGCAGCCCACACTAAACTGAGCGAGCTGTGTGTTTAAAAATGTTCATGTGCCACTGGGACGTGGAGATAATCCCTTTGGGGAAGACACGGGGACTGATTAAAAATGGAGACCGAGATGCTAGAGTGAAAACTGACATCTCATTTTGCTGGTAGAAATGGTACCTAAATAGGCTAGATCCTCTCACCTCTTTGGGGAATTGTAAAGTACAAATATATGGAGATGTTCGGTTAGAAGAGTCGGCAGCCTCCTCCTGTCTGGGAATTAGCTCTGATACCACGGGAGACTTTGTCCTGTCATTGCCTTTGTCCTACCTAGCCAGTTGGTATTGCCAATCTCCAGGGCATCTGTGTTATACCTAGATGGGTCGTGAGCAGTGGGATTCTGACTGGCTAGTGAGAAAAGCGGTCTCCTCTCTGATGGAGAGCTGGTGCAGAGCAGCTGTGGTAGGAATATGCCTTTCAAAGCCAAAATGTTCAGGTCCACTGCTGCCATCACAGCTTGTGGCCTGCCTAGCTCTAGCAGAGCTCCCTTTCTCAGTGTTGTAGGTAATAGCTCTTTGGAGCTGGGGAAGTTTTGTACTGGATAGTGGCGCAGTTGTCAGCATGGAATTCACATCCCCACTGCTTTGAAGGTGCTATTCCTGACATTTATAAAGAGGACCCTAGGGTTAGACGCAAGGTAATGAATGGAATTAGCTTTTGGGTTTTGTTGACCTGTATGGAGGGTCACGCCTTGTAAAGGTATTTTTCTCGACACACAGGAGTTGGAAGATGCGCTCTCTGAGCATAGAAATACTGGGTGCATTTCTTCATTCTTACGTATACTCTCGTGTGCACAGTCCTGCCTAGTCAAGAGTTCCTTTATAAAAAAAAACAAACCAACAAACTGTGTCAAAGATTACAGAGGGTTCTGGGTTTTCCTGCCTCACTCCTGAAACACCAGCTTTGCCGACCGCTGACTTTGCTACAGCAAGTAAGCAAGCCAATGAGCAATGCTCGATTCCTCTTCCCTCAGAGTGTGGCATCTAAGAGGCTGGCATGTTGAAAGGGAAGACTAGCCAGGATTACTCCCTGATTCTTTTGAGAAAGCTCCTTTAGAGCTTCCACTGCAGGGGGAGGAGAGGCTTATTTAACACGTTTTAAGGACAGAGACTTCAGTACTGAAGAGTCTCCATAACCTGGTGGTGCTGCAGTGCAGCAGCATCACGTAACGCAAACCCAAGCCTCAACTCAGGTTAGCACCGTTAGGTGGACTTCTGAAAACTTTGCTGGTGGTGGCTGCAGTCTCACTGTCAGAAACTTAAGGTGATAGAAGAGGGGACTCATCAAGGTAAATGGTGGTGCGTTTTGCTACGTTAATTGCTGCCCAGAGCCCTCCAGTGGGACTCGGGGAAAAAGTAAATCATAAGCCAAAGATGAAGTTGCACTTCCAAACCATTTGCTCGGCACAGGTGGTAACAGTAACAGCGTCCCTGTGCCCCACTGATTTGTTGTGCGTTTCACTGCTGTGCCTACGTCCCTCAGGTTGCTGTGAAAGGCTTGTCCGGATTGTGGAAGGGGTGGCAGAAGGTATGTCAGGTAGGACTGGGAGGAAAGTTGAACTTAGGCTCCCTTAGGTCTTCTGAGTCTGTAGGGTTGTGTCAAGGAAGGGTGGAAAGGAGCTGAGCTGGCAGGGAGTGGTTAGTGGTAGGTGAAGGGGAACTGTCCCAAGTTTGGGCTGCTTTTTCTGCATACGTTATGCACCGATTTCTCATTTTCCTCCTCCTCCTCTTCCTCACTCCTTTTTTCTCTCCTGGGGCAACCATCCTGCTAGCCATTTCTTCTGTGAAGAAGGCATTCCATCTCTTGTTGGATGCGTCCTACTCTGGCAAGACACCTGAATTCATAAAACAACCTGCCCCAGGATGCAGAGGGCTTCATTTCGGATCATAAGAAAGGTTATCTTTCTTCTACAATGAATGGGGTCAATCTGGGTGGCGGGGGGGGAACCCAAACAAACCCACCCGTGCGAAGACTGCTGCTGCCTGTGAAAAGCGTGCTTGCATCCACTGGAAAGAAAAGGCTGGTGAGCCCTGCCGCGGGCTGTTTGTATGATTGTTTCTTTCCACAGCTGTGTTTTTTTGAACTGCTCTTCCTGTGTTCTGTTATAGAATAGTCTTACAGGAACCAATCATTAGCGCTAAAATACCTCAGGTAGGAGTGCCAGTGTGACCTGCCAACCGATCAGATTGTGGATTGCAGTGGAAAAAACTGAATTATACTAACCATTCCAGCACCACATTAGAGATGGGAACAGAGGCTTTTTTAGGGCAGCGCAGACTCATGTGTGATCCGAGCCCCTGCTGTAGCAGGGCGGCGTGTGTCCAGATTTCACACCGAGTGGCATTTCATTCAAACAAAAAAATAATATAAATTTAATGGAAGGGTTAACAAGGTCATGCTTGTCCCATTACCATGTAGAAGCACCTGCTGCGATGGACGCTGTTGTCCTGTCACCTCTTTTAATTCATTCATGCTCATTCCTGGTGCACATATTGCCACCCTTCTAATGCAGAAATACTGGAAATGGTTCTAGCCTTTTCTGCTTCTTAACTTCTGGTTTAGGGCAGTTTTGGGGGTGGAGAAGACACATTTGAGATACAACAAATAAAAGATCCTAAAATCGGGCTCGCTGCCTAAACCTGGCAGGTGGTCAAATGTATCTTAACTGGTACCACGAGTTACACATTTCTCCAGGGGTATGGGAACACATGTGTTCTCAGTGACATAAAGGCTCCTTGGAGTAAAGAGGGCCACCAACACCCTTTTTTGCCCGTCTAAAGCAACAAGGGAAAAACAAAAGGGAGGCTTATAGCATAGGGATGCACTGACACAATAAGTTGTAGTTCCTCATGTTCTCGTTGGATTGGTCACGTATTACGGATGTGAAGAGTGGAAGAGAAGATGGACTTATTTTGAGCTGAACTGTATAGTCTTAAAGTGCTCATTTATCTACATTAACATGCTCAGTAATTGGAATGCTGCTTTAGTTAGGATTGCAGCTTCCTGTATATGTTGTTTTGTCATGTTTGTGTTATTTCTGGGAATATGTGACAACACTGAAAAAGCTATCATCTAATTTTAAAGAAGGAATTAAAAAAAAAAATATATATTTTCTTGCTTCATTGTTGAGCCAAGGATGATAACATCACAGAAGAGTCATTTTAAATTCAGGCTTTTGTGAATACCTGAGCAAATACAGATGTTTGACAATTGAGCTCTATAGGCTCAAGTGCTACACACTCACATGGAGAAAGGCGTTTAGCACAGCCCCAGCAACACTGACATGATATCTGAGAGCTTGAATTAAGATAAGCAACATTAGGACTGTGTTCATCTCGCATGTTCCCCAGACAGTCCAAAAGACTGTACTGGACAAGACCAATCTTGATTTAGACTGTCCTTTTGGTTGTTACTGCCCAGTAAAAATGCATAATCCTTTCCCGATTTCTTCATTGAGTCAGTGTTTAAACTGCCCCTTTGATAAAAACCTCTCTAACTTAACATCTTCACAAAGAAGTTCAGCCGCACTCATTTCTTCTGAGACAAAGCTAAAGGTTTTAAAAACTGAACCTAGATGGAACCTGTCCCTGTGAAATCACTTCACTTTAATAAATGGAGTGGGAGTTTGCATGGCTCTCCTGGGTTTCAGGTACTATGCCACTCGTTGCTGTCTTCTGTTGCAGTTTGGCTGGGGCATTGGAGGAGCGTGGTGCAGCTAGCAAGGGCCTCTTCTGTTTTTTTATTATTACTATTATTTTTCTTTTATTGGGAAAAACAATTGTTCATGTTTGTTGAAGATGCTCTACTCTGTTATAGTTTATATTTACTAGAGTACCTGAAGTGAGGGGCTTAAGAAATCACTAGGGGTGATCGGACCACGTAGCTAAGGTTATGGATGAGCTCTGCATACCAGTTAGTTGTGTGTGAACAGGAGTAGCAGGAGAAAGTAACTGGTGCATTGGACAAGCTGAGCAGGGCTTTAGATGCACTGATGGAATTCGAGGTGGGTCCTGAGTTATGGAGAACAGGAGCATCGGCGGAGTAAGGCAACCTGCACAGAGTCTCCTTTGCTCTGTGCTGGTCCCAGAGCTTGGTGAAAGCAATTGCTAAATAACAGTAGTCACAAGTTTCCTCCTCCTCCCTTCACCCTCTTTCGGTGTATTTGGACCTGCTGGTCATGCTAAGTACATCCCCGTGTCAGAAATTCCCCAGCTGTCCACACTCATTGCTCCTATGACAGGAACGTACCATGGCCATTATAATCCCCATTTTTGGTTTTATTTGAAGTACACACAAGTAGAATTTGCCAGACCGCTTTGAACTGAGCAGGTCTGCCCACGCGTGTGTACCTCTATCCTGTGACTTTTCTTTTTTTTTTTTTTTTTTAAATTAACAGTAGCTTCAATTTTGCATCAGTGCATGGTTAAAAAGCAATACACATGTCAGCGATTTCTTAACTTCATTTTCTCCAATGAATTATTTCTCCTGTTTTTTTTTGTTTGTTGTGCAGTTGACTGAAGAAATGTTAACATCCCGCTCTAAATCTCTCAGTGGAGTCTCTGTTCCCTTCTCTGATATAACAGATGGGTTATTGCTTGTTATAATTATTAACATTGTGGTGTGGGACAGGGCTAGGGTGGGAGCCATTCCGGGGGGGCGAGGGCGGGAGGCTGCGGGGAGTCGTTAAGGTTGGAATGTTAACTCCAGTGGTGACTGACTGTTTCCGTAATAGCAGGTTGTTGTGGCTGCACGCTCTAGTACTTGAGGCTGTGTACTTCACTGAGCTTGTGGTAGAGCCTAGGGCGAACTGCTGTCCCAAGAGAATGCTGGGATGGATAGAACTAGCCAATATGAGTCTGAACGTGGTGACTTTGCTGGTTGTTCTAGCTCCAGATGTCAGCATGCTTAGTTTTTAATTTTGATTAATAAATGTTACGCCATATCCCTCCCACACCTTGATTCCAACCCTTCTATTCTTTTCTTCTTTTTATTTTCTTTTGGTTTGGTTTGGTTTCGTTTTCCTTTATGAGAGACATGAATTAAGAGAATTACATGATAACCCTTTTTGGTTTCAAACTGCATCTCACTGTCATGTTCAGAGTATGTGCCAGGCACATTTGAAATGGCTTTTGATCTGAAATGTGGCTGGCAAGTGTGGGGCAGAGTGGGGAGAAATCTGGGTGCACGCTTAAGCTGGCTGCCCTGAGGAGGGTTCTGCCAGGCAAAAATGTCCCATATGCCGTGCCCAAGTGACAGACCCCATCAAGAGTTCAGGAAGCTCATAATCTGAAGGGAATACCACAATGGTATCAAGTTTTGTCTTAATCTGGTGAGGCTGATGAAGGTTTGATTTAGATTAAGGCTGCCCCTCATTCCTCTCTTCTCTGTCATGTTGTGGAGGTGGGAGTAATGGTGGTGCAATGATAGCATGCTAAAACCAAGCTACACCTCCCCAAATGGTAAATCCCAAAGGCAAGGACTTGAAAGAGCTAGATGTGATAAAAAGGGCACAATCATAACATGACAACTCTTTCAGGCAATGTGGTGACATTTCAGAGGTGGAGTTTTGTGTTGCTCTCTCTTCTGTTCACCAGAAGATTGAAGAGGCTCCCCAGGTGTGTTTTAGGTGGCACATTAGCCTTTGTGGGGCTAACACGGGCCCCACAAAAGCAACCAGTTTAAAACTGAGCACCACTGAGCAAACACACAGTCCTGTGGTAGAGCTGATAGGTACTCTTGGTTAGATATAAGGGAAAGATCTATAGGGAAGAAGTGGTAGAGGTATGACGAGCAGATTCTGGAGGTGAAGAGCATGTCTGCTTGTGGTCCTTCAAACTCTGAAATGTCAATTGGAGGAAAAAAAAAAAAAAGCCAGAAGCAATCTGGAGTTTCCTGATGTTATTTATGGCTCATTGTGTTTCTAGCAAAGCCACGGTTCATTTACCGTTGCCCTCCCCAAGTTAACAAAGATGTGTTCAGAAATGTACAATAAAGCAAGATCTAACCCGGGCTTCAGAGCCCTCTTTGCTGCCTGCCCAGGCAACCTCTGCCCCTGGTCTGAAAGGAGACCCCCGTCCTTCATTACTGCAGGGTGTCCAGATCCGCCTGTCTGAGCCAGTTCTCCCTCTACCCCAGGAAGTCCTTGTTGGGAGTTCCAGGAGGAGACCCACGGTCTTACGTTGGGTCAGGAGTCGCATTTTGCTGACCCAGCTCTGACTATGTTTTTAGTAACTACCTCTTATCAGTGTAAGCGTCTTAAAGACCTTTGCTACAGGTGTATGGCCTGGGCAGAAATGCAGCAGCAACACAGACTGTTCTGGCATAAGTTTCCCTGACCTGGTTCCCTCTTACATAGAGGGATGGAAGAAGGGTCTGGTTTGTGCCTCTGTCAATTTGCTTGTTGCCCACCCTGAGCCCGCCAGAGGTTGTCTTCTCTGGGCGTCTTTTCCTGACTGCTTTTTGGCTTCTCTGGCTGTTGGTACATTTATGCATGTGGACCAAATTAAATTCTAGCCTTTTGGGTTTCCATTAAAGAAATGGAAGAGGGAAAAAGCAGGATCTTCTCTGAATGGTCCCCTTTCTAAAATACACACTTCACAGGAAGTGCCTGCCTCTGATTTCCCCAGCGTAAGAGGAAGGGGACATAAAGATTCCGTTTCATGCAAGATTTCAGCTCTCCTCTGGTTTTCAGTTCTTCCATGCCAAATTTAATTTCCTGCAGGGATATAACCAGGCTTAGGCTTGCTTTAGTTTATTCCTTCTGCTGAACAACGGGGTAATGGGAGAGTCTCCCTGGTCCTTCTGAGGAAAGGAATACATGAGTTAACGGGCGATGCTTGCAATAGACATGACAAGGGCGCTGATGCAGTTTGAAACACTTCCTCTCCTTGTGATGTGTGTGACTTTTTTTTTTTTTAAATTTTTTTTGTTTTTTTAATGCTCTGCATGGGTGGACAGGTATCTGTAAAGTCAGTTCTCTTCTCTCCTGCAGGGTGGATACGCAGCCTACAGATATGCACAGCCTGCTACTGCAACAGCAGCCACGGCCGCTGCAGCCGCTGCAGCAGCTTACAGCGATGGGTATGTAAGGGGGAGGCATCCCCGGGGGCTAGCTGGCTGTGTTCAGGGATTCAAGGAGCCATTGATCCATTACAGCACTTGGACTTCTTCCCCCTCATCCCCGTTTCTTTGTCTCACTTGCACTGGCACACGCACACATGCATGCACAGCCCAACGGGAAAGACGTGAATGCACGGTTTGTCTCTCTGCCTCCCGGGCAGCGTTGCCCTCCGGTGTTTGTGAGCTGGCACAAACCCTGGCCTCTTCCCTGTCCTTGTGATTCTCTGCACAAAGGAGGCAGTGTGGTTACGGCCTCACAGTCAGAAGGCCTGGCTTGCCACGCCAGCTCCTTGCTTGTGTGACTTTGGGCAGGTTGTTTAATCCCTGGGTGCATTTCTCTCCCCATCCGTTAAGTGAAAATTACTCAGCTCATAGGATGCTTGAACATACAACTCTCTATTATAGATACAAAGGATTATTGTCATCAGAGTGCTTACCTTAAAATTTTTTCATCTCCTGTGCAGTGAGGCCGTGTTTTAATCCTAGCACAATCAAGACCAGTAAAGTTCACACTCCCTTTTCATTCTGGAGAACCCCTCACTGCTTTCCATTTAGCAGCTGTTACCGTGCCAGTAGCGTTAGCGCCAGCAGTCACTCTGCTCCCAAATTGCATCACGTGAGGTAAGGGATGCACTAGCTCTCATGTCAAAGGTGCTGACCTCTTTCCTACAGGTCAAGCTCATGGCTTCAGCCACATTCCTCCTTGCAGGCTGTTCTCCCGCCCATCTCATCCGATGCATGGCAGCATGCCCGTAGGATCTCTCTGGAGAGGGGCTGCCTGCGTGCACGTGTGTGCATGTGTGCATACAGATGTGTAGAAGGGCATGCTGCTTCTTCCATTGCCTGTGGTCGCACAGCTGTTTCTCTGCCCCTCCAAAGTGACCTTTTTTCTCTCTCTCTTTTTTTTTTTTTATTGTTTTTTATTTTTTCTCCCTCTCTCTCCCTCTTTTCAGTTATGGCAGGGTGTACACAGCAGATCCTTACCATGCCCTTGCCCCTGCCGCTAGCTACGGAGTTGGCGCTGTGGTAAGTGGGATTTTCTTTCTTGTGCTGTTTCTCATTTTCCAGCTTGGGGAACAGCTGTTCACTGGGTATCAGGTAGTGAAACTTCACCCAGAAAAGATTATTTATTTTTTATTTTGTTGAGGAAGGAGGCCCTTAGCTGCAGTGCTGGGTTTCCCACTTGTTCTGCAGTCATATGTTTGCGTGTGTGCAGCAGGAGAGGAGCCAGGGCGCACACCAGTTATTACTTGGTCTGGCACATCACCTAGTACAAAGGAGATGGTAGATAAATGACCTGAAATGCTAGGGGACAGAGCATTGTTGGTGAACCCGTAGAACTGTATTGAGGTGATATATAGAGCAAAAATCAGCACTAGTAAGAGATGCCAGACACCCTTTCTTGCCATGTTGCATGTTGAGAAATCATCTCTAGGAGGCAAGAGAATAAGTTTTTCTCGTGGCATCTTGCAGCAAAGCTGCTCCACTTGGTTTTTTCTTCCACTAGTGGAAGGATGCGGTGTCCTGCCTGCCAGCAATAGTTACACAAGGGCAGAAATGAGGTATGCTGGCATCGGAGGGGAGTGGAGCTGCTTGCTGAAAACACATGTTCGCCCATCTGCTTCTAGCCAGCGCAGTATCTGTGTTGTTGCAAAGGCTGGAATACAAATGTGTTCAGAGAAAAACACACCTAAATATAGATATCTGCAGTGTAGCACCTCTGAGCGTCAGCTCATCATGTAGGTTCTCTTTAGGGTCAATGAAGGAAAAGCAGGTACTTCTAGGATGCCAGGTCATTGTGTCTGTTTTAGACCTTTACCTTAAGGTCAGGTGAAGAGCATCCTAGAAGTCCTTGTTTCTGCTATCCATAAAGACAGGCTACACAACTAGCTCAGAGATCAGGACTCATGAATCCCATCTCTGGTACTGAACTCCCTTCAGCTGAGACTTGCCAAATTTCACCTGCAGCTGGCTGGCTGTGAGCATGTCCTCCTGAGCCATGTCTTTGGTTTTGCAGGCAGGGTTCTCCTCTCTTGCTTCTCAGAGGTGCTGATGGTGGTGGGTCAGTGCTGGGACGTAGCTGCTAGCTCTTCTGAGAGGATTTGGGTGCTGTCCCAAGCATTTCGTCACAGCTGATCTCCTAACAACCTCTTCTTCTCTCATTTAATTTCTACAGGCGAGTTTATACCGAGGTGGCTACAGCCGATTTGCCCCCTACTGAAGTGACGTGAGCCCCCTGCAAGTGGGACAGCCCCCCCAGTTCATGAGGCCTGGCTATTGCAATATTTACTAGTAGAGGAACTCTATAGCAAGACGAGGAGGAAAAACAAAAAACAAAAGAGAAAATAATTTTTTATACCTCACTATGTTCTTTGAATATGTATTTTTTTTTTCCTTTAAATTTCTGCCTTTAATTCTTTTGTTCCAAAGATTGTGCATTTTTTTTGTTTTTTGTTTTCGTTTTGGGGTTTTTTTTAACTGTGGTAAAAATAATGCATTTCCGTGTCTGTATGTTGGTGCATAGCTTATCCTACCAATCACGGAAAAGGCAATTAGCGATAAGGAAAGCTGTTAGAAACCGATACCATGTGATTAATCAGGAACACGCAGACGGTTACTTCCATGGGTCTGGTGCTTGGTGTCTGTGAGGCAGGAGGATGCGAGGGAGAAGTCTCCGCCTGCCGTGTTTCTGGTCTACAGAAGGAAGCACTCTTTGGCTGCGGCCAGGACCTTAAGGCTGGTGGGAAATAGTCATTTGCATTTGAAAAATGGGGGAAAATGCAGAGACTTTCCTCGTCGTTATCACCATCTGACGCGCACAGGTTTGGGACAGTTTCAGCAGTGTCAGGATTTTAGACTTGGCAAGAGAAGATTTCCTCAACCTGCCCAAAGACTTTGGCTGTTTCCTGCTGCACAGGGGACAAGACTTTGAAAGGAGGTTTTCTTTTGACGAGGATGATCATTCCCCACCCCGCACAACTTATTCTAGCTGACTGTCGTCCATTGCTGATGGCTGTAACTATCTTAGTTTTCCGTTCTCCTTTTCAAGATCTTTCTCCCTTGCTGTCCTTCCCTTTTTCTTTCTTTGAGGAGTGGCAGACGCAGTGCAGCATCACAGAGAGTACCTCCGTTGCGGACAGCAAGTGGTTAAACTTGCAGCGAAAGAAAGCTAGCTGAAAAGTTGTGCATCAGTGCCGTGCTTGGGTGCTCAAGAGATCCAGTGTGCAAGGCCTCTCCTCCTGTTCATCCTGAGCTGCTTAGGCATTTCTGCAAGTAATCTCTTTCAAATAACACGAGTGAGGAAAAACAAGTCCTGTATAAGCTGCTGAGGCGAGGGGCAAGCATGTGGGTTTGTGTAGGGCAAGAGGGTCTTTTATATCTAAACGTGATCCTGAAGTAGTTTTATTTCAGTCAGGTGTTTAAGGGAAGGCAGAAGGAGTTTGTGCAAGCTCCGAGTTCATGGGAACTTCGCACCGCAAGCTATTTCAGGCCCTTACATAGTTCCATTGGAGCCCCTGGGTCTGTTTTGCCCAGTCTCTCACAGAAAGTTCTGCACCTGGTCTGCTGAGTCCATTATAGACACTACATATTAAATAATTTAGAATCAGAGAGGCGGTTTAGGGGAGGGCTCCACAACTCCCAAGGCCACCTCCATTCTGCTGTCACATACAGGGATTTCAGTGTGTTTCAAAGTCAGCATTTTTAGATGACTGCGTGAGCGGTGCTGTGATGGGGAGTTGCTGCTCTCCAGACACCACCACCCCCCCGGCCCCAGTTCAGCTGCTGGCTCCTCGAGTGCTCCCAGTAACCCCAGCGCTCAGAGGCAGGGTCTCTTGAAATACAGAAGCACGTCTTTATTAGGCTGCCTGGACTCCCTCAGTTGGTACTGGGGTGAGCTCGCTGCCCCCAGAAGGGCTGCTGGGAGCCTGGGTTTGTTGGTGGAGCCTCTCCAACTCCTGTCGTGCACCTGCTTCTCCATCCACCGCTGACAGCAGAATAGGAAACCTCCTGCGTATAACACTAAGCGATGTCAACCAGCAGAGCTCCCAGGGAGGTGGTGTGGCCCAGCCACGCGTAACCACGCGTTTATTTTTGGGGTTTTTGTTTTTTTGCTCTTCCCCAGCGATACTCGTAGCCTCTCTGTGCGCAACAGGGAGGCGGCACCTCCAATGGGAGGAACGGGGAAGCCATTAGTTAAGCTAGAGACCCTGAAGCTATTGATTCTCTGGAGGAATAGCTAGATAAAGGGGACACCAAACTGCCAGCCTGTTGGCCACCTTTTATTATTATTTTTTTTTCTGGTTTTATTGTTGGTTTTTAACTTTTTTTTTTTTTCAAGCCAAAGTTTGGTTTGTTGCTATTATGACAATTTTTTTGTTGTTTGTATATAAATATTTTAATTAGCTTGAAAATGGGGAGGGGGGGGGACAGGGTGTTGGGGCTTTCACAAAATCTAGGAAATGAGGGGGACTTGGGGTGCTTGGGGGCTTTTACTGANATAACACTAAGCGATGTCAACCAGCAGAGCTCCCAGGGAGGTGGTGTGGCCCAGCCACGCGTAACCACGCGTTTATTTTTGGGGTTTTTGTTTTTTTGCTCTTCCCCAGCGATACTCGTAGCCTCTCTGTGCGCAACAGGGAGGCGGCACCTCCAATGGGAGGAACGGGGAAGCCATTAGTTAAGCTAGAGACCCTGAAGCTATTGATTCTCTGGAGGAATAGCTAGATAAAGGGGACACCAAACTGCCAGCCTGTTGGCCACCTTTTATTATTATTTTTTTTTCTGGTTTTATTGTTGGTTTTTAACTTTTTTTTTTTTTCAAGCCAAAGTTTGGTTTGTTGCTATTATGACAATTTTTTTGTTGTTTGTATATAAATATTTTAATTAGCTTGAAAATGGGGAGGGGGGGGACAGGGTGTTGGGGCTTTCACAAAATCTAGGAAATGAGGGGGACTTGGGGTGCTTGGGGGCTTTTACTGAGTTGGGATAGGGGAGGGAGGACTCGTGGTAGAAATAGTCATAATTCAAGGGGAGCCGTTTCCACCACAGGGCAGCCAGGGGACTTGTGGAGCTGAGATGCAGCAAAAGCCTCTACTGGACTTGTTCTACCCACCTGTGGGGTGGATGGAGGAGCTGAGTGAAACCATCCCTTCCCTTGCCCGCAGGTGGTTCCTCATGGAGCAGGTCTTGCAGGCTGCGAGTGAGAGGAGCGCAGCTCACAGAGCCCGGCAGGGGCAGCTGCCTGCCCCTCTGCCCCTTCCCCACGTTTCAGTTCAGCTGGTTCTGACTGCAGCTCCTGAAAAGCTGGGCTCTCCCTCCCCGAGTGCCCTCCCCTGCCCTGGCAATATCGCCTGCAATGCCCCCCCTCCC
>VXBJ01000704.1:1881433-1905161 GCA_013400055.1 Nycticryphes semicollaris | reverse complement strand
CCCACCTCTCCCCTTTCCCCCGCCACTTGGCCTTTCTGGGAGTAGGGAGGCCAGCCCCATTTCTGCCTCCGAGCAGAGTCTATGCATGGCAGCTTCAGCCCACCCGAGTAGATTAGGAGTTGAGGGGTTTAGTGCAGAAGCGCCCAACCTTTGCGGGGCCGTGGTCCCCTGCAGTATGATACCCGAGTAATACCTGCTCTAGACCATCCAGCCTGATTCCTCCTGTGTCCGAGCCCGGCCTGCCAGTCGTTCCCTGCCAGGCTCCTCAGCATTAACCAGCTGGTGTCTGCTTGACTCCGTAGTTAATGCTGCAAGATCCCAGCTGAGGCAGCTTGCTGGTAGCCCAGCTGCCTGCTCTCAGCCGTGGGCTGCAGAGAGGATGCCGGGACACTTGCACAGCTGGGGGCCGGAGGTAGCTCGCTGGTTCCAGGTCTCTGGAGCACCAGACCTCCCAAAAACTTGCACACCAGCTGGAATTTTGCAGCGAGGTTTCTCAAAGTGAGTGTTGTGCCGTGGCGGGGAGAGGTCTTCAGCCTTCCTTTGCCTTTTGGCAAACAACAGCTCTGGTTTCACTCAGATGTGTTATGAACTGGCTTGAGACGCGTTGAGAGTAGCCAAGCTGTGGCTATATCCATCTTCTGAAGAAGTGAGGACAAAGCCTATATCTCTCCCTATGCAAAATGAATTACACTTAATGAATTAAACTGGGCCCTGGCTTATTTGACTGATGGCAGCTAGTGCTTGTCCCTGAGATGGGTCTGTAGTCACAGGTCCCTTGCAAAGCGGGGTTTGGCTTTCCAAGGGCAACCGCACAGGCAGCCTGGCAAATAGCTTGCTGTTTGTCACCACCTCGTCGGGTGGCATCTGGGATTCCTCTTGATGTAGAGGAAAAGATGTTTCTTTAAGTGTTGCTGTTTGTACTGTCTTGCAATAGGTCTGGCCAGCACATGACATTATACTGGTAAAATTTTGGATCAAAAAGTTGATTTATTTAATGTGCTGATATATCTTTCCTTGTGGGTACCGTTGTGCTGGTACAAAGGTGACTTCTACTGGTATAACTTACTCCCAGTAGAGATGATGCTATATTGATGCCCAGCACGTTAGCAATCGGTTGTCGCCGCCCCGGCGTCCGGGAGGCTGCCCTGCCGTAGGTGGCTTGGCTTTCCTAAGAAAAGCCACGATGGGACCTGGAGACAACGGGCAGGTCAGCAGGAGCCTGCGATAGCCAGCTGTTTGTTCCCAGGTGAAGTGGTCACGTGGATCCTGTGTCATGAGTTCAGATAGACAAAGCCATGTTTTAAATTAGCTGTGGCTTGGCTGTTTCGGTGCCCGAGAGAGAGTGCTCGCTCAGGAGTCGGAGACCTGTGTTTTGGTCAGGGCTCTGTCGGTGGCCTTCAAAGGGCCATCACGAAGCAGTCGTGTCGCTGCTCTAGAACTCGCTTTCCGACTGTCCCTGAAGTGAAGTGAAGTGAAAGTGTATCTGTCCCCCTGTTCTCAGCTGCTTTGAGATCTGTGGATGTGAGGTGCACAGCGAGAGCCGAGGAGGGTCAATCTGAACAGCTGGCTCCAGCACTGGTTGTGAAGAACGGTTCATTGAAACCGTTTCCTTGCCTGAAGAGCAACTCTGGCTGCTGGAGCTTCCATTCCAGCACCCAGAGCTTCGACAGCGGGGAACACAAAGCAGAGCCTTCCCTGTTCCCACCCGTGTTTTTCCCCAACCCATCCCTGTCTGTAGCTTCCCATCCCAGCCCTAAAGAAGGAGGCAAGTGGAGAACAGGTTTGGGGGGAGGCTCTTAGGAATTCAATAAAGGGAAACCCCACCAACAGCTCTGGGGAGCGCTTTTGCTGAGTCTAGCTCCAAAGGGAAAGAATGTGGGCAGCGGGGCGGGCAGCCTGCTGCCTGTCACCCTCCAGCCTGGCAGGGTCAGGGGGGATGCTGTCCCTGGTGCAGAGGGGTGATTTTTAAAGTATGTTACCTGTTTGCACTGTTTTAAAATAGGAGGGGGGGTAAAAAAAAACAAACAAAACCAACCAACCAACCTAGTGAACAAGATGAGCATCCAATGTAAACTTCTTTGTGTTTTTATTTTGTCATGCTCTTGGAAAACGTCAAACATTTTGTAGTATACACCAGTGAGACTTGATTCTTTGTTGCATAAAACACTATTTTTGGTGATGTTAATGTCTGAAAAGCCCCTTCCCTCCGCCCCCACCTTAACTGATTGCCCTTCTCCGCCCTCCAACCCCAGTAAACTTCTCTTCTACAGTGAAAACTCCAGTCAGCAAGGCCAGCAGGAGTCTGATAGCCAGAGCGTGAAATGGGGCCCTTCTCAAGTAGGCTCCGGGGTTTCTCCCCGGGAGGCTTTGCTCTAGCCAGGAGCTGGCAGGATAGATCCCCGTCCCTCTGCAGCGCGGGCATCCATGGCAGCCTTGGCAGGACTTGGGACGTCCAAGTCCCCTCTCCATTGCCCACTGCTAGCCCTGGAAGGCGACTTCGTGCCGGTGGTTGAAAGCCCTGCCAGCAGTTGTCCTCTCTGGGGGCCAGGCTGCAGCCAGCCCCGGCTTGTGCAGGAGACGAGCTGCCTGTGCTGCTGCCTCTGCACTCGTGGTAGAGCAAAAAATGCATCAGCCAAAAACCTTGCCTGATTTCACCAGGAGATTGCTGGTGTCTAAAGCCGTCCACCCGGATATTCGTTTAGCTGGCAGTCAGCAAAATGCCAGTTAATCTTAGGAATGGTTTTTCATTTTTATATATTTTTTTGCTGTTGTTGTTGTTCCGCAGTGGGTCAATAAATCTCTTGCCGGATTCCCAGTTCTCTGCTGGTGGAGGGGCTTGTTGCTTCCCCAAGGAGTAAATTCATTACAGAAATCAGGCCTCCCACAGAAGTAGACTCAGTTTTGGTCATGTTTTTCTAATTATTATTATATTATTTTTTTTTTGTTCACAGTATTTTGTGTGTGTGCGCGTGTTGTAGTTTTGGCAGCTTGATTTGGCTGCATTATCAAGTGACGAAATAATCCTCTTTTACCCCAGGGGATATGATTTGGTTTTGTTTGGTTTTTTTTTTTTTCTTTTTGCTTGCTTTTTTTTTTCTTTTTTTTTTTCTTTTTTTTTAAATATGATAAATCCTGCCTGTAAATAGCTGGAGCTAAATCCTGGGGCTGATAGCAAACGAGAACCAGGGCTGTAGAGCGATAACGGAGCTGGTGGAGTATTTTACTGACCTCACAGGCTGATCTACTTGAGACTTGGAGATTTTCAGTGCGAGGCTGAGATGCCGCAGCACCTCCAACGGCAGCGACGGACTTGCCCCTTCACGCGGTCTCCCCAGCACCTCCCATTGCCAGGTACCACCGGGGAACGGGACATGTTCCGAGTTGGGGCGCGTTCCCTTCCCCTGGATCATTTCCTAGGACGCCCGAGCCGCTTGCCCAGGGTCCCATTTCCCTGCTGACTCTGGAGAAGCAGTATCTGCATCCCAGGGCTTTGTGACAGCCTCTAACTTCCCGCCCTCCCTCGTTAAGTATCATATTGTATAGTAGCTTTCAGACCATACAGTATTCATTGGGTTATTCCTATTATTATCAAGTAGCTGGAATTGTGAAGGTCGGAGTAGTTAGATCTTTAGCTTTTATTCCTTTTTTTTGTATTACTATCCATGTGTATAAATTATTGATCATGTTGCTGGCTTTTATAAACTCTAAGCAAGGGGGGAAACCCTTCCTAACCCTTTGCAAATGGTAATGAAGCACTGTTTTTAAATAAAAGAGAGAAACACCAGTCTGCTGGCTCCCCGTCTGTTGTCTGTTTCACTGGTGCATCTCCCCGGCAGGTAAAACACGAAGAAGAGGGTGCTGGTTTTTGAAGAGCTGAGGCGGGAGATAGGATCGTCGTAGCAGCCATAAAGGGCAAAGCCTGGGCAAGTCACGCTGCCAAAATCCCAGCNTCGTGAGACGCTGGAGCCACTCTAATGCTCCGAGTGATTGCCTCAATGGTTGGGGCATCTCTACCCCTATACTCTGGCGGAGTTATTAACCAGGTTTTTAATTTGGCTACGTATTCAGCTACATTGGCTTCGCCCCAGGTTAAAGCATTAATATGCCACCATAACAATCGGCCAGCACTCTGAAGGGATGACTTTTGTTCAGCGTAAATAGTAGAAGCAGCTAAAGGGGAGCCTTTCCCTTTATATTTTTTAAAAAAAAATTATTTATTAAATTTTCAGTTTCCAAGCCCAATCTGTGTTTGAAGCTGTTAGTGTGGAAGGAGAGACAGCCGGTGTCAGCATTTTCTTTACCGGCCTGTGGTAGCACGGGTTTAATAGTTAACACCCGCAACGGGAAGCTGCTGTTCCTGTGCTCGGCATAAAATTTCCTCTGGGAGTTTGGACATGTCTTTTAATCACTGCTCCCCTTGTCCCGCCTGTAAAAGGAGTGTCGCTGCCGACGGGCAGAAATTCATTCGTATTCTACGCAGTGCGTAGAGGTCCTCAAGTGAAAGATGTCATGCAAATGTACATCCGTGTAATCAGACGCTTTTTCCGCTGAAATGGTCCTAAAAATAACAAATAATAAAATCCCAGTGGCAAATTTTGCAAGTAATTATGGAAACTGGTAACTTGAGCAAAACGATACAGCAAAATAATAATGCCGAGTACGGTTGAGGCCAGCACAGGATTTTGGTATTGTATTGCTTTTGGAAATGCAAGGTACCAGGAACAAAAAAGAGTGGGATAAGGGATGTCCCCGGGTGGTGGGATTTGTCGATAACGATGCAGGAAGGCACGTGAGCTCCTTAAGCGTTCCTTCCCGGTATTTACTGAGGAGCTGCAGCGTCTTCCTGTCAGATGATCCTCATCTCGTTCTAACAATAACTCAAAAGAGGATGTTCAAGAGTAACTGCTAAAATTAGATGCCTGGAAATCAGGGCTGAATAATTGTTGTGGAAGAGCCGGTTCCGAGGGGTTCTGCATCCCTTGAAACGAAGTCTTGAAAGGAAGCTGCGCTGTGCTGGGAGAAAGGTGATACAGAGTTGCGCTTCACAAGGGCAGCAAAGGTTGCTCTAGGTCTTCCAGCCTACCTTCGTTTCAAGGCAAAGCCGTACAACGGCCCATCCTGGAATTCAGGTTCACTAATTAGTCATTCAAAGTGGTGTGATGTTACTGCGTTGCTCAAGAGGGGTTTATCAGCAGCAGCAGTGCTCGTCCAAGGAAGCCCAAATGGGTTCTTCGGAGGGACTGCAAGTTGGCTGAGGAAGCGATTGCTGCTCGTTTAGTACATTCCCCTTAATTAAGCTGTAAATAATTACAATAAATAATGGACCAGTCACGTGAGCCAGTCGTAGCTGATCACAAGCCACCGCATGTTGGCAGCATGGGTGGGCAGCATCCACTGAGGGCAAAGGGTGCCACTGTCATGCCTGGAAGTAGCTCGGAAGAGGGTTTGGTAACAACCGGGATGTGGGCTCTGGGCCACCGGGCTTGGTGGCAGCCTGAGGTGCACCAACGAAGCCGCTGAGCGTGAGTCCCCTGTCCCACACTGTCTGCGCTGGGCAGCTGCGCGGCGGGGACTTGGTCAGTAAATGACTACGTTTGCTGGAAGGTGATGATTGGGTTCACGTTGAAATAATTTCTGAGTTCAAATTGAATTTGCAGAAGAAGTCAGGGCTGAGGCTGATGTGACCGCGAAGGCCGTGTCTGTGTCTCGCACTGACGAGCTGCATCAGGAATTTGAGCCCAGAAGCCCAGGAAGAAGCCTTGATGCCTGTGCCAGCAGCAGGGCTGACCTGTATTGACTCTGCTGGCTCAGAGATGGTAGTTGAGCATCCCCCTCTGATAGGAGAGCTTAGCAGCTGGTGTAGGAGGGAGTGTTATTTGTGCACTTCCTTTACAAAAATCACAAAGTCTTAGAATAATTTGGGTTGGAAGGAACATGTGGAGGTCATCTAAACCCATAACTTCCTCAAAGGTCAGTCGAGTTCATCTAACTGCAGCATATTCAACACAAGCTTGGAGGTGAAACGCCTTCTGGGGTGCCAACAACTTGATCACGTCCTGGGAGGCGAGAGGTGACCCATGACCTCCTGTGCCCGCAGCCCTCCCTCCTTCTTTGTGTGGCTGGGGTTGGTCATCACTTTTGGCTGTTTCACTGGGGTGTGGAGAAGAAAAAAATGCAACTTTGCAGTTAACGTTGGTTCAGACAAGATGTTGTGTTTTGTGGTTGCTCTCCGTTTGCCTGAAGCGTGATCATTTCTGGCAAAGCTCATCTGGTGCTGGCTCCTGCTCCTGCAGCTCCAGATGAGCTGGGAGCGGTTCAGGGAAGAGCTTCCAGTGTCGTTTGAGGTCTGGAGCTGGGAGAGAGGGGAAAGTGGGAAACGACTGCGAGAGCTCATCTGTTTATTTGTCAAGAAGAAGGACGATTAATCGCTTTCTAGAAGCACCTTGCAAAGAATAAAGCTGTGACTTTTCTAGGGCTTTCCTACCAGGCAGCTTTGTGATACACCCCAGCACTTGGGAGGTGAAGCCAGACAACTCCAGCCTTTCCTGCGGGTGTAGGGACTTGCTGCAATTAGTTTCTTCTGAAGCATTTCTGAATACCAGATCCTAATCCAGGAGCTTCCAATGACTTGTGCTGGCCAACCCCGTTGCTAAGCTCATTGGGGATGAACCATCTACTGTCCTGGGTGCTCCCTGTTCACCCTGGAGTCACACTGACCCTTCCGCAGCAGCCCAAACCTCTAACCCTTGGATGCTGCTCCCCTTCCCTCTGCTGGCTGATGGAGATGGCCCCATAAATCAAGTCCTCATCCATGGGCCAGTCCGAGGGTGCTGTGAACAGCGTGCCCTCATCTCTTCTCCTGCAGCAGAGATGAGGGCTCCTGGTGGAAACCCTATGTCCGGGGAAGCAAAGAGAGTGCTGGAATTGAAAACGGAGGTTTTTTGTTCCTGGAAGAGGCAGTCTTCTGCAGGTCTCCAAAAGTGGAGCAGGAAATGTTTGGCTCCTGAGGTGCTGTGGCCACCAGCCCAGGACCAGGTTCTAGGAGTCAGCCTTCTCGCTTGGAGAAGCCTCGCCTCGTTTGGCTGCTTTCCTGCTGCAGCGTGCCCATGCCAGGGGCTGGATGAGCAGAGCCGGCCCCGGGAACAGCTGTCCCAGTTTACGGAAACTTTCTTGCCTTTTTAAGGACATGCTGAATGCTGTGCTCTAACTTTAGCACAAAGGTATGGTTGACTTGGCTTCTTTTATTAATGGATGGGTATAAATATATCTGCGCTCGGTGCCTGTCTTGTTCTTCCATGTGTAAACACCGAGCTCTGTCCCAGCTCCTTTTGATGATAAATTCCTCGTCTTTTGAATCACAAATCACCTTTTTGTGTGTCAGGAGGAAGCGTCAAAGCCCAAAGTCACTTTGCTTTTTATAGCAGCAGCGCTCTCCAGCTGAACTCTGCTCAGAAATGACCGATTTCACGGAGCTCTGCAACAACAGCAGATCTGGTGTGTTTATGGTTTTTTTGAAATAGCCTTTTGCGCTCATCTGGAGCCCTCACGTCGCAGGGCGCTGCAGTCCTCTCCCAGCAGGAGGCTGGGAAACCTCCCTGTTCGAAACACCAGGGCTTTGCAATTTTTTTTTTTTTAATTTTTTTTTTTTGTGTGGAGCTCAGTGCACCCACCCCAGTTCTGCCACTGCTGCTGCTCCAGGGGAAGCTGCTCTCCAGAAATAGCTCCTGCTTTTGGCCAAGTGCAGCCTGCGTGGGTGAGATGCCGCTGGCTGTCCGTCCCCACGCTCTCGCTGAGCACGGAGGCAGGTCTCCCCTCCCAGCGAAGGGCACCCGTAGAGGCCGGGTGCCCTGAGTGCAGGAGAGGAGGCTGGAGAAGGCTTTCTGCTCACCATGGGCAGGAACCGGGGTGAGCTGCCTGCTCCGTGGTCCCACTCTGCTGGGGGGCCTGGGGGCAAGAAAGGGAAAAGGAAAACCACCACCATCCCGTACAAAGTTTATGCAGGTGGTAGGAAGCTCCACGCCTATGTCTTGGGGGGGGGAGGGCCGAACAAAAAATTGAGGGGAAAATTTAGTGTTGGGGAAAAGCTAGCAGCCACTGAAATTGTACACTTGGCTCATAGGGTGAGGGCTGAGCTGGCTGCAGGGCTGTGACCCTGGGATAACACTCTTAATTTCTCTTCTGTGGACCAGGGATGGGATTCATGGTGTGGGAGTGGATCTGACCCACCCTCACTTGCCATTAATGCTATGGCAGGCCTGCTGGTGCAGCCAGAGGTCTGGAGAGATGAGCCTAACACGCTCCTGAGGGTCAAACTGGGTGAGACTCAGCCCTGAAGCAATGGAGATGACAGCTAGTGGTGAAGCCGACCCATCCCTGGTTAAACTCCAGGTCCTGCTGTGGTTGAGAAAGTTGTTAGCTCTTGGGGGAAACTAGCCAGAGCCCTGCTTAGCAATTCCAGTTACTGGGTGGTTCTGCTAAATGCCTCTTCAGCCCTGGGCTCTCAAATGGCTTTGACTTGAAAGGAACAAATACCCGGAGCAACCACAGGGCTGAGTGAGACGTGCCATTCCCACAGGCTTGTGAGTGGCATTAAATACCTCTTGCAGTACGGAGTCAGGACCTATCAACACCAGCACAAGTAAGTACCAAGGCCTTTCTGCTGAGCAGGATGAATGTTGGTGAGTTGCTGGTCCCTGCTGTTATCAGCGAGCTGTGTGGCACCATGAAACACTTCCTTGCCGTCCACAAGTGCCCTCATGCTGAAACTAGGCAAAACTTCTGCAGGTAAAGCTGAGAGAGCTTGCTGTGGTCATCACCCCAGGGAGCAGTTTACAGGAGGGGACTGTAAGACAGACCTAGCGTGGAGGGTGATCGTAAATAACCCCAGGGATGGGATGCCAGACCTTCTGGTTTTGCTCCAGCCAAGCCTGGAGCCTTCAAGCTCTCAAGCCTGTTGCGTTTCCCTGAGGGATGGTGTCCTCAAAGCAGAAAACAAGAGGAGTCTGAGGCCAAATTTCACTCCAGAGGATGTATGAGTTTGTGCCAAGCCAGAGCTGCTTATACTGTAGGAGCAGAGACCATGTGAAGGCTCCCAGCAATGACCCAGGGTGCGCAGGGCCACACCAGCCCCCACAGGAGGTGCCTCACGTGAGACATCCTGGCAGCTACAGAAAACCCTCTGTGACTTGCAGGCCAGGAATGACCCAGTGCTGTGACAGGGAACAGGGGACATTTTCTCTCGATGGTGGTGAACGGCCACTCAGCAAGCAGAGAGCTTTGTTCACCATTTTTCATTCTTTGCCCAGGTGTTTAAATATTTCTCATACTGGGGGGAGAAAAGGCATTTTGAGCATTTGAATTGGGGCTGGGGGTGAGCAGCAACCCTTCCTGTTTCTCCTATTGGAAAAAGGCAACCAGCTCCCTTCCCCACCAACTGGTCAATAAATCCACTTGCAGAAAAATAAATTATTGCCCCGGAGCCTTGTCCGTCTTTGGTGTGCTCTCATCCTGCTTGCCAAGTCTCTGGATGCTGTTTGTCATCCAGACTCTTCACTCAAAATGAAACACCTTGACAAAAACGATGGGGTCCTGTGAGAAACACCTTGGCTGAGTGTCCCTCTCCCCACTGGCAGCTGGTGGTACTGAGGGAAGTCCTGTGCAGCCTTGGTGCAGAGCCAAGAGCCAGGTTGTCCTGGTAAAGCAGCAGCACCTGGCCCTACTTGGAGCTGGGCAGATGCATGGTGGGTTTATACTCAGATCTCCTTGGGAAGACGTGAGATACTTGATTGTCTGGTGCCCTTGGGTGGCTTCGTGTCTCTTTGCTGGGAACCCTCACAGCTGAGAGACCCAAAAAGGCACAGAGGAGCATCCTTATGGGCGCTGCCAAGGATAAGATCCTGACAAGCCTTGGTGTGTAGAAAGCATGTCTTGAATAACAGATGGGTCCTGGTTTAGTACCTTCCCAAAGTGAACCCTGGAGATTTTGCTCTCCATGTACCTCCCACCCTATTCCCTCCCCACAATGGCTGCCATGTAGGTCTCCTGGGGCCACATGTTTCTAGATCAGTTAGCAGCACCAAGTCTGAGTATCTGTGCCCAAAATATGACAGAAGAGGCAATATGACAGAAGAGGCAATAGGTGATGAATCTCTTCTCTTCTGATTTGATCAGGTCCTGAGCTTTGAGCTCTGCTACGCTGCCCCAGCTCCTTGGCTCCTCAATAGGTGACTGCTCAGGGATTTCCGCAGAGCAGGAGTTACCCTTTCCAAACCCTTCCTTCTGCCTTCTGGCAGCCAAGGCAGTCCCCGTGGGACAAAGTCCTAATGTACCCAGAGCCAAGTTTCATGCCCAGAAATGTTTTTGTCCTCAATTCCACTCCAGGCTCTGGGGAAAAGAGAGGTGCTTTTAAAGACTGCTATTTCGTTGTTTAAGTCAGAGAAATTGCTTGCCATGAATATGGCAGAAACCAGAAAGGCAGATTTTTGAGTGGTATTTTGATAGTTCGCTCATGTGGATAAAATTAAAAGGAGAACCTGGGACTGATAAAACTGGGTCCAGTCTACGTCCCAGGACACAGACCACCCCCTCTTGACTTGCTCTACCTTTGGCTTGCCTGGATGTGGCTGCAGGACTCAGCAGCATCTTGAGCACCTGGAGCTCTGTCTTACCCACAAAGGCCTTGATGTTTCTGGGATTGTCTACCCAGAATCCCAGGATAGTTATTATTGCCCTTCATTTTACTTTTTTTTTTTTTTTTAACGCCTCTTTTCTTTCGCTAGCATTTCTGCAAACAGTCTGGAGAGTCCCCAGAGCTTGGAGTTATCAGCCCTCATCTCCAAAATCCATGGTAAGGCACCTGTTTCTGTGTTCTGTGATATCCTGGGGATCTCCTGGCTCTCCATGTGCAAAAAGGCCATTTCCAGAGCAAGAGCTGTGCTGCATCGCTGAGGATCTATGGTCACACTGGGAACGGGACTGGCTGCTTCTTTTCTCTGGCCTTGCAAGGGTGACTGACCAGTGGAGAGCAGAAAACCCAGGAGTGAGTCTCAGACCTGGCCTGGTGGTCTGATTACAGCTGCTTCATGCAAACAGAACAAGCACCAGGGTGGAAAACCTGGAGGACCAAAGGACTGCCAGCATGGTCCTAATGATAAAAATCAGGTCCAAGAGGTGACCTACACAGGGACCACGTAGCCTGGTGGAGCATGGCAGGGTAGCCTTGGGGAGTCATCCTGGCACTGGGACCTCCAGGATGGATCAGGAAGAAAGGGCTCTGTGGAGTTTTATTTGAAATCTGAGGCATGGGAGAACAGGAACAGCCCCATTTGCCTCGGTGACAGCTTACTGGAGAAAGTGGGAGGCTGGGGTAGAAGGACTCATGGGGTGGAGACTGTGTCCCCTGGGTGGGGGCATCACTTCCTCCTCCTGCCCACATGCTCACTTGGTACCCCCTGATCATCACTTTCAGCTGAAAAGCAGGGCTAGTACCTCAAGCTTGAAGTTGGCTTCATTAATATTTGGGCTCTAGAGAGCATTTCCGCAAGGAGCCATTGATGTTCATGCTTTCATTGTCACCACTGCGATTTTATGTATTTGTGATATCTCATTAGATGTCGGGATGACTTCCTGGAGGTGCTGCGATGCTCATTTAATGCCTTTCCCCAGATGTGGACACAGGAGCTCATCAGTACTTTCTGATTTGCTCATTCATGTGTTCCTGTCCCAGAGATACTTTGGTATCTAACCCCATAAATGCCCTGCTGGTGTGCCACATGTGCAGTCTGAGTAATGAGGTGGGTCTGCAGAGGTCTCTCATACCTCTCTTATCTCTAGACTACACTAGGTCATGTCTGTAGCTTTGTTTCCCATGTGGAGCCATGCACACGTCTGGTCGTACCCCTTCACTCCCATAGGGACCCAGCACAGTCTCTGGGCACCCAGAGGCCATTTTCTCCCGCGTGGCTGGTGTGTGGCCCTTGAGCTCCTCTTTCCCAACCATTCTCACCAATGTCAGTGTCGTGCCTCCATCCCCTTCTGCTGCAAGCTCAGGGCTGCTTCAGGAGCACCAGGGTTTGAGCCAAAGCTTTTGGAGCACTTCAGTCCCCAGACATGCTGTGGGGGCTTGGAGCTGGAGGTGCTAAGACGGTGCTGCTGCTCCTGTCTCTCCCTGATCCTGCAGTGTGAGAGCTGGGACATGAGCTCTGCTGTGTTTAAGGGTGAAAAGGTTATTTTTCTCACACTGCTTGGCTCTCACCTGTCATTTGGATGTCACAATAATTTAGATGTGGCAAAGGTAGCAAGAGTCATTTTGGGTGTCTTCCGGCATGGCAAGAGTTGGAGGTCAGGTCACATGCATGAGGGGACAGCAATTTTCCCTGAGGTTTTCAGGAAAGGCTAGGATCCAGTTTGAGGTCCCCAAACTGGAGGAGCAGCTGGGCAAGCCCCACCACAGGAACACGAGTATGTGGCTGCAGTGGTGTTCGCATGGGTTTGTCATGGCCGTACCCACGAAGGTGGACGATGCTATTCCAACTGCCGCCGGGTTCGCCTGCCAGGCAAATCACCGATGGCATTTTACAGGAGACATTTGTCTACGTGGCGATGTTTGTGCTTAGGGTCATGTCTATTTTTGCTACTATGCCGTGTATTTTTAAATTGGGTTTGATCAGCATAGAGTGCCCGCAGTGCAGCTCCTTTCAGATCATCTGTCATGTCAGAAAACAGTTTTGAATGTCTGTCTGCTCATTTCAAGCTAAATATTTATTCTGTAATTAGATTGTTTTGTTTCAAATGCTGCTTTTTCTTTTTTTTTTTAAAAAAAAAGTATGAACGAACGAGAAGCCTGTACTAGGTTGCCTAAGCGTGGTGGGGATACGTGGCTAAAGAACAAAATGCTTCTGCAAAGCTGGTGTGGGTGTTTCGCCTTCACAAATTGTCCCTCCGTTTCTTTTTTCCCCTGAGTTCGTCACTGTGAAAACACGCTCTATCAGTTTCTAAGCTGGGACACGCTGTGGGTATTGCAGCTGTGTGCTTGGAGGTGAGGGAAAGATCTTCAGCCCAACCTCCCCCCACCTGGCCGGGCTCCTCAGCACTGTCTCCCCACCTGGGATGGCATCCCTGTGGAGCTGTCGTTGTCCCAGTCTGAAGATGCTGTCTGGGTCCCCCCTTATGTGGGTGCAATGTGGCCCCGTGTGCTGTGGCACTGCTGGAGGCATCTCTGCGGCACAGGTATGAAAAGTGACAAAGGTCTGGGGCAAATACGATCTAATGTTTTCCTGCTGCAAGAGAATGTGAAAGTCATGCTCTTGCAGAGATGAAAGGAGACTGATCCTGCATGCACGCGTGGGCAAAGGCAGAGAGGAAGGAGTGAGTTTCATACTTCACTGAAGGCACTTGAAAAGCACTTGCTGCTGTTGTAATTTCACTCCTGAGATGGCCAAAACTGCAGACTCTGGTTCACCTGTGAGTACATAGGGAGGAAAAAAAATACCAAAGAGAAAGAAAATGTTGGTGTCAATCTCATTCAGGCTGAAAATAAGTCTTTTACGTTCCTGGCAAGCCAAAAGCCTCTTGAGATCCGGGCAGTGTGTTGCACCAGGGGGTCTATGCGGTTTCACGTTGCTTTCAGACATCCTGTTCTCAGCTTCGGTCCTAAGGCAGGTCTCCTTCTAACCCTTAATAAACTCCTGAACGCAAAACATCAGGTCCTGCATCAGGGCAGGGAGTGAGACCCCAGCCAGTGTCAGGGCTGCCTCCCCCCTGCCACAGGATGTATAGCCAGGGGTCCCTTGCCTGGCTTGGGTGGGAGTGTGGGGATCTGCCCCTGGGACCCCAGGCTCTCAGTGATGCTTATGGGGAGTCGCCTCTGGATTTCAAATGCTGTCCAGGGAAGAAGAACATAACACAGCCTGGGGGATGTTTGGGTGTTATCAAGGGAAGGGAATTAAAAAATTCATGCCTGTGTGGGTAATAAACTAGAGAGAGATTAAAGGTAAGAAAGGAGGATAAACATTTAAATTTAAACCTAAAATATTACTTCAAAGGACACAACAGGTAGCTAAGTTTCTAGGGAAAATGATCTGAAGTTTGGGGATTTGGTTTTGGGAGTGTCTACCAGTAAAAGCTTCCCCATGGACCTCAACTCAGTGCCAGGAGAACTCTGCCTCAGAGAACAACCTTTACTTTAATTACTTCTATCTTAACCTGTATGAAGTAATTGTATATTATTACGGGATCCCCACTCAACACAAGATAACTTTGTATTAGCAGTGGGGCCTTTAATTTTCTTATCCTATATAAGTAAGACATATAGACACTGGCTGTTTCATAAATCACCCTGTTTCACCTCACTTGCTGTTTCACCTTGCTGCCTCACCCCTGCCAAGGGCTGGCCCTTCTCACCTCTGATGGGTTTTGGGTTATGTGATTTCCTGTCAGCATACCTAAAGCCAAGTTAAAATAAGCTGCCTACAGTAGTCAGTCGTATTGGCTAAGCCGCTGCTTACACTGTTGTCTTATTGAATCTGCTCAGGTTACCCTACTGAAGCAGGTGACGCTGAACGAGATGCTCTGACCAACTGCAGGGGCTGGGATTAAGTGATGGTTCTTCACATGGTGCATTTCTGCACCTGCCGGATGGTGATAAACTGCTCTAAAAGGCAAACCGGGTGCGTGAGCTCTCCTAGTCCTAGAGTAATAATTTGGAGCGGAGCGATTAAGGCTTTGGCTTGCAATAAAGCTGGCATCTCTCTCTCCTCCTGCAGTGTTTTCTGTAGATTTGCATTTCCCCCTCTCCCTCTCAATGTGCAGCATCTTTCACAATGGTTTGAATGTCCTGCAAGGCAGGTCTAGCAGGTGTGCTGATACATCATCTTGCTTTGGACATGGTAGAGCTCTCTTTGACCTGCTTGCCCGCTGCCCCTGGCTGGGCTACAGACCATGGTCACCTCTGTGGTGAGCTCTTTGGCCAGTGGCCAGACTTAGGAGCTCACATGCTTGCATGTCAGTGCTTCTTTGCAGGGTGGTTTTGCATGCTATGCCTGAAATATTATTACCAGCAGGCACAACGTACTTCAGAGGAAGCATCCATAGCTTTGTTCCTCAGGCTGGAAATCCTTCGCCCTAGAGGGAGCCAGCAGTCCTGCTTGGCATGGCTCCTCTGCCAGCAGCTCCCCTGCTTTGTTCCTTTCCCCTGGAGAGCTGATTTTCTCCTACACGCTTGCAGAAACACCACTGGCTGCTGCTGTCACCATGCTGCAGCCAGCTGGGCACAAGCAAGGCTTGCTCTGGCAGTCAGAGGCTAACGGTGGCTGGAGGGTGCCCAAGGTGCTGGGAGCCACGCTTGGGGTTTTTGTGGTAATCCTGGCAATGTGATTTGTACAGATCTTCTCTGGATACATTTCTCTGAGCTTTCAGGTTAGGAAACTGCCCGAAGAATGCTATGAGCTTCATTACAGTTTCCACTAAATCACTAGCCAAACTCATCAAAACGTATCTTGAAAGCTTTCGGACCTGGTGGTCTAAGGATGATGTTTGTGGAGCTGGGGGGCTGATCCCACAGAGGAAATTCCCCTGGTACTCGTGCTGCACCAGCACTAAGGAGCACCTCCAACTGCAGAGCCTGCAGAATTGAAAAGTATCACCAAAATTCCAGTGGGGGAGAGCAGGGAAGAAAAGTGAAAACCAAGGTCAACTGAGGGTGGCATGGAGTCCTGACTGTTCAAGGTAGAGGATTCACTTGGGGGTCACACCTGTAGGGAGGAGTGGACAAGGCGGGTGACCCAAACCTGACCAACTGAGGTATTCCATCCCATCTGCCCCATGCTCAGTATAAAAGCTGAGGGATCAAAGGGTTAACTCTTTTTCTTCAATGGCCAATGATCCTGATCTATGTGTTCCTGACTCCAGATCTGGAATCCAGTTTATGTCCATCGCTGAATCCAGTCTGGGACTTTTCCAATGCCTGCTGGTGATGTGACTGTCATCCTGGGAGCTTGATATGGTTTTGTATATATTGTATTTCATTATTTTATTATTTTCTTTCTTTTTTTTTTTTGGGGGGGGGTGTTTGGTAAATTAGGCTGAAACAATGACAATAGTGCAGGGTGTATGGACAACAGCAAGAGAGAAACGTGGACATACAGCTGGCAGGTGCTCACCCCTGTTGCACATGGTTGACTGCTGCTCTGTGCTTCCTTCCCTGTGTGGATGTGAGGATGGCTGGAAGGAGGTAGGGAAGAGATCACCTGCTGCCAGAACACCATATGGTACCCCCAGGCCACACTGACTTGTGGAAACTAAGCAAAAGCTGGACATCTGTCTGGGATTGGATGGGGGAACGTGATTGTTTTAAGATGCTGGTGCTTCACCTTGTTCTTTGACTCTAATTTACTCAGAGCTCCAGACATTACCAGAGAGATCAAGAGAAAAGATCAAAAGGGCAAGGCAAGGAAACAGGAGAAAAACAAATTTAGAGGAACTATGAGGGGAGATAGAAAATGACCTGTTCTTCTAATTCTGCAAGAACTGAGACACCAAATTATTCCTAAGTATGTATATTTGACCAGTGTAGCATTTAGAAGAAAATTCTGGTGGAGAGAAGGTTGCAGGAAATACCGCTTCAGCTGGAGAGGGACATCTCTGGAAGGGAATCGGTTGCTGCTCTGCTTTCCTTTGGATAAAGCTGACGCTGCTCTCTCAAGTGTTTGTGGACCATATGTGAACCTGATAAAACCTCCACCAACCCTAAACCACACAGGTAGCTTCCAGGATACCTGATTTACCATATCAGCTTACTGTTGTCTTTCTTTCTTTTTTTTTTTTTTCCTTGGAAAATCATCTGTGGTGCAAAAAACTTCACATTAGTCATCTCATGATCTGGGGCCTTGCTCCCACCTTCTTCGGATGTGGCTGTGTACACAGGCCTTGACTTATGAATAAAAATGCATTGCGTGCAGGAACTTCTTTTGGGTCTCTTGGCTTCACCTCTCCTGGTCCATCCCATCCTATGTCATTTCTATATCACCCGTGTTTTCCAGTGCTTCCTCACAGTACGCTTGGTCCTGCAGAAGCTCAGAGACCTTCAAGCTCTCTGCACAGGTACCCATCAACTATTTTTGGAAAATGGATGGAAAATCCCATGTCCCAGTGGAGTATGTTTTAAGCCTGTGGTGTCAAGGCTGAGCACAGAGCCCAGTAGGAATGGGCGGGAGGAGGGGATGGATGCCCGTGCTGGGGGAGGGTGCCCTTCCAACATGGCACAACAGAAGTAGGCAGAAAGGGGAGCAGAACAGCTGTGAGAACAGAGAAACCGTCTTAATTACAGTGCCTTTCTGATGGCACCGTGTCTAGTGCCTGTATGGTGTGGCTTTCAGCATACCCCACACAAATACAATGCAATACCATTTGGCTGGAGAAGGAGGAGGCAGGAAAATAACATGGAAAGGAGAAGGAAACATTCCTGCTGGGAGAAATGAAGCGAAGAGAACGTCTCTCTTACAATTGCCAGGCAGCAAAGTGCCATTTGCACAGAATCACCATCGAGACTGGCACCAACTCTCCCTCTTGTGGACATTCCCCTATATTTTATGTAGTGCCTGGTAGCTGCTGGTGCTGCTCGCAGCCTCGAACCTCTGATGGTTTTACTGTGAGCTGCAATGAGATGGCTGAATGTGATGGTTCATTATAACTCATGTAATAAATACCTCTGTGAATTAGGCCGAGTGAGCGGGCTGATTGGCAGAGCTGGCATCTGGAGGGCCCTGGCATCATGCTCATCGCTGGGGCACATCTCTAAAGTGAAACAACCAAAAGCAGGACCCATAGTCCTGAAAAGGGAACAGATACAGAATCAATCACTTCCCATGCCCACTCCTTCTCAGACTGGACAGGACTTTGCTTTCCTGCTCTCCTCTCACATTGCTTGTCAGTTTGTTTTCAAAAACAAAACAAAACTTGCCTACCTGCATTTCCACCTGAACTCTCCCCCGGACCCCAAAGGCTCCCTCGTAGGCCAGATTATGCTCGGTGGGTGAGATGTTCATAATACCTGGGTTTTTTCCCTAAAAGTTCCAACTGCTTTTTCTTATCTATCTGCAGTCCCATTTCTTCTCATGATTTTTGATCTGTGTTCCCAAGTATTCTTCCTTGCCTGTTTATTTTTATGATTTGGACCCTCTGTACCCAATAAACAGATGAGACCAGGTCTGTCCTGCTGTGGGGGCCAATGTACCCTTTTCAGCATTTTCAGCAGATAAACACTGGCCTTTTGGTCATGAGGGCAAATAAATCCAGTGTGGTTTGGCCCTTGCTATAAACTCACAGACAGACAAAAAAATTAATGCTGAAACCCAGAGAAGGAGCGTGGATTCTCCTTAGAGCAGAGAGCCGCCACGTGTGGCCAGATCTCTGCTGCAGCTGATGGGGAAGGAAATAAAAGGACTGCAGGCAAAGATAAGCAATTTCCAGGCAGATGCTGCCACAGACCAGCTGGATCCAACCAGCTGAGCCACCAGCAGTGGAGTGTTTGGCGGAAGGAAGAAGATCACAAAATATAAACATGGTGTCTGGGGAACTTGCAGTTAAAACAGCATCAGAGGTGGGAGCCCTGTGCCATATCGAGATCTTTGAGGGTAATGGACTTTCGTTTTTATTGTTTGTTTCACTTTTGGTTTTGTTTTGGCTTTGTTTGCTTGTTTTGTTTTAATTTTGGTTTGGTTTTTTTTTTTTTGAATGGGCAAGCCTGGAATCCATTTGTGAATGGTTAGAAAGTAATTAGCAGATTTTTGTCTTTGCGCATTGGTTAATCTGTTGGAGAGTCACCAAGTCAGCAGGTTGTCTTTAACAGTTTGACCTAGTAAGGTTCCAGCCATGTCTGCAATATATTTTGGAGGCCATGTATAAGAGGATTAAAAAATTATAGACTCATGCAGAATTCTGCCTCAGGCTGTTAAACACAAGGATGCAAATATAACCTTGGAAAGTCCTTTAGCCTCAAGTTCCTGTGCTGGAGTAGAACTGTTGCTGCTTCTTACACTTTTCCTTGGCATCTGCCTGTGGATGCTGTTGGGGGAAGAGGCTAGATGAGCTTCTAGCTGTCCATGGATCCTGTGTATGTAACATGCTTCCAGGTGAGCTTTCCAAAGGTGCCCAGCCTGGAACATCCATATATACAACCCTAGACCCCAAACAGCCGAGAGGGCTAGCCAGACTGAGTATTTGGCAGGTATGCTGGGTTATGCTTGTACCACTACCAAAGCAACCCCAGGACCAAGATTCTCAGCCTAGGTGAGATCTTCCAGTATTTGTTTTTCTGGGCCAGTATCTTGCAGCCAGTATTAAGCCTTACCAGCAGGACTCTGAAGTGGACAAGTCAAAAGTTCTGTATTGCAAGCACAGCAATGAAAATAAGATGCAACTGCAAGTATAATAGTAATGGGGAGGATATGCAGAACAGAGACCTCATCCCAAATTCAGCGGTAAATGCTCTGCTCAGGCAGCCAAGCCACCAGTGCTGTGTTTAAGGTGCTCACTGCCACCCGGTGTTGGTCTGCTTGAAGAAAACAATTTTTTTTTGGCCAACTATTTTTTGCAGAGGTTTTGGCTTCCCTGCAGGTGTTACCCCTAAAGCCAATGGAGCACAGAAAGCGCTACTGGGTTAGGGGCTGCTTAATTTGGTGCTGCTTCTTAGCAGAGAAAAAGACCTGGTTGTCCCTCTCCTCCCTAAGGGAGCGCTTGGCGTTGGAACGATAATGCAAAATGAGACTGTGAACTTTGAAAAAGGCCATCTGCAGCTGGAAGCGAGAACCTGTTGGAGCTCATTAAAAGGCAAGTGTAAACATCAATACAAACGAAGGGTAGATCTTGGTTCCCCACGGGCTCTTATCTTGCAGAAGCTCTGTGCTTTGTGGATGAGAGGCCGTTTCGCAAGCAAAGGGAATAAAAAAGTGTGTTTCCTCGCATTTCACCCCATGAAACGCAGGCAAAGGGAAACCCTCATTTGCATGTGCTGTGCCACTGCCTAGACAGTGCTGCCTGGGGTTTTGGAGAAGGGCTTGATGGGTGTTTCTTTCACAAGAGATGCCTGTGTAAGTAGCTCTGCCTCCTCCTTGCCCCCTGCCAGCATGTGCCCGTCTGGCTATGTGACAAATCAGGCCACAGAATTGATCTGGCTTTGAAATATACTTGCCAAAAGATAAACAGTTGCTTTAAAACCTGACCAGGTCCTTGATCAGGTTCATCTCAAGCTCTTACAAAGAGCTGTGCAAGCATCATGAGGTGGGGCGGCTCTGCTGGTGTTGCCTCCAAATCCAATTTAAAAACATGCATAGCTTCATATTAAGTACCTTGAGGACTACTTGCCTCCCCACTGGAGCCTGAGAAACCACAGCTGAACCGTGTGTTGTGGCCTGGTTAATTCCTCTTCCTCCAGAAGCAGCTCAGATGTGAAGAAGTTTTCACTGTTGAGAGAGTTTAACCAGCATCCAGGTACTGCCAGCTCCCTGCAGACTCTGGGCACATGCGTATGTTGTGTCCCAAGGAAGGATGGGCTGCAGAAAGGCTACTTGTTTGCAGGGTGGCTCAGCTTTATCACCTCTGATGCTGCACCCATATTCCCAAGGCATCAGGAGGAGGGGGGATGAGGACCCTCTCTGGCATAAGGTATGGTGTGGGAACAGTCACTTCTTCCAGTTGCTTGGATTTCAGTCTAACTTGATAATGAAATCCCAGCCTCAGCCATGCTGCAAGCATCTCTGTTACAGCTTCCTATGCCTAGCTCTGAGCTGCGGGGTTCAGGGTGTCAGGCAGACACACTCTACTGCATGCATACTGATTGCTTGACTTTTTTTCTTTTTTTCTGTCCATGTGTATTTTTGTGGCCCTTGCCTTTTCCAGTTGTTCCTTGGCAGGCTCTAGCTACGTGCTTTTGGTGGTGGTGAGGGATGAGGGAGGAATTCCCTTCTTGCTTTATTATTTCAGTAAGTAGCACACAAATCCTGGTGTGCCTTTATGGTGTTATGAAGTTTAATCCACCTGAAGGCACTTCTATATGTCACCGTTCCTTCATGTCTTCCCACTGACTCCCAGAGATCTCCAGGGTCTCACTAGTATAATCCGCGTTCTTACCTCCAAAAAATAATTTCCTCCTTTTACTCCTGGGATGGGCAAGGCTTCAAAATCTGCCTGTTGTTTTCTAATTGTACTTCTCCTTCCTCTAGCTGCACTCACAGGTTCTTAGAGAAATCCTCAATCTTTTTTTTGTGCTCCTGTTTCCCAGCCTTTCAGAGAAGATTTACATCCCCAGAGGGAGCTCATGCAGCCTTGGAGACAGCCTCAGCTTCTATATTGGAGCCTAAATATTCTGGTCATGGACTGCCCTGCTGCTTTCCTCCTGCTTCTTCCACTGAGTCCAGTTACTGACCTGCAATACGTGTCCTGCTTAGCCCAGGTGAATGTGTTGTCCAGGTGCTGTGCACAATGTGATGCCAAGGTGATTGCATGGGAGCTACAGGTCATGCCTGCATTGTCCTGTGCTCTCTCTGCAGAAAGGCAATGACCGAGTCATGCAGTTGCCTGTCTGATAGTCCCCACAGGCTGGATCCTGTGAGCATGGTAAAGCTACCTCCGACTTTACGATCCCTGAAAGAATCCGTGCCGAGATCCTGGTAAGTACGTAGCACAGTTCTGCAAACCCACAGCCCCGATCTTGTGCTGAATGCTGAAATCTCTGCCTAATCCTTCCTCTTCCACTTAAAACAAGCTGCTCGGGTCACCTCTCAGCTGCCAAAATCCATCGGTGTGTGGGAGCCCTGTCTGGAGGCACCGCTAGGAACAGTGATTAAGAGTGAGGGGAAAAGAGGAGAGAGCCTGGAAGGGATTTGGCCACTGCCACCACCAGTTAGACTCCACCTCGTTTCCCACAAGCGGCAGAGGCCGTGCAATGTGTGCAGCTTCATACGACGCTCTTATCTGACAGTTGTCTGATCCTCTGAATACCGAAGTCAACAGCACGGCTGCAGAAAACCCAGTGCTCTTGCTTTACTACGGTTGCAAGGTCCCGTTACTATTGCCCTTACCTCCCTGGCTGATGCTGCTGGGAGCGTGGTGGTCTCACCCTTCTGTCCACATGGGCTGAGCTGCCGGCTCCTGAAACAAAGCGCAAATGACTCTCTCAGAAGCAGCCGTGTGTCAGGGAAACGCCACGGAAACCACAGCAGCCCTACGGAGGGCCTTTTCCCTGGCATTACGCAATAGGCAATTATGGAAGTTGGCTTCACATAATATTCCTGGCTTTTTCAAAGCACTGGCCTCCCCTGTCACAGTGGTGTGTGCTGCGCTTTCCTCACGCCAGGCTTTATACAACTCGGGGTCAGCCACAGGACCCTCAGCTGCTCTCAGGGGTTCTTTCATTGTACGGAGGGGGAAAAGGGTCATTCGGTCAAAAAAAATCTGTCTGTCCCCCTGAGCTGTTTTGCTGGTAAGCACCCAAGATGGCTCAGGTTGTTTTTTAAGGAGGATAACCCAGGGTTTGGACTATCTCTCTCTCCCCCTTGCTGGAAAGTTTATTTCCTGAACTTACTTCAAATGAAAAAAAAAATAATCTATGGTTCCTGCTAGTGTTTCTCTCTTGGGTACACATTTCACGACTTGTAGCAGGTCTGGCTGCAAAGAAGACGGGGCTAGAAATCACTAGTGATTTGTTATGTTAACTGCCAGAGCAACGTGGGGGACTGCTGGGCTTTCTGATATTCATATGGATGGATTTCTCTCTTCACAATAGCAATACTCTAAGAAAAAAACTTGACTGTGGCCAAAAAGACTTGGAGCCTGTCCTTCTCTGTGTGCAATTCCTACCATGCCTCCCAGCTCTGCCTGGGTTGCTGTGCCCTGTATTAATTACCTGCAAACAGCTGGTGTTTCTAAAACCATACCCAAGAGCCAGTCCTTGCTTTTTCACTGGTGCTGTCTTTGAGCTCAAGCAAGTTGTAGAACTTATTTTTGTTTCCTCATAAATGGGGAAAAAGGCTTTTCCATTTGTGGGTGTGTGGCATGGTCTAAATTCATTAATGCTTGTAGAAACATTTGCCATCTGTTGAGAGAGGGGCAAGACAGAGGTGAGATTGCATACACTGCTTTTCCAGAAATGGCTCTTCCCCTGCCTGCTGTGCCCATTAGATGGGGGACACCTTTCCTAAGCACCTTTTGGTGACATTTTTCTGTTAGAAACCAATCCCACACAGCCCCTAGGATAGCCTTGGCAGTAACCTGAGGCTCAGCTATGGCTCTGCTGCTGTCCTGCCACACTGTCCCTCTCCAGTGGCCAAGGCTTGGTGGGATGGAGCAGCATCCTCCCCATGCCAGTGACCTGCTGTGAGGCTAGAAGTAAACCCACCTGTCCCTGCTGCCCCAACATGGACCCTTGCTGAAGAAAACTGACGGCCTCTACATCCCACTCTTAAAACTGACGTAAGTTTTGCCATCTGCCATCCAACCGCAGCAAAAGCCCTGCAGGAGCCAGCAAGCGGCAGCAGTGGGACACCGCGCTCCCGTGTGCCCGGGAGTCACTCCCCTGCCTTCGAAATTGGAGGGATACGTGCTGGCCACCTCCCCGAGTTTGCCAGTCGTGGCCTCTAGTCCCCGTGTCTCTGTCGCCCGTGGCCACTAGATGGTAGCAAGCCCTGGCCGACGAAGCCGGGCTGCTGCGGGGCCTCCTGCCCGGGCAAGGGGAGCG
>VXBJ01000704.1:1757502-1881413 GCA_013400055.1 Nycticryphes semicollaris | reverse complement strand
GGGGCGGGCAGCCGCGCCGGGCGGTCGCGGTCCACCCGGACGGGGAGGGAGGAAGGGAGGTGGGGAGAGAAGAGGGAGGGGGGCTTTGCAAAAAGACCCGCATCACGTCAGCGATGCACCCCAAAAATGCGGCCAAAAATATTAGCGATATATTTTAATACTCATTTAGTGTAAGTGCCTTGGTGTCCTGGATGGGGAGGGCGGGGAGGGGGGGAAGGTGGGGGGTTGCAGACTCCCGGCCAAGCATTGTCAGCCCGGCTTTGTTGTGGCCAGCGCTGTTTGAAATGAGTTATTCAATCGCCCGGTGCCTTTTTAAAGGGGGCAGCAGGCAATCTGCTGGCTCTCGGTAGTTTGCCTTTATCGAGGTGATTATGCGAGTGATAGATTTTTGCCCCGAAGGGGAGTGGAGAGGCCTGTAGATACTAAAATGTTACCTCCTTCTGGCGGCTGCAGGGTTGGGGGGGCGCTGGTCCACTGTAAAGCTTTTAGTATTTCGGTAGACTATTTATTTAAGCTCTAGGGAGAAGAGCTTATGATTTCAGTTCATTGCTATTTCACTTGTAACAAAAAAAAGAAAAGAAAAGAAAAGAAAAGAAAAGAAAAGAAAAGAAAAGAAAAGAAAAGAAAAGAAAAGAAAAGAAAAGAAAAGAAAAGAAAAGAAAAGAAAAGAAAAGAAAAGAAAAAGGCAATGTGGAATCCCATACTCTTCTTTTTAAGCTGCCTGACCATTTAACGTTAATGGTATGGGTACTCCACAGCCCTGGGGAAACCTATAGAGATCGGAGAGTCGACCAACTTCAAATGAAGTTATTATGGCAACTGAATAGTTTGAGCTTGGGGAATATGACAGAGCTTGGTGCATAATCAGCAGCCGCTCGTCTACCAGGAGCACATTTCTGTCGTGTTTGAAATGCATGTAAAACAGTAAGGTCAGTATTCAGGATCCTACCCAAGACTGAGCCTGGGATGCTGCAAATGCTTGTTTACTGCTATAAGTACTTGGGGAGTGAGGCTGCAGGTACGGGATCTTTCCCTTCTCAGCCTGGCACTGTGGAGAATAACATGAGAAATGAGCCGGTGGGGTCCTAATCTCTCTTCCATCCATTTAGTTTAGTTTGGGTAATTGGTAGCGGGCTGGTGTTTGAGCAGGTAAATCAGGATGAAATCTTGGTCTTGAAGCATTTAGGATGTGGATTTTTGGATGTGAAGCGAACTGGTACACAGAGAAGAGGAGCCTTGGAAGGTCACATGTTGACTTGGCTGACAGATGCTTGCAACAAGTAACAGCCAAAATTCCCTTACCTCTAGGTAAGGGCTGACACCAGCCGACACCGCCATTTGGCTTTTCCCACCCTTCTTACCCAAACTATTCCCCTTAAGCCTGTGTGTTTCTGAGAGGTGTGAGGCTCTGTGCCTTGGTCCTCCTCACTGCCTGACTCCCCTTGTGCGTGGGCACTTCCCTCCCCTTGGCAAGGCTGGAGCTGGGAGACTGTTCACGCCCTGCAGGGTAGAGACTGTGGGGTTGCATGCTCTTCTTCTGAGCCCCAAGGCGGGTGTCATCAGCCCTTGGTTGACATTTCTTGCCTGCAGAGGCCTGCAGTGTGTGCCCCTTTAGAAGTGTCCAGAGGTAGGCACAAGCTTTGGATCAGCAGCACTAGCTGCACTTCGTTATCAGGCTGCGCTGTGACTGCAGTCCCTCCCTGGAAGGGATTAATCACCCTGTTGGTGTGCCAGGCTGTTATCAGCCCTGAGGGACTGGAGAAGAGAGGCTGTGAGGTGTCTCAAAGCATACCTGTGGTGCTTGTCAGCCCGGTGGCTTTTCCTCCCAGCACTCATACTTGGCTTGACAGAGGTAGCCAGAGTTCTTAACCCCTGGCTGGGTGCATGCTGAGTGAAGCCTTGCTGTGTCCGTGTGTCGCTGGCCTGCTGGATCAGCCGTACATCTGTTGGCTCCCACATCCAGGCTCAGCCAACGGCTAATCCTGGGTGTTCCCTGGATAGGCAGGCAGAAGAACCCAGGAGGGCAGGTGCAGGGTAACTGGCTTCCATAGAGCTTTAATCCCCTTCCTCCTTCCTGCAGAGGCTGAGGAGATGCCCTGGCCACTTTGGATATGGTTAGGTCTTGAGGACGTGTCACTTGTAAGACTGCACTCTATTAGTAAATGGTGTGCATTACCCCAAGGGAAAAGGGGAGTGAGCTCAGCATGAGAAAGGAAAGGCCTTTGGAGCAATGGAGCTGACGCTACCAGCCACTCAGGTCTCTTCTCCTGTCTGCCCTTGGCCCACCAGGGGAGAGGGAGGCAGGGTGGCCTTGCAGATGACAGTGCTCTTCAGGAATCTCCTGCCATACAGCTTGACACTGTCTCTGGGTCCTTGGGAACCCAGGACAGGCTCCTGGCACTGTGTTTGGGCAATGCCCTTTCTGTCTAGAGCGGGATATGTGCCAGTCCAATACGAAAAGCAGAAATGATGGCATCAGTGGCACCCACAATAGCACCTGACCCAAAATAGCTTTGGAGAAAAAAATAGGGAGGCTGATTAGGTTAGACAAGCCTGGAAGAGGGCAAGACGTCCAGCTGACGATTGACAGGTGTAGGTCTGTGAGAAGGGGCTATAAATCCCACGGGTGAGCTCTCCAGCCACCCTTTGAGGAAAAGCACGCGGCTGTGGGGAGCACTCAGGACCTGCCTTCAGTGAACCATGGGGCTCAGTGATCAGGAATGGCAGCAGGTCCTGACCATCTGGGGAAAGGTGGAGGGTGACCTCGCCGGCCATGGCCATGAAGTTTTAATGAGGTAGGCAAGAAGCTTTTGTCCTAAGAGTAAAACTGAGAGCTTTTGATGCGAGACTGAGGAAAGCGTATATTTAATATGAGGGCTCATGTCTGGTAGTGTTTATTTCAACAGGCTGCTTGCTTTGTTGTAGGTGGTGGTTTTTCCATTGCTATGATGTCTGGGTTAAAAATTACTCCCTGTGTAAAATGGCTGTGCTTCTGTCTCTCCATCTGACTGTGGGTGCAGGAGCAGGCCGGTGCTGCTTTCCAAAGATGGTGGGACCTTATTACTCCCTGTGCTTCTGCTGGCAAACCTCTGCTTTGTATCCTTATTGCCCAGGCACCGCAGCAAGAAATGCTGGAGTGAATTGTGTGTCCTGGGTCTTCAGATGCTTTGCAGGAAGGAAGTGGGGAGGCAAGGAAGGAGAAGAGAGGAAAATCACCTTGGTGACAATTTTCTTGGAATCTATGGTTTCAGTAACATTAACTATGAAGTACCTGAGTATTTCCCCCTCCCCACCTCAGTCTCACTCCCAGAGCCCTGCCCATCCTGCTTTTTGGCCAGAAATCTGGGTGATATTACTTGTCCACTTCCTGATGATGAATTTGAGGTTTGGGTGTGAAACAAGGCACATCCTTTGCCCTGCCCTCCTCCATGATTCTAGTATCAGAGTGGGAACGCTCATGAGGTCTCCATCTGAGAGGACCCCCACCCCCACGCTTTCCTGGCAGTCCTGGTCCCCCATGTGGGGAACACCCCAGGTGCTAGCAGCAAGTCTTGGAGATTCAGCCTGGAAGGGATCCCAGGGCTGCAGAGTGAGAAATGACATAGGGTGGGAATCAGATACTAGCCTATCCTTAATGACCATCAGGGGTGGAAACCTAGAGGGCACTCTCTCCAGATCTCTCCCTCCATCTGTGTAGAGTACAATGTGCTAGAAGGTCATGCACACTGAGAAGAGCAGTGGGGATGTGGCATTCACTCCACGGGGGTATTTCCTATCTTAAACTTGGCTAAAGGAAGAGCCCCACACCACCAGGCAAATACACTGTCCATTCAAAGCTTTTTCAAGGATGGGACAAAGCGGAGAGCTGTTGTATTTACCTTCTTTCTCGTGGCACAATTCAGCTGCCGTTTAAAGGGGAGGGATGGCAATGTGATGGCTTTCCCCTCATGCTGGAGGGGACCCAAGCCCTCTCCACCAGTCCATCTGCGTGAGCTGGCTACTTCGGCTTTGGAAGTGCCACAAGACACTGAAAACAGTTTCCAACTGAAAAGGTAATACCATTTTTCTTACAGGTGTTGCAGGGCAGAGCACTGGCATTAAATAAACACATGACACCCCTCTCCCCTGTGGCTTTGTGTTTCCCAGCAAACTCAGGTCATTTCTTGTTCTTTCAAGGGGTTTATGAGGGATAAGAGAAACAGGGGGAAGCCCAGCAGCTGGTAGTTTAGAAATATGTCCGCATGTGCATTGTTAAAGACTTCTTATGTAGAAGTTATATCCTGTGAATGTGTTTAGAAAATACTGATTTAACTGGATTTTTTCCAAAGGAAACAGGAAAAATACTCCTTGGAAGAATTTTCAGAGGACTAGATCATCTTTGGTAGACATGATTCAGCCATAGCCAGATATGATCGAGGAAGATTTTTAGAAATTATTCCATCCCATTTCAAGGTGCAAGGGTTTTTTGTCCTTTATGTGGGACACAACCTGTCTCATGGAAAGATACAGGAAAAAAGGAAAGGCAGAGATGATGGTGTGCTCAGCACTTGGTAGAGTACAGAAATTCTTTGGAGACCTTTAAAAAGAAACACCAGCAAAGACTGGTCATTCATTTACAGAATGGTACTGCAGAACGGCTTGCGTTTTCCATGTGCTTGAGGTTATTCGTTAGTTTAGTTTAACTTGTACTTACATCATACAGTGGAGAACCTGGCTCTCGTGGAAACATACTTGTGAGGAATGTCCAGTTCTAGATGGGCTGCGAGCCCCAGTAGTCCCAGCACCAGCATCCCCCTGAGGGCAGAGCAAGTGTGCAGCCACTATACTGTAAGAGGGAGGCCAGTTTCATGGCTGAGGTCCTGGGCTGGAACTCCAGACACTGCTGCAGATAACTTGGGTGAGCCACTTCAGAGCTGTGAGCTGTAGTGCCCTGGCTGTAAAGAGAGACATTGCTTCTGCTGGTGCTTCAACTGGTTGGATTATGCCCATCAGAGGGTGTCATACCTGAAAATAAACTTGTGTGCAAGGGAGCTGATGTCTCTCAACACCTCATTATTAGAGAGGTCCTAATAATCAGGACAGGCAGTGTCCCCTTTTCACCCCGAGTCTAGGACTCTGGCAGGGAAAAGAGTGAAATTTCCTACTAGTTTGATTGTCAGCAGTGTCTGCATCCTGTCTCCTAGGAAATGCAGCAGGGAGGAAGCAGAGGGGACAACACTAGCCTGGCTTCTAGCCACCCTCCTACCTTCTTGATTTCATTTCCATTTCGGGATCAGAGTGCCTATGAATAGAACTGCATGGCATGACATGGCATGGCACCAACACGCCTGAAGGCCCAGCACTCTCGTTATCCACTTGCTCCCAAGGACTCCTGGAGGTACCGTAGTTCCCAATAGAGGAACCACAGTGCTGGCAGCTGGGATGAGCTGGGAAACAACTTACCAAAGGATGACAAACATTGAAAATGAATTCAAAGTAGGGTCAGATGCTTCTCTGACCTATGTACATGCTAAAAGGAGTGATTGTGAATGGTGGTAATTTGGAAAAGATCTAAAGTGTCAGAGTTCCCAAGTTAAAGTTACCTCTACTAGCAGAGACTAGCTAAGAGATTTCTTAGGGGACAGAAGTGACTTATCACACCTTTGCCTGCCCAAATGCTCTGCCATACCTGGAGCAGTTGGACTTCAGCTCTGGTCTAGATGACAACTCTCTCAAGTCCTTCTGCTTTTTCCACAGGCTCTTTAAGGATCACCCCGAGACCTTGGATCGCTTTGAAAAGTTCAAAGGCCTGAAGACCCCTGATCAGATGAAGGGCTCTGAAGATCTAAAGAAACATGGAGTTACTGTCCTTACCCAGCTGGGCAAAATCCTGAAGCAGAAGGGTAATCATGAGGCAGAGTTGAAGCCCCTGGCTCAAACCCATGCCACCAAGCACAAAATCCCTGTCAAATATCTAGAGGTATGGAAAAATCTTGGAATCTTGGTGTCTGGTATGTAGTGAATGTATGCAAGACGGCTATTGAGAGTTGTGCTTTTATTTACTGATGGCTGGTTGGACTTCAGTGAGCTTTCCCTCAAGTCCGAGGTCTCTGTGTACAGGCAGGAGGAGACACAGAGAGGGCTCATGCTATGCGAATGGTATGTGAACCTCCAAGTTTAGATTTCCCATTCCAAACACCACAGGCAGTCTGAGCAACCCTTGACAATAATAAACCAGCCCATGCAGCCTCTCCATGCCTGGGAAACTACATTACATAAGAACTGTCAATGGCTGGACACAAGGGATGTGCAATTTTAGAGTAAGCCCTGGAGGATCCATCGGAGACCAAGACATACAAAACTTAGTGTTGTACAAACACAGGGCATGAATATTCAGCCTTAATGGACGAGGCAGACAAAGAGTGGGAAGGGCCATGATCTACTCAAGGTCATGAAGCAGACCAGTGTCAGAGCCAGGAATAGAGCTCAGTTCTTCTGCCCAGCCCAGGCTCCTTGCAAGCTAGACCTCACTGTCTCTCCAGAGACTGCGGGAAGGGCTACTGAATTAGCTCGGAGATATTTCCAGGCTGTGCAACCTATTTCTTAGTCTGGCTTTTCTGAAAATAAACCTTGACTGTCCCTTCTGTTTTTCTCTCTCTTCCCTTCCTCACAGTTCATTTCAGAAGTCATTATCAAGGTCATTGCTGAGAAACATGCTGCAGACTTTGGGGCCGATTCCCAGGCTGCAATGAAGAAGGCCCTGGAACTGTTCCGAAATGATATGGCCAGCAAGTACAAGGAGTTCGGTTTCCAGGGTTAGCACATACGCACATTGGGACACCACGATGGAGGCCTGGCCATGCATCTTAGAGCAGCTTCCCCAACACTGTTTTGGACATCTTACAATTGGCCATCCAAGATTTGTGGGAAAGCTTTGATGAGAGGCCAAGAGTCACTCCAGGAAATGTAGAGGCACTCAGAGTGATACACATGATAAACCACTATTTCCTGGCTTTATGTATGCAAAAGAAATAATCTGCTTTCTTAGAAAAAATAGTTTAAGAGGTTATCTGTGAGCTTCTGCCTATCCCTATCCCCTTTTTCTTTCCACCTCCCCAAGCCCCAGCCTCATCCAAGAAGGAAATGGCATGGCCAGAGATGAAGGGATGTGAAGGAACAAGGGAAGCGTTGAGTCGTGTGGTGAAAGAGAGGGTGAAGGGATGACTCCAATGGTATGAAAGGGATGTCAGGATAGGAAGCAGGGGCACAGTGTCCCATTCTTCCTACAGGTGAAACTGTTAGCAGGTTACTGAGGACAGCTTCCACCACAGTATTACCTTGCTTTGTGGGGGTGGATGCAGCCAGTAGGTCTCCGGGGTCTGTCAGCTTGGAAACTTGCATTAGTTGCTAAACTCACGTCAGCAAAACTATAATAAGCAGAACTTCCTGCAATCTGTAGGTTTCTGGCATCCACCACTACGCATCCAATGTTCTGTTGCACTGGGAAGTAATGTATATGTTTCTCAAAAAATAAAAATTTCTGCACCAGTGTTGTGTGTTTGCTCCTGCCACTCCCGTGAGAAGCGGGGGAGATGGAGAAAGCGGAAAGGTATTTTGCAGACGTATCTGGCTGCACCACGTCCTGCGGTGTCAGTCTACGACTTGAGCGCCACGTGGCATCTGTCTCAGCCAGGGGACTTGGGGGGGACTCAGATGTCACCAGGAGGTCATGACCTGGTTACTGGACTTCACAACGCGAAGTGGCAGCCTAGACTCAGCAACTCACTAAAGGCCACCGCTGTGCTGGGGGGAACATGGTGAGGGAAGGCTCTTTGCTTATTTATGGGGAGGTAGCATGTGCAAGTGGCCCTGGGTCCCAGCAGCAGCAGCACAAGGCATTGCTCGCTCCGGGTAATGGAAAGCAGGGCTGCTTAGCCCAGGAGGAAGGTTGCAAGGGCAGCATATGCTCTTAAGACCCAAGCTTTGGTCTCTGCTGAAGTGTCTCTGCAGTGCATGCTGCACTTTGTTTACAAATGCCTACCCATGTCCTTTGGGAGAGCTTAAGGGACAGACACAGCAGTGAGGCACTTACCTCTGCCTGTTGCCCTCTCCCTGCAATGAGGTACAAGTGACCTGATTTGGCTGAGGTGGGGGGGAGGCTGAGGGCCATATTGTGCTCAAGGCTACCCAAGCATTAGTCAGAAATGGCTGGAGCCTGAAGAGGGGTTTTTGGGTGCAAAGTCTTGCCCTGACACCCAGGTTCACAGAGGACTAGCTGACTCTTTAGGAACTGTGCAGTTTCTCTGGATGCACCTAGTCAGAGGGGCAGTCATAGCCCACAGTGAGCTCTGGGGTCCTCATTCCCTCCTTTTCCTCCATCCCCACCACCCAGCTCAGGGCCTCAACAGCAAGGTGCCTCAGTCTCTTCTGGCATATGCACTCAAGCTGACTCCATGCAGAAAGCAAGGTGGATGAGCAGTGTGCTATCTTTCAGTATATCTGCACAGGGTTGAGAGCATTCACGAGAGGGTCACATCTTGGCCCAGCAGCGGGACGCTACAGAGGCAAGCAGCTGGATCAGGGCTCGAGGAAATGTGTGGAGTCGACACGGCCACTCTTTTTGGGTATGGAGAAAGTAATGTGCCTTATCTCACAGAGATAGTGTGAAGGTAAGAACGAGAAAGAAGAGCGAAGTTCTTGCTTTTAGGAACTACGAGCAGGGTCTGGTTCAAAGCACTCCCTGCTACTCTGTGCGCAGTGGAGACGGAGGAGGAGCCACCAGCTCCCTTAAAAATCATTTCTGAAACAGCGTGATCTTCTCTGTCTTTGGCCAGGGCAGAGGTCACAAAATTTCAGTCTCTGAAAGGAGAAGGAACGAATTCCTTCCCAGAACATAGCATCTCTGATTTCCTGCTCTTTACAAATCCTCACTTTACCTCTGGGAGCTTGCTTAGGGTTTCAACCTTTCAGAGGGTCACAAAAGCATATGCTGTCACCTAGATGAAGTTACAGCCAGGTGGTCCCTGGCTTAAGCAACGTGCTTCGGCTGACTCCAGACTAGTGTGTCTGGCTGTGCGGGGAGGGCGACCTATTTAATTAAGGTCTAGAATTGCCTGTCTAACACAATAAGTTTTCCTGCCAGTGACAACAGGCTCTGCTTTAGGATTAAAAGCTCTGCTATGGCAGCTGCCTCTGTCAGTCTGAGTGGGAATGGAGCTGTCTCTAGATATTTTTTTGTAGGATGATGTGATGGAGGAGGGAGGTTTTGCATATATGTTGTGCCCAGCTACTGGTTATTAGGTATCTGGAATAAATGGTGGTCCACTGGGAGTGCTGTCCCTTCACTCTGCCTACCCTCCCCCAGTGCGTCAGTGCACTAGGGACCATCCTTAAACCTGTGTTGCTCAGATGCGGGGCCTGATGTAGGTTTTCTGGTTGCACACCTGTGACCCAGTGAAGACGTGCAAGCTGAGGTGAACCAACAAGTTCGGATACCGGTAACAGTGGAGCTACCTCCAGCAGGCTCAGTGGGTTGGGATGCTTGTGGTGAAATCCATGTATCTTCACTTTTGCTACTCTGGGTAGTGAGTATTCCCCTGGCTGCAGTTCTGACATAGTGTAGCGATATATGTAATTCCCACAGAGGGAGTCTATAAAGCTCCTGCAACTGCCCTGTGCTTTAAGGACAGGGGAAATTTCCCAGAGGAAAGGGAATGGTGGGAAAGGATTTTTCAGCTCCTTGCAATATTGATTCAGCATTTTTGTTGGAGTCACCCTTTTCACTGTGCTACTAGGACACGGATCTCTTCTGGTTCACTTATGGGACAAAGTCCCTTATTGGCGATAAACTATATTGGCATAAGCCCAGAAATTTTCCTGCCTCCTTTCCAGGAACAGCTTTACATAAGGCAGATGGGTCCCAGGGGCTTGTGTCCATCCCCCCTGCCTGTTAGCACCACTTGGTGTCACATACACATTCCTGGCCACACAATGGGACGTGGGTTCTGTGGCTGCCAGCCTCTTTGCCCCAGCACGTACATGCTGACTGCAGGCAGGCCAGGCTGATGGCTGTCCTATGCTTTCCACGCAGTCCTGCAATTTCTTTTATGCTAATAATGTTGTTTCTGGCAGCAAATGGGTTACGCACCTGCATCCGCCTTCGGGTTGAAAAACATCCTCACTGCTTTGCACTCCACGTACTATTCTTCTCCCACTGCAGTGGTTTCCATTGCACAGCAGAGCTCTCTGTGGCACCGAGCCAGTGACCTGTCTGCCTTCTCTCGGGCTTCAGTGTCAGATGCTGGCGGCTCATCAAGATCTCAGAGGCAGGGAGCAGGACCTCGCTTCCCAGGCGCTGTGCAAATGAGCCAGTCAGCCCCAGCCAGGGGTGCAACAACACTGCAGGCTGCACCGCCTGTCCCCCTTGTCTTTACCTCTGCCTGCTGATCCCGCCTGGCTCCAATACACCTACCAACGTCAAGTGGCATCAAGGGGCAACTGCTGGGGACCATACTATTTATCCTGTGATCTGTCTCTCAGTCCCTCAGTGGGAGAAAGGGATGGGACTCCAGTGTTTAATTATGTTAAATATTTAGCACATTAGCATGAAGTGTGTGGCATTCTTCATGTTTACATCTCCCTGCAGGGCTAACATGAGGAAAGGGCAGGGGAGTTTCCAGTCCATATCATAGTTACCAAACAGATACAGCTAGTTTCTGGGTATTGAAGTATAGACAGTGCCTAAAGGATGTAATGTCTCTATGACACTGTAATTTAATAAGGAGACTCAAACGCTCACCTATATCACATGCTTTCAGATGAGGATTTTTTTTGTCACTTCCCTGTGTTTTCTACCACCTGGCCAAAACCTGTCCTGTGTGTTATGCCACTAAGGAAAAGAAACCAGTGGTGCAGACAGGTGTTTCTTTGATGTAGACTTACTTGCCCATACAGTTTTTTGTGGGTTTTTTGTTTGTTTTTTTTTTTTTTTTTTTTTTTTTTTTGTTTTGTTTTTTTTTTTTTGTTTTTTTTTTTTTTTTTTTTTTTTTTCAGAAGGTGAATAGCATCAGAGCATGTCCTCCTCCTTCCTGAACTCATTCCTCTCAGGTTTGCTCAAGGTTGCATCCTTGCTTGTTCGGGCTGTGCGGGCCTTAACAAACAGAGTCTGTGCTGCTTCTCAGAGTGGGCATACATACACGCATATATGGATATCTACACACAAGCACCAGATTCACAACACACATCCCAGTGTGATTGTTTGCTCGTTCTTCATTTAAGACGGTAAGGTATATTAGTTCTCACATTGTGCTTAAATTAGGTATGGCTGTGAAACCAGGTCTAACCAAGTGACAAGACAGACTATGCAAGGACAAGGCACCTAGAGAGTACTGTTAAGTCTGGGGCTATTAAATTTCATGAAGGTGTGCTGGCAGAGTCAAGGAGGCTACCTGGAACTATAGCAAGCGAGAACAGAAATCCTAATCAGCCTTTTTTTTTTTCCTACAGGCTAACAAATGTGCATACGTGAACATGAAAGAGTCACAACAATGTAGCCTTCTTGCCCAGCATATAAATCCTTCCCTCCCCTATGATCATAGGCACAATAAGCCCATCTCCCAGTCCTGTGACTTCTATAAAATCCTTATCCAAATGTCAGTAAAGGTGACCTTGTGGCTTTTTAAAGCAGTACTTTATAGTCACTTGGCTGCACTGTACTGAAGTCCTTTCCCAGTTTGGCTTTCATCGCCTGTAAATATATAAACAGAACAGACTGTCTCCACCTTACCCTGCAGCCCTGTAGAGAGACCACCTGTGGTAAGCTATGTCAGACAGAGACAGGTCTGGGGCTCTGTTGGGTAAGGCAAGGCCTGACAGAGGGCATACCAACATAGCTGGTAGCTGGGTGGACAAGGCAATGTGTATTTGGGATGGGGAAGGTGTTGGAGTCTCCATCTCTCCTCCCATATCCCAAGGAAAGCATCTCATGCTGAGATAAACAGCAGTTCAGTGGCCCTGAGCTGGCTAAATGGTTACTTGGGTTATCATAGAATCATAGAAAGGTTAGAGTTGGAAGGGGACCTTAAAGACCATCAAGTTCCAGGCCCCCCGCCATGGACAGGGACGCCTCCCACTACACCAAGTTTCTCAAAGCCCCATCCAGCCTGGCCTTAAACACTTCCAGGGATGGGCATCCACAACTTCTCTGGGCAACCTGTTCCAGTGCCTCACCACCCTCACAGTAAAGAATTCTTTTCTAGTATCTGGTCTAAATCTCCCCTCTTTCAATTTAAAATCGTTACCCCTTGTCCTATCTCTACACTCCCTGATAAAGAGTCCCTCTCCAGTTCTCCTGTAGGCTCCCTTCAGATACTGGAAGGATGCTATAAGGTCTCCCCAGAGCCTTCTTTTCTCCAGGCTGAATAACCCCAGCTATTTCAGACTGTCCTCATAGGAGACGTGCTCCAGTCCTGTAATCATTTCAGTGGCCCTCCACTGGATGCATTCCAACAGGTCCATGTCTTTCTTGTGCTGCAGACTCCAAAGTTGGACATAGTACTCCAGGTGAGGTCTCACGTGAGCAGGGTAGAGGGGTAGAATCACCTCCCATGACCTGCTGGCCATGCTTCTATTGATGCAGCCCAGAATGCAGTTGTCTTTCTGGGCTGCCAGAGCACACTGCTGGCTCATGTTAAGCTTCTCATCCACCATTCACTCCCAAGTCCTTCTCCTCAGAGTTGTTCTCCAGCCATTCTCTGCTCAACCTGTATTTATGCCTGGGATTGCCATGTCCCAGGTGCAGGACCCTGCACTTGGCTTGGTTGAACTTCATGAGGTTTGCACAGGTCCATATCTCAAGCCTGCCCAGGTCCCTCTGGAATGCCCAAGCATATGCAAACACAAGTGCTGTGAAGTCAGTAGGGACAGCCTGGACATGAGGCTACTCCACTGCATTTAAAGCACATGTCATGGGGCTGTGGGGCTGGTTTACTGGATTTGCCCAGACCTAGTGAGAAGAGGCTGTTGCTAGTATGAGTACCCTGCAATCCAGCAGTAGACATGAACCCAAAACAGTTTTCCAGTTATCTATCTTAGGTATTAAAAATGAGTACAACACAGATGCTCTTGTCTAGGAATTTGTGTATTTCCCCAGGTTGTGGGGCTGAGAACAGGGCTGTAGATTTACTGTTACTGGTATCCAAGAAGGCTCCTTTAAAGCTAATACTGCTGTGTCTATCTTAGTTGCAGCCTTATGTCTGGAGTAGAGCTTAAAGAAAACTATGCCCGTTTCCCATTTCCCCTCTCCAAGGAAAACTTAGTGTGAATACAGCTGCTGGGTGCCTGATCTTATTTTAGATTGTCCCTAAAGCAGGTTCAAATGTTCCAGTGACAGAACAGCTTTGGGTGGAATGTCTTCTGAATTATTAGCCCTTAAGTCTCTATGTCTCCATTTGTCTCTCTTGTCTCTCTATGTGTATCTCCTGTTGCTTCACAGCGTGTGTAAGTAATGGTGCTTATATTCACTGAAGCTTTTCTATCTTCTGTACTTCCCCAACATGTCTATCTCTTTCCTTCTTCAAGCTAAATTCCAGCATCCAAGCTCTCACCAAAGGGGTGGAAAATTCCTGGAGCTGATACCCTCACTGAGATCTGGGAGTGTTCTGCCCAAGACTTGCATGACACCAGGCTTGTCCTATTGGCTTTTGGTGAGCTTTTGGATTATCTGGAGAGTTAGCTGATAAGGTATCAGAGTGGGTCTGTATTTTTTCAGTCGCGTCTCAGCTGGATGAATTGTCTGGTGCCCTTTGAGGGATGCATTATGTCATGAATTAACTGTGAGGTGGTTGGGGAGAAAGGAGGAAAAAACCCAAGAGAGCTTTGCCTAAACCAGCCATACTGTGTCCCTGCAGAGTGTGTGGGAGAGCCTGCACCGAGCAAAGATTTTGTACCAGACATACTCAGGCAAGCCATGCAGGGATGGAGGAAAAGCAGGCAGGGCATGCCATGCGCCACGCTTGCAGTAAACACCCTCTGAGGGCAGATGGATCTGTGGAATCGGTAAGGAAGAATGAAAAATGAAATGCAGGTGGGAAGTGGAGGCACAGCTGCCTCCCCCCAGTGGCTATTTACCGCTATCGGTGCTTTCTGAAGAGCAATAGCATCATTCTGACAGCCGCTCTGCTATAACACGGTGGAGGGAGTTTCCTAAGATGAGCTGCTGGGCTGTGTGCTTTTGCACAGAAAGAAAGATGGACTTGGATTTTTCTCATGGTGCTCGCACTACGGATGTGACGCTTTCGTAAGGCTGGCCCATAAATCATGAGAAAGAAGCTTTCTGAGCATTTTGGTTTGCCTTGATAATAGCACGTATTGCTAACCCAGCTAAACCTCCAGCTAATTTCAGCACGTCACGTTTGAGCTGCTGTCCCTATGTCTTTTGCCTTGTTCCCTCTCAGCTGGAATGGTCCCTCAGTGCATAAAGTCATCAATTCTTTTTTTCTTCCCAGTTAAAATCCGTTATCCCAAAATGGAGTTCTTTGTAACAGTCACAAATTGCTAGCTCATAACAAGAGTAATTAGAAAATAATCTTTAACATATTTCCTACTATGGTTTTTCGTGTTCAGCTGTGCTGTAGCTTCCTTGTCTGTTTTAGATCAGAAACTTGTTGACTGAGTGTCATCTGGGACAAGCTCTGTTCCGATGTTTAATGGTAATTAAGAACTCTGTTTCATCACGTTTAAAGGTCTCAGTCTGTAAAATGCACTGTATGAAAGAGGACCCTTCTTACAATATGCCTGAGTTATTTGCTGTACTGTTTTTACCCTAGGTCTTTAAAGTTAGAGACCTATCCATGCTTTCCATCTTCAGTACTGTGCAATTAGCCCCATTTTACAGAGGGTAAACAGAGGCAGAGGCAGGCACCCAGCATATCCATTGTTTGACAGTTTGGTCATTCAGCTGTCCACTAGGTCAGGCTGCAGACTGCATGATGGAGGATGTTTGTGAGCTTCTTGTGTAGGAGGACATGTGAAGTTGTGCCATCTGCCAGTATGCAGCTCTTTGATGTGGTTGCATTTCAGCAGCTGTCAAAGGACATCCTGTATGTAGACGTTCAGTTGAAACAGCGGTGTGGTGTAAATGCCCAGATAGATTACAGATGCTGCATACAAAGCAAAGCAGTGTAAAGACCTTTGGGCTGAATTTGGAATGAAGTGCTCTGGAGATTAATGAACTATGGTATCACTTGGGACACTGCTAATCTTCTCACTTCCAAAAAAAAGGCCCTGGACTGAGATAATAAAGGATGTAAACATCTAACACAGGTTGCTGGCAGAAGTGAGGTCCCTAAATCCAAGTGCAAGAACCTCAAATCCTCCTGTGTAATTCTTTACATGCTTACATTTTTATCTGTAACCTGCTCCTTGATGTCTAACTTTTGCCTCTGCTATGCCCTGATCTTCCACCAGCTTGGGTGGGTCTAAACCAACCAGTGTTTATCTGCCTAAATTTACTTATAATCCTCAGAAGTGACCTTCCAGAAACCAGTATTTACCTACATCTGATGTCCAAAAAATGCAGTTCCAGCCACTTCCATCCAACAGTGTGGTTAGTGAACAAGGTTCAGGTGCATGCCCATTATCACACAGATCATTCAGTTCCTACTCCTCTGGTCTTTTAAAAATGGGCTGTGCCTTACAGTCCACTTTGGAAAGGACTTGGTTTCAGGAGAACGGGTTTGGGTGATGAATCCCTGCCTGACTTGGGTGCCTAGGCTCTAAAGGAGTAAGCTGTAAAAAAAAAAAAAAGAAAAAGAACAGAGCTAGTTTTCATACTCCCCACTAAGCACATGGCTGTCTGAATCCTTTTTGAACGACCTAACTCTCTAGCAGTGTGCTTGAGTCCTGGGCAAGTAGCTCAGCCTTCATATTCCGCTCCAGCAACCAGGGCTGTCTAAGAGCATCCATACACCTTTGAGGCTGTTACTATCCTGATGGGACCACTCCTTCCCAAAGGGAGTCTCTTTGAAAAGTAAAATGGAGAGAGCAGGGAGAAAAGATCTCAGTGCCTAGCACCAGATGACATACTGCAAAACATGAAGGCTCTGTTTGGGAACAACCAGCTATGTTTGAGCCTGATATATGGTGTTCAGAGAGTTTGGGATTTTTTTTCCTGTGACCTATGCAAGCAACTTCCTCTCCGACCTCACTGACAATAACATCTGGATCAACCCGCATTCATAGTTCTCTACGGAATACAGATAGTGCGACAGGAGAAAGAGGGTTTTCATCCCCCATTGCTCTGTTTTGAGGATAGCTTGCAGCTGTGCTTGACTGGAAGGAATTTGCAGATCTCATGTACGATGGTTGAGAAACAGTTCCTCTCCTGGCTTAGTCATGTCTGTCTTCACACACAGCGGTTCATAGCTGTGAGTTCTTCAGTTCCAATCCTACTGGCAATATAAAGAGGGGAAAAAAACAGATAGACATGAAAGGAATGCTTTTTATTTCCATCAACAGTCAGGATGGAGATGGACAACACTGCACCCACCTCAGCAGTAAAGGAGTTAATTATCTCTGTGAAGAAAAGTGCGTTGGAGCCTCTCAATGTTAGAAATAGACCAAACCAGAATAAGTAAGTGCTTCAGAGTACACCATCCTTTCAAGTACTGGAGTTGGTGAGATAAGAGATGATACATATTTGAGAGGAGAGAGGGAAAGAGAGAGAGAGAACATACATTGCTTGTATCTTGAGGGCAGAGCATCTTAGAAATAAATTTAAGAAACAACATTTCTTCAGGCATTTCATTTCACTCCTGTTGGGAGTGCTTAGCTTACAATTAAGTCTGTGATGACAGAGTGTGTGTGGGGGTGTGTGTATGTATGTGCAGCACAAAGCCTATAGTTAGTACACAGAACTAAATGTTTTGTTCTGGAGTCCCAAAGGTACACAGCCTCTCAGCACACATTAATTTCAGTGAGTGTGAGACCTTTCAAAGACCTGGATTCATACAACAAACTTTTCACCACGGGCTTGGGGCCACTCATTTCACTCTGCTCCTGATGCAGTAGAAACTTGGAAACCAGCTCTGCATCTATTCATCAGCTGCAGTATGAGCCCCTTTTATTAGTGCCTTTTGTGGCAATAGCTGTGATCTATTTATAGTGCTAAGCCTTCAAACTGCCATTCCTTGCAGCAGATGTAGTAGAAGCAGATATCCACAGAAGAGAGTAAGTGAGTCAAAATGAACTCGTGTTGTTGCTCAAAGGCCAGGTTTCATCCCAATCAGCGACAGTTACACAACTCCTGCCATATGAAGATGGGCTTTGGCTCCTTCTTTCGTGGTCTGGGGGTTGGAGGGAGGCATGATTTCCTGGGGAACTTGTGCAGCAATTTATATTCCCTGCTTCATATTCACTCTCTTTCATTTATTCCCCTTAAAGAGTGTTCAAGGAGAAGGAGACACTGCTGTTCTCGTGGACTAGCTCTGCATCCTTGAAGACGTCATGGCTAAATCCATGTGGCATGACTGTCAGCCTCAGTCCTAAGTTAACAGCAAAGTCATTCTCAGCAGGTGGTCCTTAAACATGAACTTTAAAGCTGCATGGGCGGGTAAGTGTTGTAGGAAACCAGAGGGGCTCAGTCAGATACAGGAGAACCTGCTGAGATGTTTGGTTTGGTTTTTTGTGGTTGTGGTTTTTTTTTTTTTCTTTACTAATAATTTTATTTAACTCTCATCCTCTGCATTAGACTGAGCAGTGTCAGAGCTAGCCAAGTGCAGGGTTTCTCTGATTGGTGGAATACCATGGAGGGCTATTAAGAATTAGGGATAGTAAAGGTTTGGCTACAAATTCCTATGTGAACCATGGCTCATATTCATCAGAGTTGAATTCATCAGCTGTTCTCATTGGGATGAGGCTGTAACAAATGGAGAAAAAAGCAGAAGGGGTACTAGTTATGCACTGTGGAGGCAGAGTCGTGTGTCCTGACCATGTAACGAGTGGTGTCCCTCAAGGGTCCATACCAGCACCAATACTATTTAATATTAATACTATTTAATAGATAGTGTAATAGATAGATAATAGATTGAGTGCATCCTCAGCAAGTCTGTGGGTGACACCAAGCTTGAGTTGTACAGTTGATACACTAGTGGGAAGGGATGCCATCCAGCAAGACCTCAACAGACTTGAGAAATGGGCCCACGTGAACCTCATGAAGTTCAGCAAGCCCAGTGCAAGATTCTATACACGGGCTGGGCCAATCCCCAGTGTCAGCTCTGACCAGGTGATGAACTGATTGAGAGCTGCAATGCAGAGAAGGAGTCCCTGTCCATGGCAGGGATATTGGACTGTAAGATCTTTAAAGCTCTGTTCCAACTCAAATAATTCTATGATTTGATGTCTCCTCTCCCTACTGGCTTGTGACTCTGATTTCCACTCTTCATCGCATTAGTGCCGGATTAAATGCAATGATCTCACCGTCAAACAGGAAGCAAGAAATAAAGTATTTAAGTACCATACACAATATTATAAAGCACCATACTGTAGCATCATGGTTGCAGTCTTATTTCCATAGGCTGCATACTGACATGGCAGTTATAAGAACAAATGTAGTTTATGCTTGCTCAGAAGAAGCTCCTGATAGGCATATCCAACTAATGAAGGAAAAAAATATGTGGCTGAGAATCAAAATTTCAAGTTCCTAGTTTATGCATAGCAATAGCAAGGCATTTTTGGTTGGGAAAGGTGTGGGCCACAGGAAGGAATAGCTACTTTTTCTCCTAGAGGAGGTTCTCTCGGTTTTGCTAGTCCAAAAGGGCTTCTGCTGTATTTTACCAAGCTTTGTGAAGCTACTTCACAAGACATGAGCTACTGTCTGTGTGCCATAACCAGTCTAGAGAACCACCTAGACTAAACGAGGACAGTTGTACCCCTGCAGCCGCATTGTTGATACGTACCATGCTCAGGTAGCTGGTGGTAGAGGGGACCATGCAGTTCACAAACAAATGGTGAACATCATGGGGAGCTCAGAGGGGAAGGATGAGATCACAGGATACCAAGTTTTGCTCCATTTTTGAGTTGTAAACTGTTGTCTCCTGAGAAAATTCCTTTTACGGAGTAATTATTGCAACCCCCAAGTACAGCCTAAATTAATTGTCATGACATCACTTGTTTATTTGGTTTTTTTTTCTGAAAAATTTCCAAATAATTAGAATTTGGCCTGTGACAGAGCCAGGAATGGGAAACATATTTGCCCACCCAGGCTGCAGAGAAAGATTATGAATGGTGTACCAAACTTAATCAAGTTGCAGTCTGAGTCACACCTGGTACCACAGCACAGCTGACTCAAGAAGCAGTCCTCTGGGGAACTGAGCAAGGAAAAACGAAAAGAAAAAAGAAAAAGAGCTTTAACTAGCAGTGACTAGTCTAGTTCTTCTTTCACTTATTTATTTTCTTGAGATGTTGTTACCTGCATTACTGGAGGAGATGCTCTTTGGCCCAACTACAAGGGACTTCTTCCTCCCAAGCCCCTCAGTAAATCCTAAAGTTCTTTTCAAACCAAAACAGATGCGTGACTCCTGGTTCAGATTCTTTCTCCCACTCAGATAACTGTTACTGCCCAATGTCCCAGGTGTGAGACACCTGCTCACACAGCAGCATCTAGCCAGATGTTGGGCATCTGGTTAAACACTGAAACGAGAACTTGGGTGGAGAGGGGGACATCTATATCTTCAGGTTCAACCTGCGTCTTGACCACAGACAAAACAATGCATTATGTCGGTTCCACATTCAGATGGCTGGCTTCATAATTTCATTTTACAGTATCTTTCTTAGCCTTCCGGAAAACATAGTTTGTCTGAAAAGGAAAGAAAGTGTCCTTTCTCAGTGAAGAGCTTTTGGTCTGAGCTATTACCTTTATTTTAATTGGTGAAGGGCTGACAGTGTGTTTGACAAAGCACAAGGCACCAAACATGAATAGTCCCTGCTTCACAGAGACCTAGACAACCTTGGTGAGCTGGCTTGTTCTTGACATTGAGGGTTGCACCATGACCATTTCCCAATAAGGTAAAAGTAATCTACTTCACTCCACATGAATGCGACAAAAATTACATGAGCAGGACTATAATTCCTTAAGCTATCTTCCTATTTTGTGCTGGAGGTTCACCGTTGCATTGACATAACTGTTACAGAAGACTACATGCAGTTTTGTAGTTCTAATGTTCCTCAAGAAAAGCTGGTTTTCTTCTAGGTCTAACCTGCTCCAGAAAAGGCCATGCACTTCAAAAAAGACAGACTTTGGCTCATTTTCTTCCAAATGCTATGTCTTGTTGCACAAGGTAAGGTGGTATTATTTCATTACATGAACTCGTACACTCAAAACAGCTTTAAAATGTACACAAGCAACACCAGTCAGACACAAAAACCACTCAAATGAATCTACCTGTCTCTACACCACTCCTTTGAGAGACAGTGCCCGGTATCTGTAGGAATAAACACCATGGCACAAAGGACTTCAAAGAGTGATTCAAGCAGGTAGAATACGTCAGGATAAGAGGCAGGTTGGCTTGGTTACAGAGCAGCCAGGAAAATGAGATGAAGATTGCAACAAACTGAATTCAATTGCTGACAAAAAAGGTATGACAGACTGAACATTAGCTTAATTATGAGCTCAACTCAAAGTTTACGGAGGGAAATTCTTTAGCTGTGCTGTATTGAAGGACAGACAAGATTACCTTAGATGTTACAGATGATCTCTACTACTTTCTAAAGAAAAAAACCCCAAACCTATTTTTCTAGTCTAGACACTTCCAGAACTCTCAGTTGATTTAATGTGGAGAGGACAGAGCACTGGATGCAAAGCAAGAGATGTGGAACAGCTCCTTATGTTTTGTCCAGGGCACATTTGCGCTGATGTCATAAAGCGATAATAGAAAGTTCAAAGTCTTATTCTATGGGAAATTTTTAGAGTAAATGTTGCAATTCCTTTTATTGTCTCAGATTTTAAGGAAAAGTTTTTATGTGAATTTGATGGAGAAGGAGAGGCCATAGAAGGACAGATATTTTCTCGAGAGGGTACCACACCTGATGCCGTGCCACATGACAGCCTATATTCCACCACTGGGGTAGGAGAACTGTAACCTCTCAGAGGAGCTCAAACCCAGACTTGGATCCTGATTTGATGGGAGACTGCTCTCTAGTCTAAATTAGCCTTTTCTTTGGCAGGAACGGCAACACCACCTAAGAAGCCTAGAGGCAGGAGGGAATTTGTCTTCTCTAAAGAATTTGTAACAAATTTATAAAGAGATCAGATGAAAGAAAACTGCACGCAAGAGTTTATTTTCCATAGGTCTTTACCTTTCTCGTTTATTTCAGTGTACACAAGCAATTCCCTTGCCAAATCTGACATTGTCATCTTTGAAGAAAAAAACCAGAGGGAATAATCCAAAGAAGACAACTGCACTTGTAAAGTACACCAAAGATGCTGGGGCAAACATGAGTGTTGTGTTAGGGGTGCTGAGTTATACATATGATTTTTGGTCAATACTGTCGGAACAGACTTCACTCCACATAGTAAATATGATGGATTGTATTGCTACGTTTGCAGTCAAGCAAAAACAGCATCAAACCCTTCTCTGGTAAGAGCAGGTGCTCTTACTCTCTCAGCCTTCCTTCACTGCATTGAGTCCAATGACTAAGAAGGTCCAAACTATTCCTTCTGAAATGAAGGTACCAGACCTTTCTTTCAGTTCTGCTGCTGCACTTCAGGACTACGGAATAAAGCTTGAGAGCTCAGTGTCACCACCTTCTCTTCCCAAACTTTGGGATCCTCATCATTTCTCCAAATGTTGGCTAGGCTCTCTGAAGTGAGCACAGAGGACAGCACCTGCCTGATGGCTGCTTGTAGGGACTTTTATTTTGTCGTCCCTCTTGCTTTGACCAGAATTTCCATGCTGGGCCATGGAAACCCTCCTGTAACACTGCCAAGGCAAGCTGCCCATGGGTGAAGACTTTACCACTATCTAATTTCCCAGTTGAGAATTTGCCCACCTGGCAGATGCAGCAAAGGAGCTTTTAGTTTCCAGGCTTTAGTTACCAGGCTTTAGTTTAGTTACTCAGGCTTTTAGTTACCAGCACACCACCCGGCTTCACAGTGGTAAAAGCATTTTTCGTGAAAAACATGAGGTTTTCCAAACTGATAATTGCTAATCTGAACCATTTGTGTCAGAAAATTCCTCCCTGGTCTGCTGGGAAAGCCAGGCTACTGGCAGCCTCCCCGTCATGCTCAGCCTCAGGGCACGGGGTTAGAAATGCCTGGCCCCAGGAATCACCATGTTTGCACGGCTGGGGTGCAGGGAGGATGGGAGGAAGACACCTCTGTGCCCTGGCTTGTGTGTGATCTTGAGGTGCTTTATGTCAGGGGACCACTTTCAGTCCAGCTGCACTGGGGTCACGGGAATGTTTTCCACTGACACTAAGATGATGGGAAGTCCTTCATGCTATTCCAGGGCACTCGGGGGGCGCAGGGCAGAGGTGGGTTCCCTGACTTGGTGGCCTCTCACTGGTGGGGCTGTGCCACAAGATGGCGCCCTGGTACCTCGTCCCCCCGCCGTGGTTGCCCCGGCGGGAAGCCACGGCGGTTGCAGGCAGGGATTTTTTTCCCCTCCATTACGTTTTTGAACTTTTTTTTCCCCCCTCCCTTCTTTCCCCCTCCCACCCCAACCTGGGGGGCTGTGCAGTGGTCACTGGTCAAGGGACGAGGGGAAAGCTGCAGAGGAACATGCACTGCCTCTCCATTCTCCATTCCTCTCTGCTGCCCACATGTCCCCAGTGCCATGGGGCATAGCTGGATCCTCTCTCCTGCACACCAGACCTTGTGGAGCCATTCTGGCAAACAGAAGCCCAGCGAGGATTTTAGGAGGCAGTTTGACTTCAGGGTAATGGTTTCCTGCCGGTTTGTAGACTCCTAAATATTTCTGAGGTTACTGGCAGTGTGTTTTGTTTTTCCCTTACATCTCTCACAAGGTGACCCCTGGCTGTGGGCTGGCATCAGTCCAGGGGGAGCACCTACAGTGAGGGCCAGCAGGCCCCAAGCACACGCTGACATCCAGATGGATGAAATCCATATTAAGCGTGGTGAAGGTGAACCGAATCTCCCCTCTCCTCCTTCCCATCCTCAGGCGTCTTTGCCCTCACCACTGGGCTCCCTTGGCCACTGAAAGTGGACGAGCCCAGAAGAAAGACATGTCACCTAAACACCTCAAGTAGGGCCTAGATTTGAGGTCTTCTGTGAGCCTCTGCAGCTTCCCTTAAAAACAGTTCTTAGAGCCCTTGAATTATAATGGCACGTAAGGCTTTGGGGCAAAAGATGGAGTGGAAAATGTGATAGCTGTTCTGCTATTAAAAACCCCAAAAACAAATAACAGAGACTGTTCCTTCTACATAGGGGGTTTGGTGTATAGGAGTTTACTGACTCAGTTAAAAATAAACCAACCCCAAATTGACTAACATGAAAAGTCAGTTAAAAAAAGAGAAAGGCACTTATAAACTGTAGGAAACAAAATGATTTTTGGAAACATATTTTCCCTTAATTGGGCATCTGTTTCTGGATGGAGTAATTTGTGTATGGAAACCAGCCGTACGGCTTTTGTTTGACAGTGAAATGATCAGTTCCTCAAAGTGTGAATGTCATGTGGAGAACCCCATCACTGCCTTGAAAAGGACTCCTGCCCTAGCAGGGCTTTGTCAGCAATGTCAGAGAGTGCAGAATCAAGCTGCGTTGTAATCCCTAATTGTATGTCGTAACATAATGGCATTTTAATGGTAGTGATGGCTTTGTGGTTTGTAGTTAGAGCCCCAAGGGGGGGGGTGGGGGGGGTGGGTAGACTCCCACGTGCTAGGTGCTACAGAGGCCTGGTACAGCACAGGATCTGATCTGAGTACAGGCAGGACAGGCAGCTGTCTTGAACTGCTCCTGCAGCTGACCTTGCCTTCACCAGGACTCTTGAGGCTGGCCGAGGCTCCTACAGACTTCAGTGTGGGAGGTGATGACTAATGCTGGGAAGAGTAGCCACTGTCCCCAGTACTTTCTTTCCCCCAATGACTGCAGGAGCATCTACCCCATCCCTTAAGAGGTCTTTCCCAGCCCTCCATCTCCTTCTAGCTCCTCTCGCCTTAACTCTTCTCTTCCCACAGCAAAATCAATGTGTCCAGGCTCCTCATCCCAAAGATGTCAAAGCTCATGACTCTAATGATATGGCTCTTTTAAAAGCCGAGTCCAACCAGATCACAAACCTTCCCCACTGCCTTCCTCTACCCTGATCTCACTGATATCAGTGGAAATGGTGAGTGCTCAGCGTCAGGCATACTCACTGTTATTTGATTTCCAGGTGTCTCTTGTTATGGGTATTTGGGCTTCCCTGTACCCCCGTGCAAGCATGCTTAAGCCTCATAGTGCCTATCTCAATGATATTAATGGCCTAGTTTTGCAGAAGGTGAAGCTCATATATCAATATAGATAAATCTCCGTCCCATTGCAGTCAGGACTTTCCCTCCTTTTGCTCCCAAAGTCCTGACTCCAAATGTATTGAATATGCACTAAACAATGTAGGCATTTCTGTTATGTTCCAGTCTGAGGCATGAAATCCCTTTTTTCGTCTTCAATCAGATTTAATTTAGCACCCTCCAACCCTTCTCCCAACTCCATAACATGCAAATTAACCATCCACACAGGATGGTGATCACAACTCTAATTCCCAAGCATGCTTGGTCTTTGAAGAGATTCCAGTTTAGATCTTTGCAGCTCAGCACCATTTCTAGCTACCATGTCATCTTTCCTTAGACCAACCTTCAGCAAAAACCTTCCGCATCAAGCTTCCAAGATGTTGGCTGTCAACATGCAGACATGAAAACCAGCCTCCCACCTCCCTCCCCCTTCCCTCCCTGCCTCTGTATCATACTGCAGAGTCTCTTGGGCTCATGCCACGTGGAACTAATCCCATAAAGACGATCTAGCTAGCTCTGGCAGATGGATATTGATCACTTGCCTTCACAGGGACCCCCCACAAGTAGCGTAATTTCCCAGTATATTCCCCACCCCCTGACCCTGGACCATTTAATTGCCAAGACATCACACAGTGCTCCTAAAATCAACCTACCTTCTCTCTTCCCCTCTAGTAAACCAGACCATTTCTTTCTTACAAGAAATAGAAGGAGCCATGAGTCCTTCCAGGGAAAGATGTTTTCCTCTCCTCCCCCCTCCACCTACATGGCATGAATCTTAGGCTGTATTTCACAGGTTTGATTTGAAGGAAGTTTCTTACTGCTGGCAGAGTCTGCCTCCGCGCCCTCTCTGCTCATTCAGTGAGTGACACTAATCAGTGGCGTGGGAGGTAGGGACAATATCAAGCACTGAGGTGATTGACAAGTCTCACTCAGAATGTACATGTACCCTAATAGGGATGTGAGGGTGAAGCAGAGTGGATCTATCAATCTCTTTGTATCATTGCCCATCGCTAGCTGTGGTTCTTCATTGAAATTAATGGTTCACTGAGTGGAGAAAAATAAACAAAGCAAAATTTTCCCCCTAAAGCCCTATTTAGTGAAGGTTTTTGTTTTTGTTTTTGTTTTTTTTTTCCCCACCCTGTTAAATGAGCAAATGCCTCCATATTAATCACAATATGTAATCGACATGAAAAATCAGGCCCTGCTGGGCCGGGAAAGATACTTTGGATTATCTCAGCAGGAGAGCTGGCACTAATTTACTGCTGATGTGCTCCAAGTACTTCTGATGCAAAAGATGAATGGAGTTGAAGGTTTGTAACTTGACTTCCAATTACATCTAGGCTTTTTGCATGGCATCAGCAGGGCAATGTAAATTGGCATGAGACCCTTGAAGCAGCAGTTAGAATCAGCAACTTAGGCCTGTATGACCTGCCCTCATGCCTCATTTTCTTTTCTTTTTGAGCAGTCTTCCTTCCCTCCTCCCCACCACCTATTTTCTTGCCATGCTGGAGACCTGGGTGTAGAAATGTTCTAGTGTTTCTCAGCAGTACCTTCCAAAAGAGTGAGTTTTGTGCCTGTTCTAGTTTATTTCCATGACTTTGCCAGTGGGACATTTTGTAAGCAGAGAGAATGAGCTGAAGGAAGCAGCCCCAGCTGTTTATCGAAGCAATGTGAAGGATGATGTTTCACACTGCAAGGAGGTTACATCAGAGGTATTTCCAAACCCTGTAACTTTTTCTGCCCTGGTTCCTGAATGGCACTGTAGGATACAGTTGTACTAGAAAATTAAATGTGAGGTGTCTCTCTGGCACTGAAACCAACTGGAATGGAAAGGTCTGCATTCACTCCATTAAGCCTCATTACCCTATAGAAGCGGGTGGCTGCCTGCAAATTCCGTGTGAAGAGTTGTTCCTGGCCTGGGCTAAATCACAAAGGAGACCTCCTTCATCTGGGTCAAAATTGTGGCAGGGAATGTACAAACAATCTAACATGATGGGTGATTCAATTCTGGAGTCTGGCAACACGCCCTGGCACCATATAATTTATTAATTATATAATATGTCATGGCCTTGAGTATTTGAATTTGTAAATCTTCTAACACAGCTGTCCCCTTTCTTCTGTGACCGGGTGACAGAGGACCACAGAAGAAGGGAAGATGAAAGCAGTGTAAGCCCTGCAGGAGGGGAAAAAAAAAACAGCAGCAGGCAGGAATCTCCCATACGGTATCTCCATCTCTGCAGGGCAGAGCCTCATGTTGCTTCACCCCCTACAGGAGAGCACTAGAGACTGTAATTGCCCAAGTGGGAAACTCTTTCACTGTCCTTGGAAGCTTCTGTTTCTTAGTCTCTCCGTTCCTGAACTTCATTTGCCATTGCTGTGAGGAGGCAGGAGAAGTCAAGTCCTTCTAGCCAAGGATGAGACCTATACTTTCCAACAGATATATTGCCACTTTAACTACTGTTCGACTTCTCAAGTTCTCTGGTAAGATATAAAACAGCAAGTCTTTGGGCTATTAGCTTCCAGTATCTTTGGTTCACACTCAAGATCAACACCTCCAGCTTTTTGGGCTTGCATCAGATTACATGCTAGTATGGGCTCATCTGACAAGATGTTCTCACAGCTAATTTGGAGACACAAACGCTTGTGATACCTCGCATGGGCTGGTGCTTTCACATCAACCTAGCAAGTCATAGGCCACTGGTGCTCAGCTACTACTGCTGGCCTAATGTCAAACCCTAGACCCCAGGAACAGCACTACTAGTCTGTTAGTTAAAGGGGACATACTCATCTCCTTAGACATTTTTTTATTCATCTGAGTTTGCTTCCCAAAGTCTCCTTTTTTTTCTCAGAATTGCCTCTCCTTGACTTGAAACTAAAGCCTTCCCTTCCCTTCTTCTTTCCTCTTTTCCTTTCTTTTCTTTTTCTGTCTTCTGAGAAAAAGAGTGAAGCCTGCAGACAGAGCCAGAGCCTGAGTGCAGGAGCGCAGTGCTGGAATGCCTCGCCTGGGTCACAGTGTCCATTTCCTGACTGCAACAGCTTATCATGTCACACAAGCTCCTTCATAATGCGTCAAACTTATCTTTAAAAATAGGCTTCTTGTCTCTGGCCTCTAGAGCAGAGGCAGAAGACAAAACTTTTAAAACTACCCCAAAGAAACATTTCCTGTCCACAGGACAGACTTCACCCAACAATGGCTCTGTCTGTTACACTTTTTTCCACTTCCTGCACACTTTCTTCTGCATTCTTTTCTCTCTCCCTTCCAGGCTCCAGAAAGTAAATTAACTCTAGATTAAACTCTGGATTATTGGGGGAACCTGAAGGTTGACTCTTGCCACCTCTTGGCCTGGCATTTTTTGATATACTCAGCTACTCCTTTTCTGCCCTTCTTGGCAGACAGGCAGGCAGTGCATCCCACCACAGAGCAGCTTTTGGCTAAGTGCCCACGTTCAGCTGGAGTCGTGTCAAGGCATGGGCCACTTTGACGTTTCCTGTCACAGTGGACAACTGTTGGATGAGTTGTCATGCGTCAGGCCTTTGTGAGGTTGCGACCTTGCTGGCATGGTGTCAGAGAGCGGTGTGTCCCTAAAGTTATCCTGCTAGCTTGTTAGTGTGGTGCCAACATACTCTGGTCCCTCTGAAGCTACTGACCCCAAAGCTGTGGACACAGCTGTGCTTTTCTGTAAGCACCCCAGGATCAAGCTGCTTGAACGGGGCAGTTTATTCAGGCCTTGTATAACTGGCCTTGCATAGCACTACAAAGCTCCCACAGTGCTCTCTTTTTGACTTCTCGCTTCTGAAGTTAATGGAATTTTGGCTGGCTGTAAACCACAATGGACTTGTTGGAGCATGCTATGCATCTCGTGGAGCATACCACAAGTCCCTTTTAGGGCATTCACTCAGGTTTCCTCTCTGCAGACCAAAAAAGCGTGGGTGACTAGCATGTGCCAGATATGGGACATGGATAGGATAAGCAGTGTGGCATGGAAATCCAGAAAGACTGCTGTAGTCTGGGCTTACTCTTCACAGTACAGTTTCTAATGCTGGAGACCAGCATTTCTGTGGAGAGCATGGTAGCAGCCCTGAGCGTATGTGCAATGCCATGGACTAAAAGTCATCAAGCAGGCACCAATGTGGCACTGCACTATGCACCAACATGCAGCTGGGGAGGACAATAAGAGCACAAGGGCTGACATACAAAGTGGGGAGTACCTGGCAATGAAGACACATCTTAACAGAGCCATTTGGTTTCCTTTTGGTAGTGGCTAAGCACAAAAAAAGAGTTAGCTTTCATCTGAAGTTTAGGAGGGCTAGAAATAGCAGGTGCTATCTTTCCCTCTCTGAACTTTTTGTGAAAAGCTGGAGGGGAACAGAAGAGGACAGGACCATTCTAGAGAAAAATAGCAGCTGACACAAAATTTAGAGCTAATTTAGAGATAATTTTCCCACTCACTTGCTAATGCCTTCCTATTGCCTCAAAGTGTTGGAGCACCCCACATGCCTTTAGTCGAAAACAAACTAGCTCTTTTATCTGTTATTGCTTCAGATTCTCCTTTAGCCAGTACAGGAAAAGACAGTGATAGGGAACACAGACCCAGCCAAACCCAGGTAGGGGCATAACTGACAGATTATGTTTGGGCCTTCAGACTCTCTTTTGCTTTAATTCCGGGTTGGCAAAAAGACACCATGGGAAAATGATGCAAAAGCAACATTTCACTCTGAAATACTTTCCTTTTCTCAGTTCTTTTAAGAAACAGCAAGCTTCTCTTTTTTTTTTTCTTTTTTCCTAATAAAAATGAGTGGGAAAGCAGAAGGGCCTCTAAGACAGCTCTTGTTTTGCTAAGAAAACCTTCACTGCTCAAGCACCTCTCATGCAAAATCACTTATCTTTTCAGTTTTCCCTTTCATTGGAAATTTGGTTCAGAACAACATTTCCTCCTGATAGATCTCAGTCCTTAAATGCTCCCTCTTCAGGGAACAATTTTGATAAAGTTGAGAAAGTGCTTAAGTGAGCCTAAGCTCATCTCATTTTCAAAAGTCAATTCAGAGTCCAAAGTGTCATGGAAGATCAGCAAAACTCAAGGCTCCTTAATTAATGAGGTGCTTCTAGACATTTTTCTCTTTGGCAGAATTCTTGTCTGACAAGAGAAAATGTGTTAGGGGAGATGTGTCAAACCACAAGAAGGAGGGATAGAAAACATTTCTAAGGCACTCCCTTCCACCAAGGGTGTTCACTTCTTATGCTTCTGCTCCCTGTCTAGCACAGTAGAATGTCCTGTTGCTGTTGAGGTGCTCTTCATTGGCTGGGCTCTGTATCATCTGAGAGGGTTTTACCATCCATCTAAGGCAAGACCTTTTTCCAATGATCATGCTGTGGAGGGAGGAAACAAAATTTTAGGCTACTGTGAACTGTTTTGCCAAAGCCTGTGCCAGAGGTATTCCTCCCTGGGAGACCAAAGGCAAATGACAGCTTTTTGTGTGGGCTATAGGAGCACAAGGAGGCCACTGAGGAGACTCTTGATCTGGTCTGTGCTTTTTCACTGCTTTCAACTTTATATTCTGTGAGCAGCTAAAAATGTCTTCTGTTCCATCAATTTGTATTCCAGAGGTGGGTAGATGCCCCGCTTCTAGCAGCATATCACCCACTTCTTTCCCCTGAGAACTATGTGAGATCTCAGCATGGCTAACAAGCCGGAGGAGAGCAAACATCCCTTGAGGCATCACCTCGTCACTAAAAGACATGGTAGTCACCAGGCCTTTGCCGTGACTTGGCAGTGTCACCACGACTGTCTCACTTCCTTGAGTTGCCCAGATCCAGGTTTTAAGACAGCCATATGTAAAGGCAGCTCAACTGCCTGTCACAGGACAGAGTTGAGCGTTAGGTCTAAACTACCACAAGCTGCAACTGGCTTGGGGCTTGCACAACCACAGGACCACCAACACAGCTCAAAGGTGCTACCTAAGAGATTTCTCCTTGGCAAGACTGGTAGGTACCAATGCAAGGAATCAGTGCAAGAATAATAAAGTATTTACCTACCCATGAGCATTTTGGGAACAGTGCATAATCTTTGTATCGGCTTTCTCTGTTTCAGTAAGTCCAGCTGAAAGCAGAGCACTACTATATTATACTTGATCTTGGTGCTGCTACTACCACAATGTAGTAGTTACAAGGTCTCTAAAGAAATAATTGGCTCTCAGATATTAATCAGGAAAGTAGTGGACTAATATTGCAGATTCTGCTCTGGCCTTTGTGTATATTAGGACTATTTGTTGTGCATTTGTGTATTGTCTGGTATAATTGGGTCCTGCTCTGTGGGCTGGGCTCCATAATACAAATAAATACCACCATGACTAATGACAGACCTTGTGTAACTGCCCCAAACTTGACAAAAGTTGCAAGCAGTCTGAGTCAGTGCCATTGTGTAAGGGGATAATTTCTGCTTTGGCAGTGTTGTGGACAGCTGGAATTGTTCTCTCTGATAATTGCCAATCTGGATTTCTCCCAGATGGCAACATCTCATAAAGAGTATCTGAGAAGAGCTTTGGTCCGCTCTCTAATAAGGCTCAACAAGAGAGCTGTTCATCCATGTCACCCCTTATCCATTGCCTCAGGCGAGCCTCCTGTCAATTTGTAGAACAAGTCTTTGCTCTGTGTTTATTTTTCCTTTTTATTTTATTTCTTTTGAGAAACTTGTATTTATTACCTTGGCAATGAGCCATCCAGCAAGGAACAAGCTGTTTTGTGACAGAAAACATGAGACATTCTGCCCTGGACCAGCCAAAAGCTATGCCGCTGATCCTCCACTGATCTTCCCTATGCCGTCCTCTCACCCCCCAGGTTGTGTTTAACATGGCTGTGTTTCCCTGCAGCACTCATTTCTCCAGCAAAGAGAGAGTGAAAGGAGAGGTTACGCTGTGCATCCACCCAAGGGTCCCTGAGCAAAAACCTTTCTGCAGCACACTGCCGTTTAGCACACAGGTATGTAGTGATTGAAGAACAGGGGGTAGCCAGTGTGCAATTTTAATCCTGAGGCTCCTGAGACTCTCCTCAGTGGATGCTGAGGAGAATAAGGCTGTAGGTAGTGCAAAAATTGGGGTTATGCAAAATGTAATTGCTCTCCTGTGCAGCTGGCACTGCAGCAGCTCAGCCTCTGATTGAGGTAATATTTGTTTCCGGTCTGCCTCTTCACCTTTTAACGTGTTTATCCATCATTTCAATACCCAAGTGCCTCGCAATCTAGAAGGTGTTTATCCTCTCTCAGCTCCCCTCTGGCTGCTATTGGTGCTCTATCAAGGATGGGAAACTGAAATGCTGATTTATGTAGAGTTTGGAAACTGGTGGGACTGTTCCTATGGGCTCTTAGATCTCTGACCTGAAGAGTAAGGCAGAAACTCTGGTAGCTAACACCCAATTATTTTAGCAAGTTTAACTTATTTTAATTCTGAAGCTCCTAGGAGCTGAGAAACTAGGTGTGATCCGTCACAACACTGGTGTTAGTGGGGTTTGAAATGCAAGCGCTGGTTCCACTGCTGGGAGTGTGTCTCTTTTGTTTCTCTTATGCTTTGGTTCCCAGTCTAACACAGAAAGACCACAACTCCCAGCTGAATAGAACTGTGCAGTTTTTCAGATAAGGTCTCAGTGTGTGAAGGAATTGTTTCTTGGAGTCTTCTCCCACTTCTCATCACCACAACTGCAGAGGTTATTTTCCATTTTCCCTTTTCTTTTAAACTTCAAAATATGGACTCAAGACATATTGCTAAAACCAATCAAAAATATTCAGTGCTCTCATGTGTGAATTGGTGCTCTGTGCTAAGTGCTGAAAGCCACATGCTTGCGAGAGGACACCCTATTTGAATAAATACAGTCCATATGAAGTTCCTGCTTCAAGAGCCTGGAGGGAAGGAATGGTCTGGAGAGAGGGAATTTGCTTCCCTCTAGGTCAGAGTGATGTGAGGACACATATTCAAGTTGAAATTTATTTTCATTTATATTCTTTTACTTTGCTACAAGATATCCTGAAACAGAATGACCTCATCCCTCCCTCGTCTTCATGTTTAATCTGGAGTAATCTTAGTTATCCATCCCAGCTGAAACACAGGACACGTTTGCATAAATCATACATCGAATGCTTCTGAACAATAAACGAATGTGCAAGAAACTGTTCATGGACAATTCACCAAAGGAACTGGTTGCTGCAAACAGCAGCTAATTCTTGCAGTCCAGGGATCTTTGTGGAAATGGTCTAAAAAGCAGGATCTGACATCAGAAGTCCTGTCTATAGTTTTAGTGGCCTGGCTAGAGGGGACCACTGAACTACCAACCCTCCGCTTGGGGGGTCGAGAGCATGCAGCAAGTACGGGCAGCCTGAGGAAATTTCTTTAAAGCAGTCTTGGGATCAGGCTCCACCACAGAACCAAGTTTGGGGGATCAAAATAACCTACTGGCTCGGCCCATTATCCCCCTTGGCTACGTACACTCCAGTGTTTTTCCCAGTGTCTTCCGAGTGGGACTTTCATGGCATCTCTTAGAAAATTTGCCAGTCAACTCCACTGCCCTAGAATCTACAGTGCACTTTTGCCTATGATTTCCTGTTTAGTACTCTTGTTCCCACTGAGATATCCCACTGTCCAACTCTAAATAAAGTGCTGTCTCAGTTGTCATCTCCACCTTTCAAACACATCTAGGGGTTTTCAGCCAGCCTTTCTCAGACTTTGTTTACCTAAACGGCACAGAGTTATTCCCTTCAGACTTTTCTTAAGGCTTATTCAAATCTAGGCTTGTATCCCTCTAGGCTCATAAAATGTTTTTTCTTGCTAGTCCTTGGCCTCCTTCCAAATTGTTGATAACTTTCTAGGAACATGATGCTTGGGACTTGGGGCGGTTCTGCATGCTATGGATGGCTGATGATGGTAGGGGCAAGGAAAGGTTGCTGATGTTGGCTGATGTTGTCATGAGAGCAAAAGGAAATGTTTCTCTGGGAAGTCTCAAGCTCTGGTTGTACCAGATGGTGGTCTGTAAAGACACGGAGAAGAAGGAAGGTGGGCAAGGCTCACAGTTCTAACCAGACCTGAGTACGGAAGTCAGGTTGTGTATTCCCCATGTCAGGTACTGTGCCAGGAGCAATACCCCAGTTTACAATCACATCATGGAAATTACTTTCTTATCTGTGGTAGCAGATCCATCCCACATCTTTACCAGACATATATAGAGAGAGGTCTGCAAGCTGGGTCTGGGTGGTGGTCTTTGTTTCTCCACATAACAGAAACTGAAGAGAGGAAAACTTCTCATGAAGAGTCAGAGGGGAAAAATCTAGGGCAGAGACACTGCTACTCATTTAACCCCTGCAAATTCTCTGCTTTTTCTGAGTGTAGAAAAAAAGCTGTTGCTATAGAAACCAGTGGGCAAAATGTACATTATACCATGTTTTATATATTTTTCCAAGGAGAGCCTTTAATCTGAGCTTACCACTGTGTATTTTTACAGAAACGATAATGCTAATAAAACCCCTAAGAGTAATAGTGATTTCAAATCAAATCAAATAATCATCGCTTACTTCAAAAACACCTGTGCCTGTAACCTTCTGCCCTAGCCAAGACGCTGGGACAGGGCTAGCAAGGCAGCCCACAGTATGGCACATGACAGGAGGGTAAATCTAAGGCAGCAAAAAGTGTGATGAGAAGTTGGGGGTGGGTCCTACATAGCAGTAAGTGGCGGCTAACATTTGAGGAGGGACAAAAAAGCTAAATAAAATGTCTTCAGATTTGACTTGTGTGTAGAGAAGGACGAAATAAGGGTGAAAGGTACATTTTGTAGCTTATATTCTAACCTACCTTTTCTTTACCCACCAAACCCGCTATTACCATCCTATCTTTGTGAGCCCACTTTTGAAGCTCTTTTCTCTTCTGCTGCCCTTTTAAAAATTTCCCACCATTTCCTACTTGCCTTTGTGATAATAACAGGCCCTTTGGCCTCCCAAGCAATCAGACCTATTGCCCCCTGGGGTCTCAAGGAGAAAATGCTTTTTGTGAGACTTCACCATGAAAGCCTGTTTCGAGTGTTAGGCTGGCCTGGTGGCAGCAGTCCTCCTGGGGATCCTTCAGAACAGAAGCCTAATTTAGTCTTCTGGATATCAAAACAGGCTTTTGCTCTGCCCTTCCCACCCTCAATTTATTTTTTACTTAATTCACCATGACCACTGTTTCCTTCCTGATTTGTACTGACCCCGTGGCTTAATTAGATTTTTGTCATTATTTATAGTAGGTCCTACAACGTGTTGACTCATAATACCGTCAGGACAAGGAATTTCTTGCTTGTGTAGAGCAACATGCAAAATAAATCTCAGTCCTCTCTTGTTCCAGAGCTGTGATTGATCCTATGTCAGGTTTGTGTCCCTGCTCATTGTCCTGGAAGTAAGTACACAAAAAACTTCAGTGAAGCTTTGGATCTAATGTGAGGTTTTATATGCTGCAATATAGGACAAGGCAGCAATTGGAAGAAAGCAACTTAATTATGCAGGTAAAGCCAAATAAAGGTACAGCGGCTCACAACATCTTTTCCAGACAGATGCCTTCCTTCAGCTTTGTCCTTAGCCCAGTGCATTTTCACAGCCTCTTGGGTTACAGGAGGTCCTCTTTAGGTCCCTTGACACCCCAGGTGGGGAAAAAAAGTAGTTTCTCTTTTCACTGCCTCTGAGGAGTGGCTGCAGGTCTGCTCTCTGCTTCTTTCAGGGTGTCACAGTTTCTGCACATGTGTAATAGACCTTCCCTGCTCTGTCTTTCAGCCAGACATGTTCAGTAGTTAGCAGGGAAGAAACAATTCCGCTTTCCCTCTTCCTACCTTACCTTATGTTCCCTGTGCAGACAGGTAGCCTTGCTTCCTGTTCTCCAGTCCCACCCTTTTCACAGAACATAATGGCTGCAAATTGTGAATAAACAACTGATACTGTCTGTTTTAGGGGGTGTAAACACTTCTAGAGCCAAAATAATATATGAATATTAATAGAATGACTAATGATATAAGAAAAGCAAAAAAAAAAAAAAGTCCTCGGGAGCATGATAATCTAACTTCAAAAGCAATTGTCATCAGTAACAAAATGCAGAGAGAAGACTAGGATTACTTTAATAAGATTACCTGCTTATTGCCATTTGTTTCTGCAGGTGACTGTAATGCTGCTTCACCTTCACTCCCAGCCAGTTTCTGAGATGCTTCTCACCCTGAGAATGGGCAGACCAAACTGAACAATGAAGCTGAAGCTCACTGGCCTTCCCATGGGAGCCAGCATAACTTTGTGGGTATTTGCTTCTTTGTCTTCAGCCTCCTCTACTCCTGCACCCCTGCTGTCACTGCACCATTGTTTTTCAGTACCCTGTGCCTTCATATCAATGGTGGAAAGGTCAGGAATGAGACAACAGGGAAGGGTAAGGAAAGCTGTTGTTTTTGTGGAGGTTAAAGGACAAGAGGAAATAATTGTATAGTCAGTGTTGTCAGACAGAGGCAGAGACTTGATGACTATGGAGGCATTTTAAAAATTCAGCTTTATCCAGCAGGTGAGGGAGAGCAGACATAGGATCAATAATGCAGCACATGGGCTATAGTGCAAGGAGTTTTCCTTTAGCTTCCTGGAGCCCCTTAATCCAACCAATGACCAGTACACATGCCCTTCTCACTCCGTCTTCAACCCCACCATGTCCCTGTGGCATGCGAGTCTCAGAGCTTGAACACTGGTACATTCAGTAGTCACACACTGGGGTGGAGAATCTGTAGGGAGGTAGGCACATACTCAGGAAGACCAAGACTCATACAGTTGAGAGGTACAGATGGTGAGATGGAGAGACTGGTGAGAGCAACAGTGATGTCTCTACAGATACCACATTAAATTGCACTAGGGATAAGCACTCACTTCTATTCATGAAGAGTTGGAGGCAGCATGGGGGAAGAGTAACTGTCTGCTTCTGCTTGTGAGGATATCTGTACATGTAAGTCAATGTTCAGACAGATAGATAGAAATATATAGATGTAGACACAGTTCTGTTCCAAACAGACAAAAGCGTAGCCCCTGGTGTCTGGAGGACATAAAAGGCTCTTCCAGAGCTTACTGGAGATCTCATCAGACCTCTCAACCCACAACTCATTTGCCTAGCTGCACCTGCACAACAGAAAAATAGGATCTGCCTCATTATTCTTGGACAAAGTAAAAAAGGACTAGGACACAGCTAATAAATAAAACAGGTTTAATCATAAATGATGTACATATTTATAGATGGGGAGGGGGACATGGTCTGAAAAGTGCTGCCCTGGCAACAGGAATAAAAGAACAGTGTATTTTACCAGTAAATATACAGTACCAATGAAGGGTGGAGCTGATAAATGAATGTGGGATTTTGAGTCCCGGAGGCTAATTTTTACAGACAACCATCATTCTTGGTTTGCTGTCAAATTATAGCATGAACTAATGAACTAGCTCACAGCTCTGCCCAAGACAAAGCAAGGTAGATACAGCCAAACCTAGAAATTTGAGGCTAAGGGAGGGACAAGATATCTAAAGGTCATTCTGAGGTATATATAACTTATATACTCTACTGTTGATATACTCTTGTGGCCATGCTTTGCCCACAGTTACGTGTGCACACATCTCATTCCAGTCAGCGAGAGTGGCAAGCTCACATTTGAGAGACTATATTTGGCTTTGAGGGCATACAGGAGCACATTGAACAACAAAGCCAGAAGCAGAACAGTGAGGGAGCTGAAGATAAGGAAGCCCGGACTGGACTGAGAAAGGGAAAAAGTGAATGGACAGCCCAAGATTTATCAGTTCAGCCCTGTTTGGGCAGCCAGCTCAAAGCTTCTGATCTGAGGCCTTCTGCAGTGCAAAGGTTTCCATCAAGGCAACCTTTATCAGACAACAAGGAAAACCATGAACGAAATGACTGGAGTCGTGTTAACACAAGAAATATGATGGAGCTGGCTCTACAACTGTTCAGTTCTTAATTTTGAAGGAAAACCCAATCCTGCTTCTGAAGTGATCTAAGCCAACATACAAATCTGGTCAGTCTCAGCTGATACAGGCAGAGGAAAGAACCATTGCTTTGATGGCCAGCAAGGCAAAGAGTGGCATTTGTACTACAGTATTCAGAGTTGGAGTGGCTACTTTGAGAAACAATATCACACCGAGCTTACAAAGCAGTCAAATGTATTGGCTTTTTGCAGAACAAATCACTTTCAATCAATTTACATATTAGATAGCTTTACAGATGAAAAACACCTTTCACTGCTAGAAAGTAAACACTGTTTTGATATCACACACACTTGCCATCTGATTTGCTAAGAACCCACCCCCAGACAATAAAAAAGAAAACAAATCCCAAATAAAATCTATAATACAAAACAACATTCCCATTGATGTCAAATGGTAATTGTCCCAGGAAACATAAAATCAAGATCTTCTTATTGCAGGTCCCCTTGGAAGCGAGTTAGAGTCACGTGTCCATATATAGGGTCCACTCCCAATCTTGGGAAACCTCAGTAAGACTCTTGCCCTTTGAAATGCAAGTCCCGTTTTTAAAAGGAGTGCTCCACACATGCATGCGCACACACGGACACACAGCGATACACACACGCATACACGTAATCTCCTCTCTCTTAGCAAGAGCTGCATGCTGGGTAACTGTTAAAGCCTTTTGTGCATTTTTTACCTACTTTCTTTGTGAGGCTGAGCTTGAAACTTCTTTATTTCTCAGCTCTGTATTCTTTAAACAAAAAGGGGGAGGAAGAGGAGCTACATCACAAAGACAAAGAAATGCACTCATATCTCAGGCCTATGATTTTTCCCAGTCATTTACAAGGATGATGTTATTTACATTCGTGACTCAGCAGAATCTGCAGGAAGAGTTATCTTTTTTCCATGTTGGGAGTTCTTGATGAACCCCATGAGCCCCTTCTGTGCTTCCACAGACCATTTTTCTTTAAGGCACTGCATGTGGGTGATGACTTCAGAGAGAAGTGCAAGCCTCTTTCACTGGATCGTGCATTTCTCCCTCTCCCTTGACTGGCCTTCCCTGAGAACTTTCGATTTTATATATTTCAGGTCACTGTTGACGCTTGGCCGACGAGCAAAGGGAGAGATCATGCCATAGGCATCCATGTCCTTGACTCGACGCATTCGGAAGGATTTCTGTTGGAAGGTGTCACCGTACTGGATGGAGATTTTCCTGTGGAGGGCAGGGCTCATCTCATGAGGTAGCTTGGCCATGCTGAAGAGGACATAGAACATCTCATCCACATTGGTGTTCTTTTTTGCTGAAACTTCAAAGTAAGCGCAGTTTTCATCACTGGAGACAAGGTCCTCGCCTTCATCTGAGCGTACCTTGCGGAAGATTTCACTGTGGTCATTTTTGTTGCCACAGATCACCATGGGGAGGTCAGCTGATTCCTTGGTCTTGTTCTTCAGGCAAGATTTAACCTCAAGAATCTGTTTCTGGAGCCTTTTCACCTCATCAAAGGATTCTCTGTTGTCCAAGCTGAATACCAGGATGAAAACATCCCCTGCAATTAAAAAATGATACTGTAAAGGCTTGTTGGTTGCAACCTGTGTCAGAAGAGTTAATTTTCAAAAAGCCAAACCCAAAAAGGATCATTTGCCATCTCTTCCCCATTGTTTTTATCTGGTCCTTTTCGATGTGTTCAGTAAGCTGTACTTTAGTTCCAGTTCTTCTAATTCAACTCCCCACTCCTTTCTGTAGTGCTATGGAAAAGGCTTTTGGCTATGGTGTTACTTCAGCCATATCCAGTTGTGTGCTCCTAGGTTGCATGGGACTTACAAGTTATTGCCCGTGTGCACTCTCCTTTGTAAACATGTTTCTAACTCGGCCCTGCTGGATTGCTTATCTTTTTTCTTCCTTTCGTATGTAACTCTGTGTAAAACAGAGCCTGCTCTGACACCAGGAAGAATGGAGACCTTGCAGCCACTCATCCTTGGCCTTTTGGTTACACAGTACAAGAAACAATCCCTGAACTGAAGATTTACAGCTAGTCAATCCTGAACGCCTAAGTCAGGAATGAGAGGTTTCCCAATGTGCAGTGCTCTGCTGTCATTTCATTTACTCAAGAGAAACAGACCATGGAAAAAAAGAAATACATAAATGACACAGATCCCCTGGCATTTCCTTTTGACATTTCCTGACTTACAATTCCTTTTGCAAATATAAAATAACGCAAATCATTGCCTGTTGAATGACATTCATGTGGAACTTGCTAAAAGAGCTTTTGGGGACAAGAGCTCACATCCGCATCCCAGAAACCGACCCTAGGGCCTCACTGATTGCGGTCCCTAGCCTGGTCAGATGTGAACGTCGTGTTACACTGGCTAGCTAGAAGGGTAGAGAGCAAAACCAGAAAGTGGGCTAGTTGTGAGCTGTGACTCAATATATCTCCACTGTCATTTTCATAGTTAGGCAATACATTGTAGCTCACGACAGAAACTGCTTGACAGTAAGAATGTACCCAATGAGCGCACCATTTTCCATTTTTCCTCTTTAATTCATTTGATTAACCATAGACTAAGGAGGAAGGATAAAAGCAGAGCTATCCTTTTACTGGAATATCACGTCAATGGAATCAGGCTGGAAATTTTAGGAAAAAGAAAACTTTGACATTTTCTTGGTTTGAATTCCCTTCTTGTGCATTTTACATTTGTTTCTCACAACTTGTGTCTTATAATGGCATGCTTATTTTGTCCCTTGCTGCTCTTTATGCCCGGGAGATTTTATTCAGCCATTTATTTGGGACCGCAATAAAAAGTATGGAGCAGGAGGGGAAGGTAGGAGGGAATCAAACTAGTAGAAATCTCAATTTCAGACCTTCACCTCTGTGTCCAGTGCATTCCCTATAGCGCTTGGAGCATCCCAGCCAGGAAATAGCTCTCTAGAGAAGTGTGTCTTGCAACAAAATCATGCAGTTCCTTTAGCCGCCTCCCAAATGCATCTTTTTCCTGAGAAACAGTCATCTCAGGCTATAGTTTTCAAGCCAATGTCTGTCATTACGATCTTCCACCCTCCATTCCTCATCTGTAAACCTTCCCCAACTTTCTCACCTGTCAGGATAGAAAGCCTCCTCATGGCAGGGAAAGGGTGATTCCCGGAGGTGTCCAGGATGTCCAGCTGATACATGTCTCCCCGGATGTTGTAGACCTTGCGGTGGAAATCCTCGATGGTGGGAGTGTACTGGTCCTCAAACCGGCCATTGAGAAACCGTGAGACGATGGAACTTTTCCCCACCCTGGAGGCACCCAGCACTACCATGCGGTACGAGTTCTTGGCTGGTACGTTCAGGGTGCAGTTTCCACCAGACATAGTCTTCATCATTGCTTAGTCCTGAAAGAGGAAATAGCGGAGTTGCAGGAAAGACCAGAAACTAGATGGAGGACAGAATAGCGCAGCTGCTTACCACAAGCTTGTCAAGGAGAGCTCTGGAGCACAGTGCTGTTCAGTAGATCAATGGTTTATTCAGAAATCTTTTCACTGGAAGTGGCTTAATGTTTTCAGTCTCACTTCCATGGAAGGGTTTGGGTTTTTTCTTCCCCCTCCCCCTCCCCCCTTTCTTTCTTTCTTTTTTTAAAGTCATATAAAAGTGAAGGCATTTACAATGAAAATAGCACGGTTTTGAATTGCATTTTGCTGTTTCGTTTAACTATTAAGGGCTAATTTTATCAGCTGTTCTTCAACTTAGACACCAGGTTCCTTCCCACCATTTGCGTCACTTAGACATTACCGCATTTTTTTCAGTAGAACTTGGTTCTCATTTAGATACATAAACACAGAGGCCAGATTTCCCAATATACTGCATCCACTGCAGCTGCCATTAGGACCTAGACTGCTTCGCTTGGTTATCTAAATAGGAACTGTGCCCAATACTCTTTTTCTGAGATGAACCAAAAGTCAGACAGAAACAAGAATCATGCTTAACATCAGTGGAAGCTAGACATCTCAGTAGCTTTACATAGCTGGTCCCATACACCCTTCATTGCTGATGCAGGGAGTTTGAGCCACAAAATAGCACTGAATGATGATTCTAAAATCTGTGCCTTCCATGACCTTTTAGAAACCAGATTTTAATCATGTTGTTTGGACTGATAGTGTGGGAACTCCCTATCGGCAAACTATCAGCATTGCAGCAGAATGGCTGTCAATGGATGGAGCTGCAGAAAAACAGATTTCATGGGAGTTTTTAGTCTTTATACATACACAGCTGTTGTGGGTGTCACAGTCTGTGTGTGCTAAGTACAAGCAGGAGAAAAGATGAAGGATAGCCATCTTAAATAACTATTAAACAAGATTTCCAACCCGCAACAACGAAAGCAATTCTTGAGGCCTTGGAAATTGCCTTTTGACATAGCACTCAGATACTTTGATCGGAAACAAAAAACCCAACCAAACGAAAAAGTGACGCTCAGACATTTTTCCTATACCAGTTCGAATGAGGTGTGTTCTGAGAGGACAAAAAAAAAAAAAAAACCCTATGTGGGTAATGTAACTGTTAGAGCAAAGAAGACACATTTTTGACAGAGTTTATTTTGGTTTCTAGGATCTTATTAAAGAATAATCAAGTTCCCACTGTGCCGTTTATTTAACTTAGGTTTTGTTTATTTAACATTGCAATGGAAGTACTTTATGCGCACAAAAGATCATTTTTGGGCCCAGATCTGGATTCCTATCTTTCTCTCAAGTGAATTTTATCTCCTAAGCTTTTATGTAGCTGACATCTCAGTCAAAAGCTTAAAATCTTTTACTTTGTTTAACATGTGCTAAGAACCAAAACCAGCAGTGAAAATACGGTCACTGCTAAATAAAGAAGTCTCTGGAATTCTAATCCAGCATCATTACAAGCGCTGAGCTATAGCCCAAGGCAGCAGCAAAACGCTACTATTTATTTTTACTGCTATAATTTGCTGCATGCTAACTGCACATTCAGCCCTCTCTAAAGCAGAGAAGAAAATGCAATGCTTTCTTCAGAGTAGCTTACACTCCGAATTACGTTCAGCAGCCAAGACAGCATAATACGAGAGGCAGACAGTAGTGTCAGGACATAACTTTGGAGGGATGCACACATGTAGAGCTATTGGTACTGTTGGGATTGCTGTGGCAGGTATGACAGCAAGGAGCCCACCTGGTACTTGGACTGGACGCTGTGTTTCGTTTAGAACAGGATCCATGTCCAATGGTGCGGAAACACACAAATTCAATCTCTGAAAAAACACTGCCACATATACTGGCTCTGTCCTTTCCTACATAGTCAGTCCAATAGTGTCTTGCATCCACGGGTGGACAAATGGTGACAGAGCTGCTTTGGGATGCTTCCTTTCACCCTCTTAGGCTTTACTTAGCTGGCGGAGAAAAGCAAGGAGATCGAGCTTATGAGAAAAAATACAAAATTCCCTAGAGCCTAGCTTAAGTATTTAGAAATGAATCAGCTCTTCAGGCTGGGATGGACTAGTGTAGCTGCATGAGGGCAAGTGGGCTGTGATAGTTCACATTTGCTGAAGATTGGTTTCATAAACCTCGGTGCAGCAGCATCTAGGACTGAGCACAGTTAAATTTTTTAAGCAAATGGCTTGTATGTCCTGTACAGAACATGTACACTGTGCGTCCTGATCCTGGCCAGCAACTTTACAAGCCAAAATCCTGCAAATGGTACTGCTGACTGACAGGTAACCATTGAGCTGGTAGTGATTAGATCACACAGTAAAGGAAGTGGACTGTGTCACTGCAGCTGCTTGGAGGGTTATTTTTGCACTTTTAATGCAAAGACACACTTCTATCCTCCACCATGAAATGAATTCCACTGCTTTGGACCTCAGTTAATGCCACTGTACACTGAACATCTTGGCGAAAGAATTGCCTCAACATCTACACAGAGATGGGGAGAGTAAGGCACAGGGAAGCTGAGGAACCACCCAAGGTCAAACAAATTGGAAGTGTGAGCAGACTCCAGGATTCCTACCTTGCAAACTCTTAACTCCTTCCTACCTTTCCTCACCCTTACATCTCTGGTTATTAAATCACACTGCCTCCCACCCCCATCAAAGGCAAAATGCTATGTGTAGACACGTGCTCATTTCAGGACGCTTTGCCCCAAAGTTGTAGATGTGCTGAAGAGGTGTTACGGCAGGCAGATTTTAATGTATTAAGTAGTCACTTTATGTTGTCCTTGTTCCACATGTCAAGGCATTCAGTGAGGAGTGCTTTCCTAACTTGTGCTTTCCTAACTGCATTTCATTTCACACAGAGTCAAAAGATGCTTTTCAGCACTTTGATTCATGGGGTTGCTACTCGTCTCATCACCTCTGCTGCAAATCTGACTCAGAGCATGCTGTTGAAATGGGAGCTTATATTTGTGTTTTGTGCTCTCTCTTCTTATCCCCCTCCCTTCAGTTTTTCTCCAGTTCAATACAATCTGTCTTATTTCCTCCTCAGAAAAGGAATGAAACTTCAGCCTTCACACCCAGGGGTGAGGGGGAGCACAGGGATTCATACATTGAAAAAGATTAAAGGCAGAAGAAAGGAAACAGAAAGAGACCACATGTTCATGTACTAAATAAAGCAAAATCAATCAGAAGAGAATGAGGAGACAAACAACCTCCAGCTGGCTTTAATCTACATCTTTTCCTTCCAGTTTATTAAATGCTTAAGCATAGATTAATTCCCAATAGTACCTTCTACTTTATGCACTGGCTTGATGCTAGAAACTTTACATAAGTACTTTATATTGGTACAGCACAGAGATTTCAAAATGTCATAGAAAGGTAGGTAATGAGTATTATCTCCACTTAATAAAGGGAAAGGCTCATGTGCCCAGAGATAGCTGAAACAGCTCTCTGTCCAAAATCAGCATTAAAACCCATTTCTTTTGATTCCCTGTGTTGTCTTCTACCTGCTAATGACCGCTGCTTGTTTCATAGGCAGACATCAGAGTGAATGACAGTGCACCTGCTTTTGCATGCTCTGAAGAGCACTCATCTGAATTCCAGTGAGGTGCTGACAAATTTGATCCTGAGTACTTGGAGAGAGATATCGAAGGAAGACATTCTTCATTCAACCTGCCTAGAGCTTTTGCACCTTAGTTTTCCATCCTCCCATCAGGGTGGGGGGCATGATCCCCACCACTCCCCATCCATGAACAGACTTCTGAACTACCTCTCTTGCACTCCTCGGTCTTCAGCTACTGTCTGAGTCTGCTTTCCATGCCAGTGTAATTTATTGCATCCAGCTAAAAAGCACAAAGGCAGACACAAACTGTGTCATGCATAACAGACCTGTCACTTGTTAATCACTGCTAGTATCCCCGTAATTTTCATGCACACCACAATCACTCCCATAGGATGATTGTTTCCTACTTTCATCCCGAGCTCCGTACTGCTTTCTTACCTCTCTTTCCTTAGGGGAGCAGTCCTAGGTCTTGGTGCAGTCTGATGAAGCTGGTAATTTTAATCTGAGGTGGCTGCTCCTGTAAAAGGCTGTTGTTCTGTAGATCCCACGTTGCTTGCTCTGGGCTCAGTTCTTTACCAGTATTTCCCAGGAACTTAGGAGGACTGGGAAGGGCTGCAGGGTTCCAGAGGGTGTTCCCCCATGGATGGAGAGTACTGGATCAGGCGACCAACATGGGCTAAAGAAGAGTCTCGAAACCAGTGGTAGCTTTTCCCTTTGGTGAGATGAGCTCCTCGCTGCTTCAGTTTGAGAGAAGGAGAAGCAAAGTCTCTCCCACTCCCACTGGCTCTTCTTGCAAGTTGCACTTCGTAGTCTCTGCCGGGGGGAAAGGGTCTCCGGAGTGACACCTAGTCATGCAGGGTCATGGGTGCATCCAGCTGGCCCACCCTCCCTCTACACCACCCCGGACCCTATCGGGAAAAATCAGTGCAGGGTGTGGAAGTTGTCTATGGTGAACCTATGCTTCCCCAGGTCTTCCCTGGCATAACCCCTTCCCATGAGCTTCTTTTCTTCCGGTGTGAGATTTGCTTTAAAATATTCTTTTTCCAGGACAGAAGGGGCTTTTCTTTATATTCGCCAATTAAGTCTTTCTTCTTCCCTCCCTGCCTTTCTCCCTCTCGCTCTCACAACTAGTAGCAAATTGCAGATTTTCCGTCTGTAGGACTCACAGATAATTGGCTCAACTCCTCCCTTGAAGTCAGTGTCAGACACAGGGGGAAGGAGGGGTGCTGAGGGGGTGGGATTTTGTGCCTATTGAAAAAAATCTTTTCTTTTTTGCCTCTAAGCAGAAAGTTCATATGCACTGCAGACTGCACATGCCCCTTCTTTCCACCGGAGACCTGTATGTACGCATGTGTGGGGAATGAGCTAGCGTATGTGTATGAGACACAGAGAGACTTCACTTACTTTGCAAGCTGTAAATTCATAAGCTGTTTCTAAAGGCTCTATACTTCCATGCTGATCTTTTCCGCTAGTCAGAAGCAGACTGATTCATTTCCCAAGTAGGGGCTTTCTGTCCGTAATTCCTGCAATTCTTTTGCTGTATGGAATTACTTTCTCCTGTTCCCTCAACCTCTAAGATGTTAACGTCAGGGTTGCTGGTTGGTTTGATTAAGAAACAGGAATAAAGTATAACTGCTGTTCTGTCATTAATATTTAAATAAATGAAAAACTAAACTAGAGCTGAGTCATAAAAACATTAAGAAAAGATCAAACAAACTGAAAGTGTCAGGGACTGAGGGTCAGAAAAAGTAGAGAAACAAAGAAAAATTAGGGTGAATTCAAGGAGCTTGTTAAACCCCAAGTGAAATATTATGTTTGCAGTTTATTTTACTGTTTATTGTCCCTATTTTTTCTCCTTTTTGAGCTGAAGTAATAATTTAGATCTGCAAGTCTATTTTAAAAAATGTCAAAAACATGGATTTTAAAAGATTTGAAATTAATATTTCAGCATTTCCCACTTAAAACACCTAATCAGAGGGGAAAAAAAAAAGAAGAAAAACACTTTGAGATTTTCTAGATATTTTGACAGTAAGAAAATGGAAGACACGATCTTCCAAATACAAATATAGTTTCAGGTCTCTCACAGTTCTTTCTTTTTTTTCTCTGGGCATATTTACTCTTCCTTGAACACAAAGATTCCTCCAACTACCTTGTCTGTTTTGTCTCCAGAATCCCCCAATAGTTCCTGCAGCTTTTGAGGAATTTCTGAGGTATTTTGCTTTTTCTCCTCTGAGCCCAGGGAGTTTTCTGTTTCCACCCCCAGAATAATGTTTCCTGGTGCTGCGTGGCAGCCATCAGCAGCCCCTGTGGAGGGTGCTGCGGCTGCTGGTGGCACATGGTCTGACAAGCCTCTCTACCTCTTCCGATGATGATGGACTTTGAAGGCCACCACACAGGCTATGAGTCCTGCTGTAACTGTCTGCGAGGGTGTTTCCCACTAAGGTCAAGCCTGAGCAGGAGCTGGATTTGGGGCTTCCAGGCTCACAAAAAGGCAAAACACCACTGACTGAATTTTGGAAGCTTCCTCCTAATGCAGACAACTTTAAATTTGGGAAGGAAGAGCGCTGCTTGGCACAGCACTATTGAAACTCTGATGGATTCTTCCTGGGTAGTGAATTGGTAATGGGTCATGACCTGAACTCTGCTGGTTTTAGAAACAGTACCAGGTCTCCTTTATCAGCCCCTGAGACTTCTCTTTGGCAAAAAGTGAAGTATTTTTATGGCTCAGACAAATTTTTGAAATAAGAGATGATGCTTTTCATTCCCAAGTCATTGGCTCAGATCAAACATGGACCAAAAGCTGCCATCTTTAGTGTCTGGTCAACCATTTGTGTAGCTTAGATCCAAAGAGTCACCAGCATCTGGGCATCGTGACCATGGGAGGAACTACTCCAAAAATCAGCAAGGTCCTGTAGTGCTACAGAGAATAAACTCCTCTTTCATCCCAATAGCTCACACATTGAGTGTATGAGTTCTCTGCCAAAAAAGAGAGTGTAGTCATAGTGGAGACCATCTCATCACCCTGGAATTTCAGCCTACTCAAGCTCTTTTGTAAACCAAATGTAAAACTCTTGCCTAGCTGGCTTCACCAAGCCTAAACTCCCACTCGGCTGTCTTCTCCAGTGTTGAAACTAGCCAGTCGAGTCGCTGTCAAAATTAATTGGGAACATACTTGACTAGTCACCTTCGATTTATTTGATCTCTCAGCAAACAGCTAATAAAATAATAAATTACTTTTGAGTTAAGCCTTTGAAAGACAATTGCTAACTATGAGCCTTCAGAGGCTCGAGGGAAGTTGCTGTAGCTTTTTGGGTTGGTTTTTTTTTTTTTATGCTTATTTCTTTCTGGTGTGTACCCAGTTTAGGAGTTGACTAAAAGTTGGGCTTTTGTGCCCTCCCTCAGGGCTCAGGAAACCAGAGCTCAAAACTCCCTGCTTTCCTGATAACACCCCAAGGGGCTCTAGTGGAGAAACCACATTATATCTTCCCCCATCTGAGAAGAAGGGATGATGGCATCTCTTAGCTTTTAGGGTTATAAAGATAATAAGTGGACCAGAGAGACAAGGCCGCTGCCAAAAAAAAAAAAAAGGAGAAGAAGTTCCCACTCTCAGCAGTTTCCTCTGGTTAGTCAGAGACCATCAGCCTTTCTTAGAGCTTACAGATATTTACCAATTTAAAAGTCAGGCTTACAATAAATTACTCTCTGGAGGCATTTTCCCCTCCTACTCCTGCTCTCTCTAGAGAAAGCCTAAACGAGTTTTTTATCTGGTAAGGCTATCTCAGAAGATGACAGAGAAGCGCCACTGCTACAAAAGGGCCATGCTTGCCACAGGAGGTGACATTGGCCATGGTCTGTGGTGCAGTCCTCAAGTCTGGGAGTCCAGCGTTAAGAGACAAGAGAAACAAAACATGTGGCAGATGAGTTATATCAGCTGAACAACATGTTTTATACAGGACTAACTGAAAGCAAATGACCTCCTTGATGCAGCAAACTCATCAGTACCTACAGCTGTTGTCTCTGAGGCTGGTGCGTGGGTCATCTGTGGAAGATGCTGCAGAAGGTGCAGCTGTGTATGATGGACAAGACAGCTGTGCTTACTTTGGCACCTACCAGACAGTGGGTGAGCAGAGAGGGAGGACTCAAGAGGGCAAGTCAGGGGAAGGGGAAGAGAAATGTTGCAGGGAGAGGTTGTGTAGACACTTATACGGAGGAATGGAGAGAGCAAGGGGAAGATATTTCTGTCGTGTTGTGTTAACCACCTGGCTCCAAATGGTGGTGAAGATCTAAAGTGAAGCGGCTTGCTGTATTGTGGGATGCACAAGTGAGCAACTTCTCCTCAAACCCATCAGAGGAGCTTCCTCATCCCCAAATAAACATGCAGCTCCCAGGCAGCACACACACTGACTGCCCTGGCACCAGGATCTTGGTCAGCATGGTCTCGTGGGGCAAATGTCACTGTTCTGAGTAATTTATACCTTCTGCAGCTCCAGATACTGGCTGCAGCTGAAGATGGAGACTGATGTGATGGGCTGATGCAGCAGGACCAATCTGTTTCTCTCCACCTTATGGCAAATGACAGAAGTGACAATCACATGGCTGTTAGCTCTGGTCAGAATTAGTTCAAGACAAAAGATGTTCCAAGGCTTTTGTCTCCTCTTCAAAAGCAAACGCAACAGAGATTAAATATTTAAACCAGCTTTTCTCTCGCTTTCCCCATTCATTTTCACTTCCCTCATTATTCAGTAAAGCAGGCTCATTTTCCACCCCCTCACCTTCCCTCCCTCCCTCCTACATTCATTTCTCCTGCTTGGTGCCCCTCCCTTCAAGTAATCCTGAAAAGCTTGTGCTCAGGAGTCAGTAAACTGCAGGTACATTCTAAAACGTTCTAAACAGCAGGTAGATGAGCAGCCACAAGTATTACTGCCCCCACATTACCTGTACTCTCCAGGCATTTAAACTCAGTGAAGGTCTCTCCAGGGGTGTTACAGTGACTGGGAAAATCAGTAATGATCATCAGTTACAAGTGAGAACAGTAGTATACAGCTGGAGAAGGCATACATTTCAGAAAATGGTGGTCTGAGTTATATTCCTGGTCCTCTCACAGAATTTGTGTACGACTGTAATTTCTCAGTGCCCCAGGGTGGAAAATGGGTTAATAATATTTACTGAGATCCCTGCAAAACAGAAAAGCATTGCTTTGCTGTGAAAAACATTGAAGTCACCTCTTATTTGCTGTGAATAATTTTTAAAATTACATTTTAATGATGTATTTTTGAGAAAAGACTGCATTTCTAGTCCCTCTCTTTTCCTTTTGCCACTGACACAGCACGTCCAGATTTCCTCACCAGACATGCATGCACCCTTTCATTTTCATTCCACTGTAGAAACTTTTTAAAACTTTCCCTGTCTGAAAAATTACTAAGAAGCAAAATTAAGGCTCAAAAAAAACCCCCTGTTATTCAAAACATCTTCAGGGTAGAACATGAGGAAAATACCCCAAAGTGTATAATTAATTTCTTTACCCTGACTGAATACTGAGGTGGGATTGGCTTAATCTCCCAGGCTCTGATGGAGGAAAAGTGACCCCCATTGCATCCATCCATGTAGTCCTGTGATCCTGATGGAGTGGAAGGATAAGTCATGCCCTCACCTGGGAGTGAGCACAGAGTGCTGTCAGCCTTTCAGAAAGGAGTGGGTGTAGGTATGTACATCAAGACTTTCAGTTTCTGATCAGCATCCCATTTCCTTGTCTGCTCCCAGGCCCTGTGTCCAGGCAGATAACGCAACTGGGAAGGAGCCAACACACGTCTCTCCTAATGAAGGATGCTGGTAGGAAGGGGTTGATTCAAAAGCACCTCCCCCTGGCCAAGCTCTCCTTTGGGTGATGCCTTCCCAGCGCTTCCAAAAGAGAGAGAGGGAAATGATCCTTTTGGGGCCATCTCTATAACTGTGTCCCCACTGCTGTTATTTGGATCCCCAAGATACGCCCTTACTTATCCTCTGTTACCATCCGTTCTGACCCTCTTACAAGGGCTGATGATTGTCTCTGGAAGATTTTTACCTGCAATGGGAATATGAACAACTAAGGGGAGCAGAGGGGAAGGAGGACCTGAGGGAAGATGAAGAAAACTGAGAACAGCCCTGTAAGCCTTCAGAGAAAAATCTCTGATCAAAGGAACAATGGAAACTCATTAGATACAGCTGAAAACAAAGACAAAACAAATGACATAGGAAGAAGAGGAGATACATGAAAAATGCATGACACAGAGACTGACAAGCCAGTGCTCTCTGCAGCACACATGATGCTGCCTGTGACCAGCTATTCTATTTTGGTCTCCATTAAGAAGTAACAGATACAAATCTGGGTCTGGCCACTACAAATGGAATCAGCTGGGTCCATATAAACACTCCCATTCAGGAGCCCTCCTTACCTTGCAAGCTGTCGAGTGCAAAAAGTTGCTTCTTTGAGGATCTGGTTTCTCACATTCATTCATACTCAACCAACACCTACCTTCTACACCTGTGCCTTCAGAGAACAGGGGGAAATTCACCCGTAAAACCTGATAACAGGTTTTTTAAAGTTTTTTTTTAGAAAGATTGCATCTTTCTAGCACTACTCTGCCAACACTGTTGTCTTTTTATCCCTATGAGGCAGGCTTTTCTAAATCCACTCTGCTCCCTGAAGCCACGTGGGTGGACTGTACAACCTCGAGATCATTGCTCAGATGATTCCTTTGGTTGTCTTCCTGGAGCTAGATTCTGAGCACCAAAGCTGTCTAGTACTAAGTGACCTTCTTCAGTTGCTACCCTGAAGCTTCCTGGTGGCTCTGGCTCTACACCTGTGTGATTCTGTGCAGGTTTTATTTGGCACTTGGTTTCACTGTGGTTACTTACAAGAACAGCAGCAACATGGTGACGGTCAGTGTGAATTAGGGTGCTGTGTCCTCATACTGGATTAATTGTTTCTGTGCTGTCCTCTATCTAAAGGTCCGGTCCTATTCTAGAACCTGGGCAATTACAGCACTTGTTCTTTTTTTACCGTTCCTTTCATTAAGAAAATAAGGAAGTTTTGGGGATTGAAAAATGCTTCGTTCCTTTAATTTGAGAGGTATTATACACCTTTATTTATAATCAAAACAAGCCAGCAAATGGAACTCATTCCAGAGGGGACATCACATGAGAATGACAGATTGTTCCTTTATATTTCTTTTTGTTCTCGTTCTGCAATCATGTGCTCAAGATCCAAAGTGAAATCCATTATAATAACAATGGTAATACTATGTACTCTTAGTGTAACTTTTTTGCTAGTACCTCCACACATTCTGCAAATACCTAGAAAGCTAGGCTCAGTCCCTCCTGCGGTCTGAGAATATAAACATTTTAGCAGTTTACAAATGGAAAAACTGAATGTGCATACAGGTTTTAAGCGATTACTCCCAGGTGACTCAGGGTGAGCCTCTCCAGACATATGCTCCCTCTTCCCGCACTCCAAACTATCTGGAAACTGAGCAGCCATTGCTAATGAGCTGTTGAACATGAGTTAATTGGCGTTGTTGAGAGACTGTATAGCTTTTGGCCAGTTTGGAGCGTGACCAGAATGAGTTGTGTGCGTCTGTCTGCAAAGGGCCACGAAAATAAAAGCCTGCAAGCTGCGGGACTGGAAATTCAGTCCTTGTCTCCTCATTCCCAGTCCTGGGCATCAGCTGTATGGCCAGGGGGTGACACAGCACATAGACGTGTGTATAAAAAACACTCGCTGCAGACTAACAAATCCTTCCAGGAAAGTACAGTTGGTGGGCATATCAATAGCCTTATCTGCATCCTTGAAAGGAACCAGAGCACAAAACCCCTTTGGCCCAGTTTTCAGAACACCGTGTTGCCTGCTACAATCTCTCCAAAAACATACACCAGGTCCTCAAAATCATGAAACAGACTTTAAAACTGCAAGATTCAAACAAAATAGATAAGAGGAAAGAAGCCCTCGGGGTGCTGCAGGGTCAGGTTTTTCTCTGCAGCAGAAATGACTAGCATCTTATTTTTTGACTAAAAAAACAGAGCTCTGACTAAAGCTTCTGTATTCACACGTATTTACTGTCAGGGGCCAAATTCAAATGGATCCCTTTAGTTAATGCGAAATTGGAGAATTTTCCTGAAACAGCCTGGTTTCTCTCTCTGCAAATCTGTCCGGTGTTCTGCAGTCGAGAAAATTCAGATTTTTCGGTGACAGCTACAAGCAGGTCTTGTGTGTATGGAGCCAGCAGAGCTGCTGCCTGAGTCCTCAGCAGCAGGATTCTGAGGCTGGGCCGATCCACCCTCAGCCTCTGCCCCAGTGCCCTGCCCAGCAGAAGCCGTAGGGCAACCCCAGTTTTTCCTTGCTGCGGGGCTGTTTCCGCTGCTCAGGCTGCGTTCGCCTGGCACCCCAGTTCTAGCAATATAAAAAGCTGTCGATCTCACATGAAAGCCTATCAAAGTGCATTTCACTGTGGTGTAGAGGAAAAAGCGAGCTGCTGAGTCAAAGGAAATCAGACCTGAGGCATTTATTTTCTATTGTTTGTTCTGGCTGAAGGCTTGGAGGATATGTACAGGAGTATAAATCTATCCATTACCTTCTCTATGACTGTGTATGCTCCCAGCCTCCCTCTGCCCGGAAGAGTATGTTCCTCTTCAGATAATCTCACAAAAGCCCAATTAGCAAGAAAACTTTTCTCCTTCAGTGCCGGTTGAGACTATGAGATTATTAAAGGCTCCCGTTGGCTCTGACCTGCACTTTGCTTCGAAGCAGAGGGCAACTGCATCTGTGACATGAACAGAAGGGACAAATTTAATTACTGGCAAACTAACCCATCAGCATTCCCACTCCTGATAGTCCTGGTGTGTAGACAAAAGGGTCTGTGATTTATGTGGCAGGATGAACAAAGAAAGAGAAGGGAACAACCATAAGAATTTGTTCAGTGCTGGAAATTACTGCTAATTAGGATAGGATGCAAAAACTCACAGCTGCTTCATCTGCCAGCCTCTTCCATGGGGTACAGACCTAAGCCACCTTGCACTTTTGTTCCCTCTCAAGGATTTGACCTTTTTGCCATGCAGCGTAATTCTGTATAGTGCCCTTCTTAAGGGAGGGGGAAGGGGAAGAACATAAGGAGTTCAATGTTTTTCTCTTTTACACTTGAAGACAGTTTATGTAAGCACCCGGAAATAGCGATTCCTCCTTCTCAGTGTCTTTGAAAGGCACTTTATGCTATTTTAATGCTACAGAAAGGAAACCAGGCACACAGATTCATGCTGCACTTGCGATTCCTTTGATAAGTGACAGCACAGTCTCAGTGCTGCCTGTGAGGACTGGAAACCAAAATCAGCAGCAAAGGTAAAGCATTCAGTATAATGAAGCAGAAGTGCTGTAAACCAGTCACTCCAGTGCAGTACCTCGTTGATGGCACAGGCGCCATGGGGTGCACACATCTCCCAGAGTCCTTCAGCCTTCTCCACCAATGGAGCAAAGCCTTTGCCACCAGTGGATTGTTCCAGGGTGGGCTCTCACTCTGTTAGGCTCACAGTGTTGCTCAGACAGGGAGATGGATGGGAGGAATTAGGGACACAAGTTGGCATAGCAACCTCAGGCTCTGTGCTTTCAGGCTTATGCAACAACAAGCAGGTTGGGAAGGTGTGAAAGGGCACTTCCCTCTTCTCAACCTCCTCAAGCAATGCTTCGGCTCCTTGGTAGTTAAGCAGAAATCAGTGATCTGCCAGAGCTGTGTGCTTCCCCCAAAGCCTCCCCTTTGACTTGTGTTTCCTTCTGGAGGCTTCACAAGATTTTGAGCAACAGTGGGAATCTCCAAAGCACCCTTCATCCCATCCATCACCCACCAGAGCGTGACCTGAGAAAGGTTACTGGCTCTGTGTTTTTGCCAACCAGCAGCAGCCAACCATGAGTTCTTCAAGTACACAGTGAACTACCAAAACCAGGACTTATGACATCTTGACTGCTATGCTGTAGCCCTTGGTGGGCCTTAGCACACCCAGCCTTTCAAAATCCCGTGCTCTAGGCCTGCACCACAGGAACGCAATCCTGCACCTCCAAGGGCAAGATGAAGAGGGTGTAGGACAGCTTTTTGTTCTCATTGCTGATAGGAACATGGAGATTTTAGGCACTAAGCATTTTCAGGTGAACAGCTAAGCAGGTCTTCTGTATTCCGCCTCTAAGCAAAGGGGAAAGGTGAAGAGAAGCCAGGTGTTATGTTTGCAGAATGAATCTCCAAGAGGCTCTACCAGCGTATAGCAGTTCATCTGCTTTCATCTTGGCTCATTGCATCCTCAGTTAGGAGTTTTTTAGACACCACTAGCAACTGTATCTGTCATGCTAGACGAATTTTATTTGAGAATACTGAAAAGGGCAAAATAGAGAATAAATCTGATATCCTGGCTCTATCTGAGCTAATGTAAACTCTTGCCAGCAGGGAGAGCTTTGAAGTGGACAGATAGACAGCTTGGTCAAGGGTGCAAAAGGGCACTGGACTGAGCCGAGCATATGGCTGCTCAATAACGAGTGCAAATCCTTGTGATTTTACAGTAAATCTAACTGCTGATGAGATTCAAGTCCTCCCAGATTTGCATCTGTGTGATGAGAGAAAGAAATATCTCAGTTTTATTTTTATTTCAAAGCAGGGAAAGCAACATAAAGACAACAAACCAAAGTTTTCATGCATGCAGAGGAAATTCGGTGAGCATCATTTGAATTAACCCTACAGATTCAAAGGCTTGGAAGTAAAGGCAGGTTATTCCTGTTTTCAGTCAGAAAATAAGTATTAATAACTTGCAAGCCAGTTTCATGATTGGGGAAGAGGTGAGTCATGCTTCAAAATGCTTGGCAAGGCAGTATTGACATTGCTACAAACACCTCCAGTGTCCCATTTGCACCTAGTCGGAGGTGCTAGAACTTCCTACAGAGCTGCCACATAAGCAAAAAGCCTTGGCTGCCCAGATATTAACATTTTTATATCCTTCAGTGCCTTGGCCTGCCAAGCATGCCCTGCTATGCTTCTCAGTGAACCTGGACAAGCTTCTTTAAGCATGGATCATGAGATGGGATGAGGAGGGTTTGACTGGGTGAAGCTTAGCCAGTTCACCACTTGCTCTGTGGCTGGACAGCTTTTTTCTTTACAGAAATCATCTCTAGCCAGGGTGCAGTTTTCCAACACTCCAGACCCTGAGCTACAGGACACTGATTAAATGGGTTGCTGGAGCAAAGTTAATGCACACACGTTCTTTTGGGGGTACCTCCAGTCATACCTCCCTCCCTCTGGGCAGGAGGGAGCAGGGGAATGTGACAGAGGGAGTTGGAAAGGTTATCCCAGCTATTGTGAAGGTGGATGCACTTGTGGAAAGGGAATAGGTACATCAGCTGCCTTGAATGTCCTTTAACAGCTCTTCCAGCTCCCTACCCAGACTCCTGTCTCACAGCTCTCCTGTGTGTGGCTCAAAGGACTCACGAAAATTGATCTGCAAAGGGCAGGGAGAGAGGGATGGTTACACCCTGTGCCAGAGGAGAACTCTGCTCCTGCTTGAGCCTGCCCAGAGCAAGCCCAGACTGGCTGGGCTCATAATCAGGAAGAAGGTTATGGTCTGTCCACCAGCACCTGGGCAACCTAACCTTTGCATGCAAGCCAGCCTGCTCGGAAAGGTTCTCACATTTGATGGCTTGAGTCTGTACGTTCCCTTAAGGTTATCTTTTCAGTCAATCACAGTTTATAACACTAAGATGAAAATCGCAGGTAGCCGTAAGAATGAAATGTCAGGTACTGTCACCTCCCCTCTGGCTGTCGCCGAAGGAAGCTAAGCAGACCTAAGACTGCAGTGTGTCTGTCCCAAGTCCACTGAGATCACACAGTCATAAACAGCTGAGAAATATGTTAGTTACAGCACAGTTTTTAACTCTTGCTTAAGCTAAAGGTTTTGCATTCTCTCCCTGTCCCTCATCTGCTGTGTAGAGAGGTCCTGGAATATCACCTACATCTGCCAGACCTTGCTACCATACACAGACAGCATCCAACTTCCTCACCCACAACTTTCTGTCCTGAGAGACAGTCTGACACAGCAGGCCAGAGTTATGTAGAGGTGATATTGCCTTCTGAGGGTGTGACAGAGACCTACACATAACATAGGCCAGGGTTACACTTAGTTCTCTACCTGGTGTACATGGACTGCACAGCCAAGCATCATTTGCTGCCTGCTATTTCTCTCAAGTGTTTCTATAGCCATGGCTGCTTTGCATTTCTCCCTGCTGTGGCACCAGCAGCAAGCCTAACCCAGTATACAGACATGGTTAGGAAGCCAAATCCCAGGTGTTTGAGGGAGTTGCGGGAGACATGGTAAGTGCCTGTCATGGTGCTTCATTGCTCCCGGAGGGAAGTGCCAGCTCTGAGTAGGAAGCTGACAGGGGATAAATTTAAAAATGAGCCAAGTGGCTCTTGGAGAGGCCTCCTTGCTGGGGATGGCAGAGTAATAGCAGAGAGCTGCTTATTGTTCTCCTTTCCCGCAGCTACCCCCCTCAATCTCTCTGCTCACGCAAGGGATTTACAAGCACTCCTTGCCAGCCATTTTCTTGAATTTCACCTCATTAACAAAGCTGCTTTCAAATGAGAGACAGCCAAATTCTTTCACATCTCTGCTGTTTTCTGTTGTCTGCCATTGTTAGGGAGAGTAAAAGACAATCAGGATACAGTGCCCAAGTATGATGGAGTTGGAATCAATGGCTGTGGGGAATGGCTGGCATGCTTGCCATGAGATATTTAAGGACCTCTGTAAGACACACAGATTGCAATTTGTGGTCAGTGCAGTGCTTGTGCTCTGCAAAAGCACCCTTTGTGATCCCTCTTTGGACAGAAAGATATAAGTCAACATGCAATTAGCAGAGTCCTCTTAGATAGGGCACCCCACGCGTAGCACTGTACCATTGTCACAACAATCCCATGCAATGCTACAGGCTTGGAGAAGAGTGGCTGGAGAGCTGCCTGGCAGAAAAGGACCTGGGGTCAGCTTAACATGAGCCAGCAGTGTGCCCAACTGCCAGGAAGACCTACAGCATCCTGGCCTGTATCAGGAACAGCATGGTGAGTAGGACCTGGGAGGTCATTGTCCCCCTGTACTTGGCACTTGTGAGGCCCCACCATGACTACTGTGTCCAGTTTTGCGCCCCTTACCACAAAGAAGCATTGAGATGCCGGAGTGGGTCCAGAGAAGAGCAATAAATCTGGTGAGGGGTCTGGAGAATAAGCGGTATGAGGAGAAGCTNGGCTGGAGAGCTGCCTGGCAGAAAGGGACCTGGGGTCAGCTTAACATGAGCCAGCAGTGTGCCCAACTGCCAGGAAGACCTACAGCATCCTGGCCTGTATCAGGAACAGCATGGTGAGTAGGACTTGGGAGGTCATTGTCCCCCTGTACTTGGCACTTGTGAGGCCCCACCATGACTACTGTGTCCAGTTTTGCGCCCCTTACCACAAAGAAGCATTGAGATGCCGGAGTGGGTCCAGAGAAGAGCAATAAATCTGGTGAGGGGTCTGGAGAATAAGCGGTATGAGGAGAAGCTGAGGGAGCTGGGGTTGTTCAGCCTGGAGAAAATGAGGCTGAGGGGAGGCCTTATCACTCTCTATAACTACCTGAAAGGAGGTTGTAGAGAGGCAAGGATTGGTTTCTTTTCCCAAGTCGCAGGTGATAGGACAAGAGAAAATGGCCTCAAGTTGCACCAGGGGAGGTTCAGATTGGATAACAGGACAAATTTTTACACTGAAAGGGTTATTAAGCATTGGAATGGGCTGCCCAGGGAGATGGTTGAGGCACCATCCCTGGAGGTATTCAAAAGATGGGTTGACATAGTGCTTACTGACATGGTTTAGTGATAAGGTGGGGTACTTTCTGTTGGTTTTTTTTTTTTGCTTGTTTGTTTGTTTTAATCGGAGTTAGGTTGATAGTTGGACTAGATGATCTTGGGTCCCTTCCAACCTAGATGATTCTATGATTCTATGATTGTAGGTTTTGTCTCCAGTGGGATTTGGAGGTAGGGAGAGGGAACGTTACAAATGCTTGCCCTGCTCTGTGATCTTCTGCCACATTCTTGCACCCAAAACTTTTCTCCAGCATTGACTCGGGCCAGTCCCATTCCAAGTTGGGCACTGGTCCACTTTCTGTAAAGCTCTTCCCTTCTCCCGACACTCATTGTACCAAGTTGGATACTGCAAACAGCAAGCGTCAGAAAGAAAACAACCTTATTAACAGAAATGGATTTTTCTCCTCACACAGATGGGCAGTGAATATTTTTAAACACAGTCTCAACAAGATGTGCTAATTGGTACCACTGTAACCCCACGATCCTTTCTCATAAGCAAGCTAAAGAACAGATGGATATTATTATGAAACTCCAGGGAGATGGATGGCTGCATAGTGAAGTGGACACACTTGGCTCTTCTCCAATTTTCAGAAAGGACCCCAACAAAGCACTTTTCTAAAACCCAGCCTGTAGTCACAAGTAACCGTGAGATATGCATACCAATCCAGGTTCAAAAGCATCAACCATGGTTGCATCAGCAGCCTAAAGAGAGAAAGTGCATGTAGAGAAGACAGTAAGATCAAGTTGTGTAAAATGCTAACTGTTGAAAACAGCAAAAAGCACAGATGCTCCCTGTGAGGGAGAAATGCAAAGCAGCAGTGGCTAAAAAGACACTTGAGAGAGACAGTGGGCAGCAAATTGATCATGGCTACCCAGGCCATGTATGTCATCCAGGAAACTAAACACAAGCAGTTTGGGCTGCATTGGTTTCTGTCAGAGCCTTGAAACGCAATACCTACTATTTAAGTGACTCTGGCCAGCCATCTTTTGGAATAACGAGCTTGAGTGTTGACTGCCGTGTAACACCTTCCCTGGAGTGCAACTTAGATCACTTTCTTCTCCCAGAAGGACATTTCCTTGTCCTCTCAATCATACCCTGCCAAAATCCACTACAGAAATCTGTAAGGGAAGAGGCCTGCTTTTGACATCCCTATTTTGCCATATTTAGAGCAGGGACCAAATCCAAACCTCTGGGAGCATGACCTGACCATCACTTCCCTATGATTCAAGAATTGAGGACCCAGGTTATGTTGGGGCTACTCCTCTTTGAAAAACATTAGTGCTGTTGAAAGTGAGGATGGCCATGATGCTCTCCCATGTACCTCGGATCAATGCCTTTCACTTCTCTCTGGCCTCTTGGAATGCTCTTGTTGATCCAATGATGATTTTGGTGATGCCTCAGTAAATCAAGGAATTATGTAGCTTTATGTATGAGATACCCATAAAGCCTTTATAGGCTTTATAGTAGATAAGCTCTTTTGTGAAGTGGGTAGCTGAAATAAGAGCATCTGCTACCTCAAATATAGATAGCTTTTTCTCCCCAAATTAAAAGCAGATGAAAGACTTTTGCCTGCTACTGTTCTGTGAAGGTCTGGGCGCCTGTAAAAAACAGGCAGCAACATTTGGAAAACAAAATACATGGGGGAATGGCACTGACAAGAGCCTGGAAAAAGAAGACTCTGTGCTATATGCTCTTTAAAAAGATTTTAGGACCCAAGAGGAAAGAAGCTCGCCCTTACCCATTTGAAGCCTGCTGTGTGCAGAGAAGCAAGATTTCATACCCCCTTGGCAAACACACTGGACCATGTCAAAAATCGCCACCTGCATTAACAATTTATTTGCCTGATAAAAATTCCCCTTTGCTTGAAAGAAATAGCAGCTATATATCCCTCCATAAGTCTTAAGACCTTTGAACATGCGAGACACCTTAAACAGGGAGAGTAATAGAGGATATAACCATAGTTTGCAAACACCCAAAGGATGCAGACGTCAAGGAAAAGAGAAGACTGTTTGGCATGAGCTGAGGAGCAGAACGCTTAGTCCAGTGCCATGACAGTCTCTGAATACTGAGAATTGGCTGGCTTTGGACTAATGTCCAGGGGAAGTGGTGAAAACCATGTTGCTTTTTGTCTCTTGTATAACTCAAATGACTCAGATGCTGGGAAGTGCCCTGGAGGGAGCAGTCATCTTCTGGCAAGGATTTACTGCCTCAGATCCTCTTCCATCTCTAGAACTCTGCAAGAACACACCATCTCAGTGAACACCAGCTTTTCTTACCCCTAAATAACCCAAGCAGCATGCACAGCCCTGACTTTCATGAACAACCCTGTGTCAAGCATCCCAGGACCCTGCAGCATGTCTCAGCCTTCAAACCCAGCACTGCAAAGAATTCTCAGAAGCAGAAATCCAGGTCTAGTCTGCTGTTACGAAGATGGTTGGGAGGCAGCATGCATAAATAAATAAGGAATGCACAGCTTAAAATAGGAAGCTGCCCATCTGACTGTCTCTTGGAAGAATTTTTTTTTACTTCTAAAGTCTGACCCGAGGCAGCTCCCTCCCTGTCCTGAGGTCTGGAGCTATTCTTGTTGGTGTCACTGGATGAATATTGCAGGAGGCTGTGAGGTGATGTATGAGGCTGTCAGGCATGGACAAAGGGGAGCGTGCCCTTCTCCCAGGGAAGGAGAAGGCAGTGCAGTGAGGGTGGGAAGATGCCAATCAACATTTACCTCCCTCGGTGAGGCTGAGCTCACTCTCTTCCAGCAGCAGGAATGCTAATCATCAGGGTAAGCTGGTTGTTCTGCTGCTCACAGGCAGATTGATAGTAGTAATTAAAATTGAATTTCTTTATGGGGCATCTTGGTGTAGTTGTTGCATCTTAGGAGCTCGAGCATTTTGGAGGCAGAGTTCAGAGTGGGCTCTGTCATCTGGGGGAGGCTGGAAAAGCCACACTGGCAATGAAGTGGGGACAGTCAGCACCCCTGTAGTGCAGACCCTCCCACTATGCAAACTTGATTAGGTTTTTTTGCTGTGTTTTGTGTTTTCATGTGGCAGATCAACTAATTGTCTTGGTCCAATTAGAGTTACAGCTGTTAAAGCCTAGAGCATGACTGGCTGATTGGGTTTTGAAGAATGTGATATTTTGCAGCTAAAAGTTTTATCAAGAGTAAGCAGCATTAATGTCTTCTCTTGCTTCATTTTTTCCTTTTAACAGAAGCGATAAGCATTTGATCTCTCCAGCCAGACCCCCTGCTCACACCAGGGTCTGGGCAACCCATGATAGATCATTGCTTTCCCACAGCTTTGCAGCCCAGTCTTCCTAGCTCAGTTGGTGAGTGCTCCAGCCTATTGCATGGGAAAGTAGATCCCCCTCATTAAACCACACACCTGTTGTGAAACAGTCCCCATGCAAAGCCACACATGGCAGAAACTCCCCCAGATGCCATATCCTGGGTGGGCTGAGGGTCCCATTTTCTTTAGTAGGAGGGTGACAGCCCTCTCCTGCCTGCTCATCCCGCCTCCCCACACTGCATATTGCCACGTATAGATATAACCTCCTCTGCCTCTCTCCTCTTAGTCTTACTCACCTCTCTTCATAGTGCAGCTACATATCCATCTCTCTGCACACTTCCAGGAAACTCTCAGCTCAGGAAGCAACTTTAGTGGGCCCTAGATGAGTCTGTCAGCAGTAATTCCTAGTGCACTTCTAGCCATGGTAAAACAAACCAGGGACATTCCTGAACAAAAATCTTCATTAGACTGCAAAAACGGAACAGCGTTTCCCAGAACCCACTTGGCTCCCCTCTGCTTTCTGAAAAGCAGCACTATGCTCCACAATTCTTCCAAGCTTGTCAGAAACACCTCCACCTTGGAGGGGATGGAGGTGATTCACAACTGTGATGCTGACTGGAGCTTCAGCGCCATAGACCGGAGAATCACTGCCAGGGAAGGTTTGTTGTGGTAAGTTATGTAGCAGGAGAGTTGCTGAGCTGCCGGTGGGAGCTACAGTGACTAAAAGACGCCATCCACGTAGACAGGGATGGTGGAGCTCAGGAGGGTGTTTGGACAAATGTCACCTTAATAGACAGGCAGACTTAACTGAAGCCACCAATGCTGCCAGAATGGCCCCAAGCCCAACCCTGATGTGTCTCTGAAAAGGTCACGAGCACATGGCTGACCGAGCCACAGCCTTCCTGGCATCTTGAAAGCAAAGCATCGTAGAGTGCAGAGAAATGGGCAGCCTTGTCGCAGAGCTAATGCAGGCTGGGCAGGTGACACCATCTCCTAAGCCTCCCTCTGTGTGATTAATCTGAGAAATACTAACTTGCAAAGCTTTTGATTATGAGTCCACTTCCGAAATGGCACCATCCCTTCGCGCTCTGCCACCCACTGAAAGGGTTTCCTCCTCTCATCCTGCTCAGGTGGATTTTCATTTTGCTGGCAAGCCACAAGTAATTGATAGCAGGGAGCCATCAATTTACCACTGGGTATGCACCTCCTCATGAGCACCGTGTAGACTCGTGCCTCTTAGACATCTTTTGTCATGATGACGAGCAAGAGGAACCTTCTTTACAACCTACTGATAATTGTGTTTCCGTAGCTGGAGGTGAATCTAGTTTATGACTCTGCTTCTAGTCCTGGGTATATATTTAGAGAGATAGGGGATAAAATCGGTCACCAAGGTCCTCTGAACTTTCCATGCTCTTCTTCCTTGAGACAGAGGCTGCTCTTTACCTTAGCTGATGTGGGTCACGGTACTCCCTACACTAAAGGAAAAGACAGTGGGTCCCTGCAAACAATATCTTTCTGTAGATACAGGCTCACAGCAAGAGCTTGATTTTAGAAGGGAAGGGGAATAAAATCCTCCAAAACGTGTCTGCTTTGAAGATTAAATCATAATCAGTTCAGCCTATTTGTATATTTAGCACATTTTCTTGGCACAGATATAGATGCAATTCTCATTTCATTTACACAGCTGCAAATCCCCATCTGAGTTAAAAGAAGAGGGTAGAGTCAGAGCCTGTTAATCCACCCTGGAAGAGATATTCAATCTTGTAATTCACAGTTTACACTAGACCTTGACTGCAAGAGACCAAGGGGTTGTCTTTCTACCCTTAGAGTCAGGATGTAGGACTTACAGACAGACTAACGGAGTTTACTTATAGAAGCCAGTTCTGCCCCCAGCTATACCTGTGAAGCCTCCCAACACATTGTGGATAATTAGCTGCTCAGTGGTGAAAGATTGCTGTGGTTTCCATTGGAATAACCCATGTCCATGGTCTAAGTCTTGTATCACTGTCAGAGCCTGGCTCATGAACAGTCCATGCATCGCTACAGCCACCAGTACAGAAAAATACTATCCTCTATTCTTCAAAAGGGAGGGTTTAAACAAAAAAACTTGCGGGATGAGACATGGAACCATTGGAGACACTGGTTGGAGTCCATTCTGGAGGATGCCTTTTACACTTGCTCAGGGAGAATTTGGAGGTGATTCAAACCTGTCCTAAAATGGGACATGGGGATCAGGCAGTCCTCCCCATTTTCCATCTCTTCCTTCCTGATAAAGCCTGTGAGGTGTAATTTCACCTCTCTATTCATTACTAGTAGATCAAACTATTCTTTCAAGATTTTTTTTTTTTACTGAAAGATGACATTTTACTTATTCCACATTTTTCACTCCAGGATCAAAATATGGCATCTCCATATGGTTGCAAAACAGATTATCCGGCTTGAACATGAACATGGATGTACAGTTAAGCACTAAAGAATCAGTAAAAATCTGCTGTGTGTTTGATAATTCTGGCTTCCTTAAAATGTTTTCCACATGCACAAAACTGTACTTGTTAATATAAATACCTATGACTTTTACTCCTTCTTATTGAAGCCTGGATCGAGACTCCAGGATCTTCCTGGGAGCTTTCAGGCTTGGATTTGTTTTTTGACAGATGAAAATAAATACTGGGGTATGACGGATGGAATAGCTCTGTTCAGTGCTGGCGTAGGTCTGAGAGCTGCGTATACATGTGGGGGGAGATGGGACTCAACATCTCCCAAACACTGTGCAGCACATCAGTTTTGCACAGAGGGTGCTTCATCATAAAGCTGACTTGGGACAAGAGTACAGTGGGGAATTCATGGGTGGAATGATGTTCATTCAGCCAATCTGCACTAGTATAAGCCTGATATAAGCCATCCCGAGCTGGGATTAAGGCCTGCCCTAACAGCACCCAAGGTAACATCAGAGGCAGGGGTGGTGGTGGGGGGTTGGGGTTGGGAAATCAGTTTTTAATATTAAGAGGCATTTCAAGAGACTCCAAGACCTGAACAAGGCAATAGTTTGCCTTTTTGGCTGTGTGTCTTACACCCCAGCTGTAGGACAGGGCTGGTGTCATTGTGGGTCACCTCTCTCCACCCCATAGGACAGGACATTTGAGACCGTGTCTATACTGCCAATAACTTAGCTCCCAGCTTTTCTCTTGAGTCCTGGTCATGGGATCCTCCACACTGCACGTACGTTAGCTCACTCCTGGCCTCTCTTTTGGAATGGATAAACCATCTGCTTCTGAGCCAAAAGCTGGGTGTCCTTCTATGGACATTCAGCTCTGCCCTTCAGGCAGCATGGTGGAGTCTGCACCAGACTCAGTTTTCTCAGGGCTATGCAGCCCAACAGTATCGTGCCCCAGGACACTGCATGTTCGTGTCGCTTATATTACTTTCCAGTGCATTCAACATATGCTCCCAGCATGGAGCTGTAAAAAACTACTCTGGTGGGCTGCTACACAGCCCTCATAATTTCAAACTCCAAAGCTCAGGGGTGTGTGGGAAGAGTAAACACAAGCGGAGTAATAAATGTGTCTTTGGTGTATATGAGTGGCCTGGGAGGCTCAAGACTCACTCTGCAATGTAGATACAACCCAGAAATGCTCATGCAGGTAGTCCTCAGCAAGACAGATAGAATGACCAGAGAAGTTGTGGATGCCCGACCTTCCCTGGAAACATTCAAGACCAGGCTGGAGGAGGCTTTTCACAACCTGGTCTAGTGGGAAGTGTCCCTGCCCACGGCAGGGGGGGCTGGAACTCAATAATCTTTAAGACCCCTTCCAACTCTAACCATGCTATGACTCTACGAACACTGTACTACATGGCTACAGGATCTAGAGCTCTCTCTGGAGCAGATAATTTCGCATTGCAGCCATAGCCACCTTTTGCCAAGGGTACTTTTCTGTCTCTTTCTCTGGCCCAGGGCACTGACCGTCTGGTGTGAGCCTTAGGGTGATCCCTGGGCACTCTCACCACCTCCTGCAGTAGGTTTATGCACCTTCTAAATCTGTGGGAACTGCTTGTGTGGTGATGTCCTCAGTGACTGCTAAGCAGTGCTCTCCCAGCATCTGAAACTTGGTGGTGAAGCACCATGTAACTTTCATCTAAGACTTACTTGCCAGAGGAAATCACAGAGATAAGGAGTTCCCGAGTCAAACTTCCTCCTTTAGGAGTCTATTAATGCCTCTGAAGATACGAAATAGCCTTTGATTAGGACCTCCTAACTGTGAGTTATTTCTCTGGAGAATTTGTCTGTTTACAGTTTTGCTCATTCTTCTGTACTCTCACTCCCAACCAACTGGAGGTTGTTATTTTGGGGCTGCATTCAAAACCACCCATATGTGAAGAACATAAGTTGCTTTCAGAACAAAAATAAGTCATGGTTACGTACATGCTTTAAAATCCAGTCAATCTCTATCTGCTTCTTGCAGCGGTATTTCAGCACCTTGATCTTTTGCAGTATTTACCCAGCAACTCAATCAGCAAAGCACATGAGAGGGACGGGATTTAGCCACAACTCTCTTCTCAGGTGTCTGTTGGCTAGTTTAGGTACTGTCTTAGTCTATGAGGAACGCAATTGCAAACCTTAATTCTCACAATGAATCACCTAGGCACACAGCTCAGGGTGGTCCAGCTGGGCAGCTATCCCCTCCTCTCCTACAGCATCTGCCTCTTTCCCTTCCCTGTCCCCCTGCAAGAGGTTCCAGCTGTACCCCATCCAGCTGCCTTCGCAGCTTGAGGGGAGCAGGGGGACACATTTGGGATGGGCTGCAGAGGCTGCTGTTAGCCTTAGAGATCTGGGTTCTTTCCTCTGGGGGATAAGAAGGGTGAAGGACTAAGGTTTAAAAATAGCAGTTGTCAAGGGAGATGAACTGCTTTAAATTTTAAAAACTGACTAACTGGCTAATGGCCAGGAGTGAGAGTTTGACGAAGTGGTGGATCACTTTGACAACTGAGATCCCTTTTGCAGCTGAATAACATTTTCTCTGCTTTTGTTTCTAGTTTACATCAGTCCAACTGTTAAACCCCTCCAAAGCTAAGAAGCAGAATAGACATTGAAAAAGGCACGTTTGTTTTTCTCTTCAAACTCAGGACTAGCAATTAGGCTGAGATCTACTAGTTCTACAGTCCTGATGAACTCCAAAGAGGAAAGTAATTTCCATTAGCTTGTTTCCTTTGCAGAACAAACCATATGTTTTAATGTAAAATATTTTGATAAGTGACTTCTATCCAACACATGTAATTTCATTTGACTTAGCTAATAATATCAGTTTAAATGTTAGTTTTCTGGATTCTCAGCTGTTTCCTAGTCTTTGTCCAAAATGATTTTTACATAGGTTAGGAATAAAAAGAAAATGTAGCCATTTAGAGAATTGTGAATGGTAGTTCAAATATGCTAATAAGTTTAAACATGTGCACTGGTTATTCTCTTGATTAGCTAAAAGAAACACCTTATTTATTCTTCATCTTGTAACTAGTTGCAAATCTTATTGCCAAGTAGCCAAAAAGAAGCAACTTCCTTTTTTCTAGAGCAATTTAAAAGCAAAAAATGCAACCCCCAGCCTCCCTCCCACCCCCCAAATAACAATAATAAATGAAAGTTTCTTGTTTGCTTGCTTTCTCCACAGCTAAATGTGGTGATTTTAAAATCAAATTCGTTTTACCCAGCTGCCCTTACAAGTGGTGACCTGACATTTCTGAGGGGGGCAATCAAATACGATCCTGTTATTTGGTCGTCCACCTGTTGGAAAGCAGGGATAGATGGCTCCCTGTGCCGAAGTGAGATTGAGTTCCCATGTCCTCTGGCTCAGCCATCTCTAACCTTGCGCGCACCATGCTGCCTTTGTGCTCTGTGGGATTGCGTTCTTGCCAGAGACATTCAGATGTGCTTCATTGCCCTGATCCTGGGGCCTGATTAAAGGACTATGCACAATCTTTATGTGTGGTCCTTTCATGATACACCACGGAGTTATTTGTCTCTGTAGGAATCAATCCCCCATCCAGCCTTGCTCAGTACGCTCCGGTTCAGTACACTGTGGACTCGAAATACCTTTCCAAGTACAGTAACCTTATGATGCAGTGCTTAATGCTCCTCAATCATGTAGCCAAGTAAGTTAGAAAGATTGATTGTCTTGTCTTTTCACGTTCCTACAGCTCTGGGCTGAGTGATGGGTGATTCCTGGCTCTCCTGGGATAGCTTCACTCACGCAGCCTCTCCTTGCCAACCTCTCTGCCAGCCTTTTGCTGCCTCCTGGAGCTTTTGCCACTGATGGGTCTGCCTGCACAGTCAGTTCACAGGCTCCCAAAAAGCCTGCCAGACATGGCGCTTTTTCAGTCTGAGAGAGTCACTGCTGAGTTGACTTCTGCTGTCCCTGAGGGCTTCATAACCGTGGCTCCTCATCTTAGATGTGAGCAGTGTTTTTTTCTAGCTCCTAGCAAACAGGTCTCAGCACATGTCCCTTAGGTAAATATCCTTCCTTAGAACTACCTTGCAGATGTGCACAGTGCCCTGGACTGGAGATAAATACACTCTGGGGCACAGTTAAGGGGAATTTGAAAGGGAGCATTCACACCTAATCAAGAACTCTCTACTTCTCCCCTCCTACATACACTGTGGGAGAAATGTAGTGTGCCCGTATTTTAACTAAGAATCAGGCTCAGTTAAGTCAAATCAATATTGCAGGACGTGTAGTGCAAGAGTACATCTGGGTGATGCACCAGAGAAATCGTACCCGCATGACCACAGATGCAGTTTTCTTGGGATGCATCCTTCAGATCAGCCCTGTCCAGGTGACACCAGCGAGTGAGGGCAAAGCATCCAGGGTTTTGCTGCCCCAGGGAAAGCCAGGAGATGAGATCCTCCCCAAGCACAGGCAGGGAGCCCTGAGAGACAGGTGTGGGACAGGGCAAGTCAGCATTTTCCAACCTTGCAGAAGCACTAGGAGTGAATTGCCCAGGTGGCTGTGTAGTTTTCACATATCTCAGGAAGGGGAGCTGCAGAAATCCCTCAGGAAGATGGATAAATGCTCTCCCAAATTAGTCAGCATCTAAATATAGTGGCTCAAACCTTGCTGAATGACATGTAATCAGACCTCTACTTTAATGCTGTACTGTATTGTTATGCTGCATTATCAAGAATAATAATCCCATGTGTGATTAATATACCAATACCAACGCAGTGTATTATAATATTTTTCCCCCAGAGGAAACAGATATGGGTGCATGTGATGACAGTGATAATATCCTTTAAAGGCAGACTTCAAACTTTCTTGAAGAATGAGTCAACTTAAGGGGGGGTCAAACGATCAGTATAAATATGTCTGTTATGAACTCTAGGATAACTGCAGTTCACCAGCTTGCTTTTCAAATGGAGATAGTTATTCTTCCAGTTTCCTATGTTATGGGGAGAGTTGGAGTCGGTTTTGACCAAAAGGATTCAGCTTTTAGAAGTGTAATTCTTAAATTCTTACGAATGTGAAAGGTCCAGCTGAAAAAATATAAAATTACTAAATGACTCAATGATCACCATAGCCTCTCTAAGACATTATCAGATATTCATTGATTTAGAAACTATTTCATGATGTTGCAATAGGAAAGAGACTTTACAAGATTTCTGAGCTCTTTTAATTTTTTTTTCCTAGAAAAGTGTATTTTGAAGAACAGCAGCATCTTCTTAGGAGCAAAGGCTTGGGTGGACCAATTAACTCCATTCCCTTTTTCACAGAGAAGGCCCTCACAATATCCAGTTCACAAGGTGTCCTACCTCTGTTTTCAAAGCATGACTAGTTTTTGCCTCACTGGTCCTATCAGTAGGGGTTGCTCTAAGGTTAAATGCATTTGCAGAAACCTTTTGCTCCTTTGTTGCTTTTTTAACATCATCATCTAGTTTTAACAGCTTCTCTCCCAATCTGGTATTTTCCTCCTGCTGTGTGTAGCTGGAGCCAGACTCAGCAGACAGGTTCTTGTAGTCTCTCCTCATATGACAGCATTTCCTTAATCTTCCCTACAAATTTCCCCCTCTGTCTATTGAATTCACCTTTCCTGAATGTGGCTCAACTAGGGTGGAGGGCAGCCTGCCAGCCTAGGTTTCATCACAGCTGATACCCACTGTTCCTCAGATGTTTGAACGTCTGCAGAGCAATTTTTCACTCCCTGACAAGGTGCCCACATATATCCTAGGAAGAACTGGACTCATTCCCTATTCCCTTAGGAGTGTCTCTTTCCATGCTTCATTCCAATAGGTTTTACATTTCAGAAGTGAAAAGCAGAACAGGTAATTAACCTGTGGGATTTACTTTATCACAGCTGCTGTCATTTCCCTCCCCATTTACACCAGGGTAAAGTCTCATCAAGACGTGATTCTTTTAATGCAAAATGTGAAACTTTGGGGAGACAGCTTTGGGGGATGCTTGGCTGTAGCAGGCAGCACACTATTGTTATTGTACTGTATGGCTCTGACGCTCATTTGGTATTAAGCATCAGGCAGATCATTTCTTCTCCATGTCCCTTACATCGATTTGTCTTTTTGTCTGTTTACACATTTATGGTCCTTGGGGCAATAGCTGTGTATTAGAATGTATGGAATAAAGCCTAGCAGGGTACAGCTCAGATTCAGTGACTCCAGTTGCTGCTGTTTTAAATACTAATAACTGCAATTCAACCAAAAAGGGTTTTTGAAGTAGGAATTCTCCTCCCATCCTGGTGGCTGATTGCTCTGACGTTATCAGTGCACAATTCTAGTTTAGCTCTACCATTTCAGCCCAAAGCCGAAATACTGCATCATGGGAGCTCAGGGCTTTAAGAATAGCATTTTTCCTATTCACATCAGATCATTCAGCATGTAATCTTTTTATCTCCTGCTGCAATTGCTTCTTGTGGCAAGTCCAGTCTTCTATTGCAGCATTATTTGAAGTGATTAGCTCTGACAGATTCTTAAATTCTGACTCCCAAAGTTGATTTTTGGAGGTATCGAGCCACAGTGCTTCATGATACATTTCCCCCCAGATTACGATCAAAAATGGAGCGGTGATTGTTGTTTGTTTGAAGTTGGATCTTATTTCCCTTTAGGCATCTGAATAAGGCAGTTTCCTGGAGCTTGATACCCACAGAGGAAACACAAGATTAAGAGCTTAATCAAACTGAGAAACAATGCCTGGCAGGAGCCAAATACCTCTGAGTCTCCTTCGCAGTAGCATCTTCTGCTCAGAACTGTCTGTAACAAAATTCCTGGTCAGGAACTTTCTAAATAAACTGGGGTTTTTTTTCTTAATGTTGTCATGCCCATCCGCTGACACTGAGATTTTTTTTCAGGGATATACCATTGGGATGAAACTGTCCCTAGAGGTTAGTCATCATTCAGCACCTTGCTGTGTATTTTTTGCCATTGTTGGAACTGAAGAGAGAGATCCCCCACTAGATTCATACTGGTGCAAGAATAAAAGAATACTTGCCATTCCAAAAATTTTTAAGGATGGAAAAATACATTTACTGACCAGATTTAATCTGAAATATATCTTCCATTGAAGACAGCAGGCAGATTCCCATCTTAAATGAATCACAGACTCTTCTACTGGCTTGTAGTGACATTTTGCATCTATGTGGTCTTGCTATCCCAAAGAACTTGCAAATATCTTTACAGCCCATACATATGTGATCCAAAGTCAACAGCAGGTCTTACTACTTACTTCAAAAGCTTTAGATTAGTCTTCTCTGTATACAGCAGGAATTACTCTAGGAAATTCACATCTGGTATAAAATGTCGCATCTGTTTAACAGCTTGCAGAAAGCTTTAGGGTTGAGAGTGAAAAAAACCAACATTCCAGCCCAAACTGCAATTAAAGTTTGCCAGACTAGGATCTGGCCAGGACATAAGCAGTCTGACTGCTGCTCTTTGAGGTGTGTTTTGTTTGTAAATGACCATAAATGGCAATTTTTTGTATGATCAGAATTCAGAGGGTCTTTAATACCTGAATGTCTGTCTTCTTCTAAAGACATTTTACATTTCTGAGAACAGAAAATTGCACAGTTACAGCAAGTAGCAGGAAAAGAAATGTCTATTTTACGGGTAAGAGCTAGGCTAGAACTGGTCCCTAACTTGCAGTAATAGTTTGAATGGAGGACCAGGAAAGAGCCAAACCACTAAAATAAAATGCCAGCGGTCTTACAAAAAGGACACGTTGTTTCTCTAAATGGGGAACAAGAATTGTGATAAATCAATATATATTTCCGACATTTTGAAAGTTATTCTGTTCCATCTTTTGGACTGCAAGAGGTGGGAGAAGTTTCTATTCTTGTCTGGAATGGCTGATAGTTCCTTTTGCAAAGGGCAGGACAAAAGGCTGCACTTTATTTTAATTGTCCCCCTGGCTCTAGCTGCTAGTGAAAGCCACCAAATTGACAGCCCAGAAGAGTGAAATCTTCCACTTGTCCACAAAAAAACCTACAGCTGCAATAGCAGTAAGGCAAGCTACTCACCACCAGGAGAGGACCCTGGAGGAAAATACTTAGACAAAGTAAAAAAGGTGCTGTTCATAATCCATTTTATCCATTCAATTCCATTGAAAACAGTATTGGGGGGCTGTGATGTTGGCATCTGGCCATATGAGTTAAGGATCCTCTCCATTTCACCCCTTTTTATGTAGCTCAATGAAAAATCGAGCAGGCAGGAACCACTTTTAGTTACTAATGACCAAAACTGGGTTTGAGTGAGTGGCTGGCAAAGGAAAATATTAGCTCTCCCTGATTTTAGTCCTTTTTGTAAGGACTCTCTTAAACCTGTAATCTCTTGCATCACTGAGGGTTTGATTATTACTCTTTTCTAAAGACAAAGCTTCAGTTTTAATATGGCTCTTTGCAGTGAATATCTATAGTGAGGGAAGAAATATGTCAGGGAGGCTCAGCAGTTTTAGGTAAATGGAAGATAGTAGCAGTACGTCATCTAGGCCAGCATCAAGGTCCTTGGGCAGTGTTCCCCATCCTTTGGATGAGTGTCATCTGACACATGTGGTTTCAAACACAGTCTCTGGAAAGGTTTTCCTGCACCCTGTCCCCAGCCAGGTGCTCTCACTCCTTCCCTTGCCCTGATACTGGGGATCCTCTGTTCCCAAAGTGATCCAGAGTACAGGGCTTGACCACAGAAAAAAAAAATTAATTCTCTATTAATAATTAAATATTAAAAATTAATCAAGATGCTTTTGGTCTCCAAACCAGCATACTGAAGGATAAAGTGAGACCTAGTCCCATCAGAATGGAGGGGAGGGGAGATGGTAGCTGTCAACAAAGAGAAAAGTAGGAACACCCCTTACAGCATGGTATCCTCAGATGGTACTTGAGAAATACCAGATTGTGAGTAAGTAAAGGACTGCAAATCCCTTTCTTTCCTCTTTCCTAGCCTCCTGCCACTCAATATTCTCCTGCTGTATAAGCTGGAAAATACATGCACAGTTGGAATATACGCAACTAATGGGTACATTTCTAATGGATTTTTACTGGATAGTGTGTAAAAACCTCCATGGTGACACAATATAAGATGTCCTTGGAGCCGTTTCAGAAAGGAAAGGTGCCCCTTGGATTTTAACAGCTTGTGAAACTGCTCTAAAGGTGTTTCTGTGTGAGAAGTTTAGCTCTAATGACTCCATACATTAAGTAGGTATCTCTGTTACTCTGGGGAAAGTGAGACAGTCAAGGAGATGTACGGGCAGGAGGAATGGAAAGCACCACATCAAGGTCTTGTGTCAACAACAGCCAGTCTGGGGCTGACAGAAAAATCCCTCCAGTCTGACAGTGAAAATACAGCTTAATACCCACTGATAACAGCATTAACAGACGTATCCTAGGATAGCAGGAAGGGGATAGGTCCAAGTCAGGCAGAATAGTGTAAAGCCATGTACTCTAGCCTGAGGGGGAAGGCATGTGTGAAGAACAGCAGAGGTCTTGTGTGAAGATGCAAAATGGGCCTTGAATGTATGTCCTTCCTATACATTGAGGTCCTGGATAGAGGTGTTTTGGTGGAATCAAACCCCTTATACTTTTTGCTTTTGTACATTAGACCACTGACCTGTATTCCTTCCCCGAAGTCAGGGACCCCAGTGGTCCTTAGCACCCATGTCCCATCCTCTTCTGAACCAAATCCCAACCCATCCACAAGCCCTTGTCCTCCCCATGCTAGAGCTCAGCAGCTTAGCAGCAGACAGCAATTTTTATTTTGTGGCTAATTTTCTGCCATCACAGTGAGTCAAATCATCAAACCAAGCAGTCCAATGAGTGCCAGAAGTATACAGGACAGGCTACAGAGGATTATGACTTTCTCCCTTCAGTGAAAGGGATTCCCTTGATCCACTGCATCACAGTGCAGCCTTATGTGCCTGCAGCTCCTGTCATGACAGAAAGCACGTTTGTGAATTTAAACTAAGGGATTAGACCAGGGAGTCAGCTAGCCTAGATTGCTGTGCTGTTTTTTTACAATTAAAACTCTTCTTCCTTTTTCACCAGATCTTTGTACTTTGTATACAAACACATTGCTCAGCTATTGCTCAGATATTTCATTTTAACCTTGACATGTTTCTATCAGTGGTTTTGTGTGTGTGTATGATCCTCTGCTTGTAAATACTGAATGTGGTGCTATTTAACCCTTCCTCAGTTCCACATTTCCAAGCAATTGTTCCTTAGGTTGGGGTCTATACTGTCTCCTTCTCCTACTGAGACAACTGTGTTCTGTGATCATTCTAAACCAAGAAACCTAGCCTAGTGCTGCTTTCTTCTCCTTAAGAGATCGGCTTTGTACCACATCAGCCTCTGCATGGCCTGGCTCCTTGCGGCAGCTGGTGCTTGTGAGAGGCTCCTAAAAATACTTTCCCTACCTGCACATAAGGCATGATGCAAGCAGGGCACAAGTGCACTTAAATACTTGTAGGATGATGTAGGAACTGAGTGAAGGTGTTGAGACTCTCCAACATACCAGGCTTTTGTGCTTCCAGCTGCTATTTTTAGAGGAGGTTATTTTAGTTGATTAAAAGCTGGGGGACTTGCCCAGGCACTCTAGAGGAGAGCTTTGAACATGGTGTGGCCAAGCTGTGATCCTTGCTCCTTTCTGAGCATACCCAAGAGCTCTCTGTTTACCTATTATTTTGTTTTCATTGGGAAGGTGTACACGTAATGAAAAGTGACCCATGAGAAACAGGAAACTAAGAGCAGAATATATAAGACATGGGTATATCATGTAAGACAAAGCAAGAGAGAGCTGCTGGAGCAATGGCATAGTCAGGGATGTAAAGATTTTGATCTCGTGCTGAACAGAGAAGGATGCTGTGTATTTATTGGCAGAAGAGACTGAATGAAAAACAACATTTTTGTTGTAGTAGGTGGTTAGGTGGTGAGGGATGCTCATTTGGCCTATACAGAGAAGAAACTATAGCTTACAATAACTCACTCCGATTAACCCTGGAGAAATTAATATGACTTTTCCTCACTCCTTTCTGTAAAAGGCCTTGTCTTGCTTGCCCAGATCTCTCAAGCATCCACCTATGTATGCTTGAGAATAACTAATACAATACCTGGCCTGCAGAAAGGGAAAGTGAGGTAATTACAAGTTTCATATTTTAATCACCAGGCTCTGTTGTCCTGCCTCCCTCCACTAGCTTCTTGCACAAGACTGAAGTTGCCAGGCTTCCTTTATCCCTGGATATCTTCTGTATCCTTGAGGAATACTTAAAATACGTGGGCTTCCCCCAGCCCCGTGGGTGAGTCCTCTTTCCCATGGATAAGTCTCTTTTTAAATATCACAGAATAACACAGACATGAAGATAAACAGATCTACAGTCATTTGACATAGAAGCCAGACCAATGCGTAAATAATAGGAGGGAGGGCAGGTCCCCACGGGCCTAGAGGGTCTGATTGGCTCTAACCGCTGTGACAACCAGCACTACATAGCCCGACCAGACGCTCCCATCCTCAGCCAGCATAGAAGGATGGGTAGCCAGAAAAAAGGAAAGTGGGGAGAACTGATTGTCAGCTTTTTTTAAGAGGCCATTTCCTGTAAGTCTTTCCTAGATTTTCTGATCTTTATGTGTTAGTGTGCTCCTGCTCCTGCTTTTCTTTACTGCCGGCAGAGGCAAACCCTATTGTCCTCTGTGGGTCTGCTTTGCTGCATGCTGTGGGTCTGGCAGTGCTACCTCGCTGCAGGAGGGTGTCTGGGACCCTGGGCTGTGAAGAAACCCAGCAGGTGTCTGAACAACAGAGGCTTTGCCTTCAAGAAACATGGTGTTTCCCAAGGAGGGGTGGATTTGGAAAGTATCATCTGTGCTTTGACTCCAGGACATGTCTAGGCAATGGAGGAGGAATTGGGTCCTCCATTTGATGTAGGGATGTGAAACAAGACCAGATTATCACAAGTGTGGATGAGAGCTCACAGTCTTAAGACTGGCAGGCTAATAGGCAACAGATTCATCTGCCAGCTTTGCACCTGCCCTGAGAAGCATCTCTGTGCCCTCTTCCCGTTCCCACTTGGGCCAGCTCAGGCATAGATATACTTGCTCAGCTGGCTGACCTTAACCCTCCAAGTGACCATCTGAATAGGTTCTGAGTCTGCTTTAAATCAATTTTGTTGCAGTCAGTGAGCTGGGATGAATCAGTGCGATTTTACTGTCACCAGAGAATACACTTGCCATTTATTTTGGTTGTCCAGTTAAGTCTCTCTCTGTTTCCCCTCAGTTCTTCTCCAAGCATCTTCTGCACTCCAGGGTTTCCTCCCACCACTTGTTTCCTGAGCAGTGTCCTTGTTGTGACACCACTTTTACTGAATTTAAGCATTCCCAGTGAGGATGGTGGACAGGACCCTTAGCAGCTGTGCCCCCTGGTCAACCACCCACGTTGCTGCTCCTCTGTTCTTTCCTCACACAGCCCTTCTTGCTGCTGCAATCTCTGTCTTCTTCTGGCCTCTCACCCCAGCACGAACCCAGAAGATTTTTGACAAACACTAAATGGAACTACTTGTAAAATTGGGTGAAAATCAGCAAATTAATTTTGGCTGTAAAAAAAAACTGTGAAAAGAAGGAGGAATTTTGAAAATACTGTGCGATGTCACTTAGACAAGTGAAAAATGAGATGATCCATTTTGGAAAAGCCTAAATTGCATCAACATTTTTCAAAGTGACTTCAGGCTTTCAAACAGCACTCCAGCCATTGAATTTCAAAACAGTGGGTTTTGATTGAATAGCTGACTAGCATTTTTGTTAAAAAAAACCAGAAGGAGTAAGATTTGCAGAAGATACACAAGACAACAGGGCAGTGTTTTCTCCCAGCCTGAAGAAAAATTGTTCTTGATGATCTGAAGCACTATTTTTCATCGTTTTATTTTTTGTTTTGAGAAAAAATTGATATCAAATATTCTCTTTCAGTCTGACCCAGACAATCCCTTCTACCTCCCCTCCCTAATGCCATAAAAAGTCAGTATTTACCCCACTGAAAATGCATACTAAGAAGGACTCCCTTTCATCCATTCTTGGTCAGAGCCTTGATTTCCACCATTTTAAACTGAATTTGGGACCATCCTCTTTCACCTTTAGCTACTCCTCAACAGAGATCGGCTTTGCTAGGCTAGCAGTAGCCTTTGCAAATCTACCCAGTAGGCACACTTAGAGTTTTGTAGCAGTTTAATTATGACATGAAGAGATTTGAAGTTAACATAGCACACTTCTTAATACAGCCATTCCTATAGATAACAGCTTTCAGCACATGGTGTCTCATTCAGGGAACAAAGCGGGTGACCTACTCCATTGCAATTTAAAATTAAAATGGAAATTAACTGCCTCATTCATCTATCATGATATTCTCACCTTAAAAAGAGCTGACACCAGCAAGAAAAAGCTCTAATGTATTTTTAAATTCAATTTCCATTACACTGTGAGTTAGTTTTCTTAGAAATTCTGAGAAACCACCTAGTAGAGAGCCCAGAAAAAAAGAAGGGGAAAAAAAGGACAACTTTTGTGTGGTTTATGTGAACGTGAAAGAGAAGCTTTGTGATTTGTTTCTGAAGCCAGGTGCCGTTTTCTTCAGGCAGGAGAAGCCCTAGCAACCTCCTGGCATTCCTGGGAGTCAGGCTTTCAACTGGGACCTGCTGTTCAAACCACGTGCCTGACCTAGCTTACTCCAAGGACATCATTGCTCAAAACCAGCAGTGAGGCCACAGCAGCACAGCCAGGCTGCCTGCGTCCCCAGCAGGTGCCTGTCTGCCGCGGGGTTTGCAGGCTGTGCTGGGCTCGGCTGGGCTCTGCCGCGGGTATGATTCGTACCAGCCCATCTGCGCCCACTTCTGCTACATCAACGATTGCAGCATGGGCTCGTCTTCAGCACACAAAAGGTGTCAAAGGAAAATGTGACTGCAAAAGCTAGAAATGTTGCCCCACAAAGCCAGCAGGCTGACCGCAGGATGTGAGTTTGGCTGACAGCCACAACATCCGACCCCGTGAATGATTTGTGGCATTTTTTGCCTCCAGCATCTCTTTGGTGTCTCTCATCAGCGCTGCTTGCTAATTAGCCTGCTTATTGTCGGTTGCTTGCTTCTTTTGAAATGTGCTAAGACACACAGTTCTGAAAAAAGCACGCTGATAAATTTGCAACACCTGTAATTATCCGCAGTAATAGCTACAACTTGGGTCCAATGGCAGCGAGCCACGCTATCATATCACATCCTCTGCCTATGAGCGGGCAGACGTCCTCTGCCTCCCAAAGCGCCTTCTCGGCAACCAAGCTGCGGCACCTGGCCCTCCACAGCACAAGAGTGCTCATCCCAGCCAGGCAGCAATGGTGTTTCCACCCAATACTCAGAAGCATGTCTTTTGCTACAGGGGACTATTGAGAACAGCTGCCAAAAATCACCAGGGAATCCATAAACTCCCCAGTTAAAATCATTCAGCTGCCTTCTTTGTCATTTCCCTTTTATATCTAAATCTGGTGTTCCTGTAGGACTTAATCAAGACCCACCCCATCTTTCTCACCAACACAAGCCTGGCACACACTGCTGAAATCAAATGTGAACACTGTGAAACTTGGATCACTGTATGTCTACCTGAAGCAGATCACAAACTTGAGGGCACAGGCAGTATGAAGCAGGAAAGCCATGGCTGGAGAAACCAAAAAATTGTGTTTTAATCAGCACCTGCCTCCCTGCCTGACAAAGGAGGATACCGGTTTGCAGGTTCTTCTACTTTCTTCCGACCTACGCATCAGCCCTTGCATCCTTGCTCAGATCACACAGCATCTGCATGATCTGAATCATACAGACAGGGTTTATTCATTGTCACATGGCTGGAACAAACCCACGTTTGTCACTTGATACATCTGCAACTTAACCTAGGACAAGGGAGAAACCACCATGTTAGGCAGCAGATGGAAGCTCCTTGTCCTGAGGCTCTCATGGGACCTGGGGACCTGAAGGAGTTATCAGGTCTCCAGGCAACTATGTACAAATGAGCACACACCAGCCACATCAGCACAAAACCAATTGTCCTCAAAAAAATCTTTAGCTCAGGCTCACACAGAAGAGGAACAGGACAGCTGACCCCAAAGGCAAAATGCCTTTTTTCCACTTTTGAGATGGGTAGCAATGCTCCCTGATGGATCTAGAGAAATGAGCTCCATCTTTACCCTAAAAGAGTAGACAGCCTGTCTGCTCACTCCTGAAAGTGTACCCCTAAATCTTGTCTGCTCCTTTAGCTGGATGCCAGCTGCAGTTTAGGCTCTCAGGTGGAATCTTGTCATCTGTGGCTGGTGGCTGTCTCCTCACTGACTTTAAAATATCCATATGCTCTGTTACCCTTTGTTAGGTGCAACTTTCTGTGACCCCTCAGAGCAGTTGTGGCATGGTGATGAATTGCACATCTCAGGCCATGCTTCCTCAGTTTAGCTGCAAGGATGCTGTGAGAGACGGTGTAGAATGCTTTACTGAAGTCAAGATAGACCACATCCACTGCTTTACCATCATGAGTCTGAAGCCACGTGGCAGCAGATATTCTGCGTGACCTGGAAGACCCTGGTATTAAAGAGACAAGAGGGCCCAAGGAGGTGGGTGAAGGTCCATTGGTCCTGCATCCCATGGTGCTGAGGCAGAGCTGGGGACTGCTCTCGGTCCTGCTGAACACCAGTCCAGATCTCAGCGTTGGGTCTTTGACCACAGTGCAATATCCATCCTTCCAGCCAAAACCATTTTGGAACATGTATGTTTAAGTACCTGGCTAAAACCAGCTCGTGAAAGGACCACATCCTGTCACCTGTCTTCTTAATAGAATTATATATATGCTGTGTATACATGCAATGGTCTAAACTCGTTCAGATTCATCAAAATAAACAGAGACAGCAGACATCTGACAGCTGTTTCTGCAGATGGCATAACTAAATTTTATTATTCTTTCATGTTTGACTTCAATAGAGAAATATGATTTAATTGCACCAGTATTTGCAAGGCAGCTTTAATTAATTTTATAAAATAAGCAGAGTAAAATTCCTTTACCCAAATTATACGTGTAGATTACTTTTGATTCTTCATCTCTGTTTTTCCTCAATTGCTTGTTACTTTCTTTCTTACGTCTCTCATGCTGGCTTAAAATGCACTTTTCCTTTGTTCCCCTTATTTTCCCCTCCCTTTCTCTCTTCCTCCCTTCCTCCTCCTTTTTTGGTTTGTTTCTTTCTTTAGTTCATTGAAATTTAAAAAAAAAAAAAAAAAGCTAGATAGATTATTTTGTTTTCATCTGGGTTTCTTAAAGAAATATGACAGGACACAACACTGCCTGGCCATCAGTCTCCGTACTTTCTACAGTGAAATTCACAAAGGTAACAAATTCTTACATGTTGCCTGAAAATCAATAGCTAAGCTAGGAACTTGCTGAGGGAAAGGCCACAGTGTAAATTTAACAGTTATTTTTCCAGTTTGGTATGCTGTCAAGCCAAACTGCTAATGGTTATTAGCCAGATGATTGCTGTCTGTGTGGTTTGGGCTCTGAGTGAAAATAGAGACAGGGACAGTGGGTACAAATTTATAGGAACGCACATTGCATTCTTTCTGCTGTTCACTGGAAAATTGCTTTTTACATTTTCCTAGAAGGCATTTAATAAACAAGACCCCTACGTACATATGGTTTATGGGGAAAAAAAAAAAAGGAAAAAGCTATTGCTGAGAAAGGGAAAAGACTGGAATGAAAGAAAGTAGAGCAAAAGATTTTGGGACTAAATGTTGGCTCAGAATTGTCAACGAAGAAACTGTTTCCTGCTGTTTCATTCCTATTTTGTACAAGGAAAGAGGGTTTCGTGTACCGTCTTTGTAAATAAATCAGGGCTGCAGTAAGGAAATACAGGGCTCCATTATTAGCTTTTTTTCTTCTAAATTAAACAGTCCACAGGACGTTTAAAATTGGCTAACTATGCAAGTCAAAAAGGAATAATAGCTTTGTGAAGTGAACCAAAATGATCTCGACATTGCACAGGCCTGGTGGATGTGCATTATCTTAACGCTCCACTTCTGTTTATTTTATATGTGTTGTCACGTCAGAGCTCTGACAAGGCTGGAGCTGAGTTTCCATTCCCCTGGAAACACTTAACCCTCCCAAGACTAACAGCCTTGGTTTAATGAACAGAGATGAGCCTAAACATCCTCCCATCCTCTTGAACTTCCCTGGTGCTCACAGTCTCCCTCCACCCCTCATTACAACCTCTCAGCTTTTCTGTCCTCTAGTGGCATCCAAATTCCAGTGCTGACAGCTCCAGAGTATTAAACTGGGATCCAGGAAATTCCCAATTGTACTTTAAACTGTGAAATGTTAATGATTGAGAAGCTTTGGTTTCATTGTCTTTCCCTTCTGATTCTGAACTTGCTAGGTATGTTGGCCATTTTTGTCTCTTAATCTGTTGTCAGATTTGGGTTTCATAAAACAAAGTGTCTTCTTTTTTTTTTTTTTTTTGTTTAATTGAAGTTAAGGTCATATAGCTCATTGTTTCTGGGGTCTGAGTTTAGAAAAGCAGTATCCCAGATGACAGATACAGATTGTTCTCAAAGACTGAGTAGTACTGGCATCTGCTTTAGTACACTTATTCTGAGATTTGTCTTCCCTAGTTGCCAAAGAGCTTTCTTGACTCCCAACATGGGGCTCTGTGCTCTTATTGTGATTAAGAGGATTTCTGATGCCAACAAAGAAAACCATATGGATGAAATGCATCATGTCTCAGGCCAAAAGACATGGATTTTTTTGCTTTCCAAGTTGTGTCAATAACCTTACACAAATTTCCATCTCTGAAATGCTGATACACCCATTTCTCAGGTTTCGGATATCCTTTACCTGAATGATGCACTGGACATGGCCCAGTGACTTAAGCGTTAAGAAAGTTTCCTTTATTGAATTATATTTTCATCCTATGTCTGCCATTGCCCATCCCACACCCCCTCAGGATTTTATAACCTCTGTGCTCTATTTTGGCTAGTGATGTCAGAAGCAGAGCAGTTACCATGGAGAAGAAGGGGACAGACTCCACCGAGACGGACACAAACATAGCCTAAATCTACAGCAACCTTGTGATTCATCAGCCAAATTGTGTGTCATTATTAATGGCTTGCAAGAGGGGTCATCAATAATTTTTCATTTTAATGTATGTGGTGGTGGAGAAGTTTATTAAAAACTTCATGAAAGCCTGGCTAATGTTTACATCAGAAGAAGCCACAACACATGGTATTAATGAATAAGTGGAACAATATCAGGCACCATCTCAATAATGGTTACAAGAACATGGCTATAGAAACCAAGCTAGGGGACTGGAGCTTTTCACTGAAAGCAAACACAATTACTCATTGTATACTAGGATCAGTGTTGCAATGATACACAGAAGGCAAAGAGCTCCTTAAATGGTGAGTAGAGAGCAAACCAAATGGCACTAGGTTGTATAAAGGGCATCTCCATGAGGATCACCAGTGTATTTCAAAATATTTCTGCTTTACTTTCTGTTGTTTTGTTAAATTCTAATGTCTGGATTGCTTTTTTTAATTTTGCTTGTTATGTGAAACATTTGAATCCTGCATAAACCTCTTTTCTCAACAGTTGTTTAAACTTCTTCCTCTTCCATCACTCTAGAAACCTCTTCATAAGGTGAAAGCTCCACAGTAGCCTTTGCTTGTGTGAAGAGGTGTAGGCCCAGTACCAGGCAAGGTGGGATATCCCGTGTATCCACTGGTCAAATAAGCATTTAAGATCACTGGAGAATCCTATCTGCTACATGGATTTGGGAAGAGCAGTTCAGAAGCACCAAGAAACCCTTTTTTGCTCGTAAAATTTAGCACTGCAGTGCTTTGCAAAACTGTTCTATGAAAATACCTTTGCACGTTATTTCTTAGGAATAAGAAATATTCTCATCTTATAAATAATAACAGAGTTCAGAGTTACTTGTTTTCTCTGTTTCCTTGACGTTTGGCAGGCTTTTTTGCTCATCACCAGGCTGCTGGGAGTATTTCTCTCTCTAGCAATAGTCTAAGCTGAAATGTCAAGTTCAGATCACATTCCAACACATGTAGAACTGCATCCAGTTCACTCTCCTGTAATTTTACAAAACTTTCAAGACTGTCAAATAGAAAAATGCAGTTAAAATGACAGCAGTAGGCACTCTCTGAATCTCGGCAAAAAATGTTCATTATTTTACCATGGAACTTCGTCCCAAGGTGTTGTGGTAGCTGTTAAAGAGTCACCCAGAAGCATCTCCCAGCTCAGAAGTTCCCATAACCATTGATTTTTGGAACGGTTCTTCTGAGGCAAGACCACTCCAGATTTACTCTGTGTGCCCTACTCTTCCTTATGCATACAAAACTGCCTGCTGGAAGAGGCAAAGAAAAAGCTGGGTCATGGGTTTGCACCGCCACAGCTCTTTTTACCTTATGACCGCATCAGCTCCGCCAACAGGAATCACGCGAACCTACTTTGGAAATCCTGACTCCTGTTTCTGTTGCTGCACTGGATGTGCAGAGGGAGAATTATGGGGTCTGCTAACAGGTGGTCTTTTCATCTTGCAGCTCACTGCTGTGAATGGAACAGCTCTTTAACAGCTTATGTCTCTGTAATTCCTCTCGTGCCTTCAGGATCCAGGATCCCAGAGAGAACTCTTCTGTGACTGTGGCTGCGCTGAGACTTGGTGCAGCGCTGTTCCTAGAGCCAGAGCAAACGCAACACACCAGGGAAAAAGGCTGAGAACCACCATCTGGAGGCTGCTACAACACCACCATTAATCTTCTGAGTGTTTTTTGAACAGTTTGACTCCGTTTAATAGTCAATACCAGCATCATATTAAATCTTTGAGATTTATATTTGAGAACATTCATTTACAGGGTCATATGGTTACCATCCCTCTGGTAAATACGGGTTTTCTGCAATGTGGTAACACTACCCCTTTCCCTAAAGGTCCTGACCTCTCTCAACTGGACCTGTGCTCTGTCATGAAACAGGGAGTCCTGCTCAGGCAAGAAAGAGGTATAGTATCCTTCAGAAACACATCCCACCCTGCTAGGGTAGGGAAAGGTAAAAAAAATACCAATCAAATAATGAAAGACTCCCAATAATGCTGCCATGAAAAAGAAATATCTTGTTCTTTTCAAGATTCTTGTGGGAAGCTTAAAATGAAGTAGTTTGCTTTACGGATTTTTGACTCTGAAGTCAAACAACCCCATGTATAATGAATTTGTGGAATGGGCAATCCTGCCATAAACCTGCAGTTCAAAGAGAAGAAGAAATACATCTCTTTTTTCCCCGTTTATTTCCTTTCCTGGCTCTCCCCTCCCAGCTAAGGGAGCACTCTTGCAGAGTGCTTTTCATCAAGAAAACCTCACTTGTTTGATGGCTGGAACTCAGGGAAACGGGGGTAAACATTCTCCGTGAAGCACCAATGTAAATTTGTTTAAGGGTGGGAGTTTGTAATGACCAAACCACATCTTGTACTAAAAGCCACTTACATGACCAGACTAAGAGTGCCCAGAGACAGTCTGGGAGCTGTTTTTAGCAGAAGAAATGTTTTGTTCTGTTGTCTGGGCTGTCCCAGGAAAAGCCTGCTGAGGAGGATGTTGATACCTAAGTGGGTACTCATGGAATGACTCTCTGTGCAAACTGAAAGAGATACGGGACATAGCATGGTAAAACACTGTTGTGGAAAGCCATCTGTTTAGAGATTATCTGTTTCCTTCCTTCCAAGATGAATGCCATCTTCGCCAATTTTCATTCCTGGCTTTGGTGGAAAAATTAGTATTGAAAATTAAGAATGGTGGGTTTTTTTCCTTCTGAAATCCCAACATATTTTTTTCCTCTGTGACAAAGCAAACATTAGGAACATGAAGTTTTGAAAAAATACTATTATTTTTTTATTTCGCTAAAATTTTTCATTTGCTGATCAGCTTTGCCTACCAACAATGAAAAGACCCTTGCCTGTGCCCTCCTCTATTCCATTTCTGTTGAAATCCACCATCTTCAGGGTTAGACGTCACTGCCTGAAGTCTCTATGGGCAATGGTTCCCAAGACGATAGAGTCACAGTTGTCTCAAAATGAATCATCTGCAAGTGGCCACCGCTCCGTGTCACAGGCTACATGCTCACTACAAATTGGCTCTGGCAAATCAAGTATGACTGACCTTTTTTAGAGTCATTTATTTTAGTATACCTGTCATTGCTTGTTCCACTCTGCTGTACTCCAGGACCATCCTGATGGCCTCGGTACTTGAGATAATGCTTTCCTCCTCCTTTCTGATTTCAGGTGTTCCTGGGTGTTAACTTAATCAACACACTTGTGCCTCTTTCTGCTGTGTTCTGCACATTCCCCTGGACACGGGAACTATGCTGCCAAGAATGCTTTTGGACTCAGGGCTGGGTGCAAACTGGCCCAGAGAGGAGATGCTAGCCCTTCTCTCTTTGGGGGTGAGAGCTCTGTTGATAAAAACAGTTGCTTGAAACCCCCTTTTTGGCATCGCATCTCACACTAGCTGTTAGCAACTGGTCACATGTGAAGTCCAGATCAGTGCAGGGCCAAAGTAGAGGCCCTCAGGGATGTCCTCAGGGAAGAAGACAAGAAACAGGAGCACAGCCCTGGCTCTCCTAGGGCCCAAGAGAGGATATGCCATGGTTGCAAGGAGCTGGGCTGTATCTAGCCCTAATACCGCAGGGATATGTCAGCATGACTTGCTGGAGGAGAGAAGTTTTTCAGGTAGAGAGTAAACATCCAGGAGAAGCCTGTATCTCCTGGAAACCAGTGTCCTTTTGTTTAAGGACTAGGGGTCCCTTTGATATAGAGGAGGCCAGGGAGGAGGCAGGTTGTACTTACCTTGATGGCCCTTTTTCCAACTTGGTCAAGTGTGTGGCTGGCCAACAGTTGGCATATGCTTACCGTAAGCATGCAGTTGCATTTTTTGTAGTGGTTGCAAGCTGTGTTTGGGTCCAGCCCATCCCTGCTCACTGCTGCTCTGTCACTGGTCATGTTTCCTGGGTTTTCCTTCCCAGGTCAGGTACCAAGCCCCACTGGCTATCTCCTGCTGCACCAAGGTGGTCTGAGACCTATGGCTCCAGAGCTGGCTACCTACAGTGGCCCTGTGCCCTGCTGCCACTCCTAGGACTGCTGGACTGTCCGCGTCTGGGAAAACCTTACAATACCATAGGTGTAGGTAGCCCAGTGGCACATGCTAATGACCCCAACCATGGTTTGCTGGACCTTCCTCAGCCCCCATCGAGAACCCACATCAGCTGCATGGCCTCTGGTCCCTCCCTAAGCACCTCCTTTCTGACACCGATTCTTCAGCTGCACTGGGGTCTCTGCTTCCCCCCAGAGCAACCTTACTCTTGTCCCCTTAGCTACTGCCTTTTCCTCCGGCATCTCTGTAATGCTCTTTCCCTGATCTTTCTCCTTGATGTTCCCCATGACCTTTCTCATATTTCTTTCTGCATAATCTGTGGCAGTTACTAACACCAAACACCTAATCTCTCTTCCCTCATCTGCCCTTCCTCCTTCTTTCTGGCAGTGGCAACGATGCCACCCTCCTCTCTGTCCTATAGGTGCCAAAACCTGGTGTGACCTCCAGCTACCTCTTTCCTCTCCTCCTTCTGTGACTTTGTAATTAATTCCCACAGCTTCAGCTCATGAACAGTCCAGGGTTGGCAGAAGTCTGTGGACTGATCCAGCCTCAGGACAAAGGCTGGTTCTGGACATCTATACACACACTATAAACAGGTTTATGCCAGCTGCTGAGACCAGAAAGCAGGAATTCACTCAGCCATGAGTCTTTTTTTTTTTTTTAAAAGAAACCACCACAAACAAACAAACAAAAAACCCCAATACCTAAAGAATGGTGAGAAATTGCAGCCATTTTCTTGTTTTGGGATGTGGGAAATTGCAAGTGTCCCTGGTTATTTATGCTGGTAGTGTTTTCAGCTGGCAGTTCTAAGGGGTTTTTGAGAACAAGGTGCTATAGTTTCCTTTGGCTGGGGGACATGGTGATTTACAGTTTACAGATGAGTGGACACAGGCACACACACAAACTCTTGCACTTATTGAAAATGGAAAAACACAAGCAATGCACCAAGACTGCAGCCAACTGCATAGTCACACAACACTTCCTACCAGTAGAAATCTTACTTAGAGGTCCTCTACCGGCAGAAATCTTACTTAGAGGTCCTGTGAGGAACTGCCAGAGATAATAGCATGTGGCTGTCCTCACCATGCTGGAAAAGTCCACGTCACCAGGCTTTGTCCTGTCAGGCAGACTCTGCCACTGCTGACCAGGTCTGCTCTTGACAGAGTGAGTCAACTCTGAGCAATAACATATTAGCAAAGCAACCACCACGGATCCACTGTGACTTCTCTAGGAAACCATTTCTACTTCATTCCCACCAATCCAGCTTTACTCATCCTTCCTAATAGAGACAAACTACGACCCCAGGGAAAATACTAATATAACACGAAACAGACCTTCACTCCTTATCTGAAAACCCTACATGGATCCCACTCCATGAAAGCCTCTGCTGGTGGGGCAGGATAACCAGCTCAGGCTGGGGTACACACAATCTACTTTTGATGTCCTGTTACTCATACAATGACTGTGGTACTCTTTTATCACATACACAGTCAGAAGACAGGCCTGTTCCATGTAAATTAACAAAAAGTGTTGGGCAGAATCACAGGCAGGACAATACTATAATTTCGGTAAATGTTGCTTGCCAGTAATAGGCTTTTTCTTTTTTCCTTATGTAGATAGTGAAGAAATTTTGTCCCTGTAAGTCTATAACGTATGGGTTTCAGAAGCACATTTAGCCCCTATGGCACAAAATAAACCTCCTGAATAGGATTGCTATAGGCTTGAGCACAACTGAGCAGTTTTCTGAATTAACTGGAACAATCCCAAATGTACTGATGATTATGGATTTTATACAGGTTTTTTATCATGCAATTGTGGAATTAGTCTCCAGGAAAACTGTCACAGACATCAAACAAGCTCAGATCAAGGGCTCCATTTCAAACAAACATTTGAAGTCATCTCACATCATTTCCATTTCTTCTCGCACCCTTCCCCATATCCCATCTTTATCTTCCCTTTAAGTACCATACCTTTCCACCCATTGGCATGGCTTTGTACAAGCAATAGATAAGTTGATAAGAAGCAAAAATTAGTCACAGTGGCAGAGGGCATTCCCACAAAGGATGAAGCTCATAGCTTCAGGGCACTGCTGCAAAGAGGAACTTGGCACTGGGCACAGGACTGGTCCTCTCCCTTGAGTCTGCCGCAGACCTCGAGACCAAGAGAAGAAAAGGCAGGTGTAGGGACCAGAGGCTGGGAAGCTGGGACTAAGCAGAGTATGTCCTTATGGAAGAGTTGGCATTTCTCTGCTGGCCTTCTTGGAGCCAGCTGCGTGTTTTTTATAAAGCAAATCTCCCATTTGAGCTGCTTGAGAACAAGCGCTGAGGAGTCCCTATTGTAAACACCACACAAAAACACAAAGGAGAGAGCCCGGAGTAAAAAATATTTCCATAATAAAACTGTCAAGGGGAAATGAAAGACTAGAAACCTTTGCAACGCCAAGTAATTAAGAACAGTGACGCCCTCTCCAAAGCACTTGAGATAAACTGTCTTCTTAATACTTAAATTGGAGAGGAGCAGTTTGGGGTGAGATGTATATGTGGAGCAGGGGAGGAGGTGACCCAGGGATGAGAGCCCAGGAGCTGCAGGGGTTGGGTACATGGCTTGAGCTCCTGCCAAGGAGTACAGAAATCCCTGCTCCCCTACAGGCTTCCCGATGCTCCTTCTACAGTCTCTCCAAATTAGGTCACTCCCACACAGCCTACAAGTAACAGCAGCCAACAGACCACCCAGGACAATGGGGAGGAGGCTAATGAAGATGAAGCAGAATCACAGATGATACAATACAAGGGTAGATTGGGCAATAAGAAAATACACTCCAGTGAACAAGGGAAAACAAAAGGTCCTCACCAGTGATGGTGGAACATGACCTCTGAGCTGTAGTCCATCCTAGGGCAGGAAGTCCTCTGTGCACATACCAAGCCTGGGCTGGCACACAGAGTCCATCTCTGCCAAGGAACAAAATGTTGTGTCAGGGCCCCAGGCTGTTTCTCAGTTGAATACAGAAGATCCCCCTCCTTCTGTGAGACATTTGGGATTTAATCTTCTCAGGACTGGACCAGTGGCTGTTTTCCTTTTGCATCTCAGCCCTTTTCCTACCCACACTGCTTTTGCCAGAGGGTTGGCTGCCTGAGACAGTGAAGAATAACAGCAACAGGCAACTGAAATCCAGTTGCTTTCTCTCCTCCATGAAAGGTAGGCCATGGGGAGCCTTACCAAGTAGGTATCAAATGTCAGGAGAGTTTGGCCTTTCTAAGGGAAATGGTGAACTCCAGATCTGTATGGTCTGACAGACTTTAACAGGAGTTCAGTTCACCTTTGGGTTTGCACAGAGAGTCCATCCAACAAGCACAGAAATACCCTCAGGCTGATTATTCCTCTTCTTCACTATAATTTGGAGAAGCCATATAAGTGATGGAGAAAAAACACATCTGGTTCAGCTCACAGAGCTGAATGAAGCAGACTGTGACTCCTGAAAGCAGCTCATGCACCTCATGGCTCAAAAGAAAGGCATGGATTATTGTGGAACTAGGATGAAGATCCATATTTTTGAACAAATCACCTGCTGGTTTTAGCCCAGACACTGTAGCATAAAAGCACACCAAATAAACTGACAGATAAAACACAGATGTGGAAACCAAGACAACCAAGACCTGATGGACTTCAAATGACAGAAATAACCCCAAATGATCAATACCAGACGGGGCAACCCAGAAAAATCTGCAGTCTTAAATAGTCCTCTGTAGGATTGAGAGCAGAAGCTACTTCCATTTCAGAAGTGATGGAGTCACTTCCACACCAGGTATAAAGTATAGACACCAGATACTTGGTGTTGTGCAGCTACCTGAAAAAAGCATTAAGTTAGTTGGACTCACTTGAAGCACAGTCTTTTTATATTTTCAAAACACCAAGTTCCGTGCAAGTATTCAGGCTGCCATGGCAACATGGTACATTTGTTCCCAAGTGTCATTTCCTATCACAATTGGGTTTTTTATTTTTTTCAGAACTTTGCCCGACTTCAAAACTTTGGTTGCTGAGGCAACATCTCCTTTTGAAGGGAAGCGATTGGCTGTGCCCATCTGTGCTGAGGCAAGGGCTCTTCTTTGAAGACCAGCATGCTACAACAAAGGAGGAGGTGTTAGGGAGGCTAAAAAGATGCCCAGGGAACCAGGGGGAAAAAGAGGGAACTGTGCTGAGATGTGGCTTTGGAGGGACAACACACGCCTTCGCGTGAGGCAGGTGGGGTGGGCTCCGAGTGGGAGGCTCCAGGCTTAGCACAGGCGAGCTAATGTGCCACATTACATCACTGGGGATATTAAATTTGGTCTTGGTGAGAGCAACGCTTTGCCTTCAATATGAGCTGTCAGCATCTCATGGAGATGCATAGTCCTCACAAGACCTGTACAAGAAACAAATTTGTCACTGGGCTTGTTTGACACAAGAAGTGACCAAGGCAGGGAGGGCTTGGATGAACTACTGAAGGTCAGACAGTAAATTAGGGGCTGATATAGGAATAAGGCCCTAGAGGTGTTGTGTTTCATTCATAAGATCATCATTCCTCTGATATTTAACTTACACTAAAACAGAAACCCATTTACCTTCTGCAGAGAAGCGCTGCAATCACTTTTTCCCTCGCTAACATATTACAATCCTCACCTCTGCTATTCGTCAATGTATTTGGCTGAAACACACTGAAGCAAGGACTCCTTTCTTTCCAGACAGTGGGGCCCAGATCTGCACTCTTCCCGAAATCCTGCTGCAATCAATGTGATTGCCACCAACAATCATAAAAGCTTTTTAATTGGGGTCATTCCCACCTTCCTCTTGACTGGAAAAGTGGAAGGGGCAGAGCACTACCATCACTTGGCTGCCTGCAGGCTCTAGCTGGCTCCCAAACACAGCAAGCAGCTTCTGCATCCAGCAGAAAAAAACAAACAAGTCGTGGAAGAGGTGCTAGAGCATTGAGCAGAAGCTGATGGCACTGAGGAAATGCACAGAATGAGGCCATAGGAATGGGCACAGGGTGAGGAGAACAGGACAGGCTAAGAACAGGCAAGGTATGGTAAGAGGATGATAGGATGGAGGTGAGCATAGCACGCCAATGCTGCTAATGCAGGAACTGAGAGTGAAGCCTGGGACAGCAGCACTGGGAAGACTATCCTACCACAAATCAGTATGAATGGCATGAGCAGGAAGATTAGCTTTCATTTCATTAAAGTTGCTGAGGAGACATAATTGAAGCAGTAGCAGCAAATATAGATCAGCCAGGCAAAACTCTTCAGAGGGGATTTATATACCATGTCGCTGGCCTCTTGCGGAGCAGAGGTGTTCCATACAGAGGACTGTGATTCAGCCCTTGAGGAGAGGAAGGCTTGAGATAGAAGAAAGGTGGGAAAACAAGAAAGAGCTAACCACAGAAGGAGGGGGACATTATGGAGGTGAAAAGCCGCGCCACATGTTTCTCTGCCTCTTAAAGATTGGGGGAGTGTCCAGGAGGATTAAGAACTACTGTGGATATGGCATCTGTAGGATGAAGGAAATCCCCACGAGCAGAGCCTGGGACTGAAGAAGATTAATTTCATCCATTCTTCTTTGCTGTTAACCCTTGTGCACCTTGGGCTAAGACATGCTATTTTCCTGCACCCCAACTCTATGCCCTGCATGAGAGATGACCGGACTTCTCTGCCACCAAAAAGGTCTTAAAGGATAGATATGCAAGGAACCAGTTTAGGACTGAGGAGTAAGATTGCACAGGCATGGTTTACACAAGATCTCTCCTCCTGCCTCTCAGCAGCCTCCATTAGCCTTGTATTTCTCTTTCCTCCACTAGCACTCATCAGTCTTCAATGCACTGCCCCGACAGCCTTCAGCTGCCCCAACAGCCCTTTGCTCTGCTCTCACCTTCACATGAGGGAGCCCACAAAAGTGGCCAGAAAAATATGAGAGGCTGGCTCATTTACAGCAATTTGAGCCATACAGATTTCACCTACCTCTTTCTGCTCACCATGGGTCCCAGAGCAGAACCACCTACATCCTTCCTTATTTAATAAGCAGGTGGCTTACAAGCTTAAAATAAATTCCCACTTCAACAGGGGTCATACAAAGCCCCCGGCTATTGCACTGCCTGCGAGCCAGAGCCTTTCCCAGCCTGGAGGTGCACACAGTAGGTGCTGCTGAAAAGCAAATCCAATGAGTAGATACAGAGTTGGTACCAGCTATTGCTTGACCAGAGGGCACAACTGATTCATTAGGCTGGCTTGCCTTGTCTCTCTACTCTACAGCCTATGTCTCAGTGCCCTAGTTCCAAACTGATGGTAACTCTGATGCCCATGTATGGGTCACTGAAGATTCGGGTTTGTTTCTTTCCATTTCAGCGACTGCATAAGCAAAGTCAGATACAAACCCACTGCTTGGATCATCACCTGCCTGTTCCAAATCTGGGTCACTGTGGCATTTAAAAACATGAACAGCCAACACAGCCTTGCCAGGCAGAAGCAGAGAAGGAAAGCAAACATGAGAAGTGATCCTGAAGTCAAAAGAGAAACATGCAGACACAGGAGGTGGCAGGCTTTTTCTTTCTCCTGCATATAATTGTCTTTGATGCTTCCTTCCCAGGAGCATTGAATTTTAACTGTCCCTTCCATGTTGATGGAGGAGACCAAAAATAGCCAATGGTGATTGCATGTCTGACAGCGAACTCCCTGAGGGCTGCATTTTCTGCATCCTGGGACACTTTCTTCTGTCCAAGTGACTGCAAAAACAGCCTGAGGAGTGGCTCCCATGGTGATAATATTTCTCTGGTGATTTACAGGGATTGCCCACATCCCCACACTTCTTTTGCCTGGGCTCTGACTACAGGGTGTTTCCTTCACTGGTCCTGGATGTCTCACAGCTTTGGCAAACCCACCTCATGTCTAGCAGCATTTGCTGAGGTTATGAGACCCCAAGGCAGTGCACTGCCTCCGCTCTCCTATAGGTGACACAGAACACCCCTGGGGCACAGATGAACCAGGTGGAGAAAGTGAAGGAAGTCCTATAGCTCTTGATAATACTCCAGCATAGAGCAGAGATTGAAGAAGCCCTCAGGACCTCTTTCCTGCCTGCCGATCCCAGTGGGGATGGAACAAAACCTCTCTCATGCTTGAGCATCTGAGAGTTGCCTGGGAGTCTCCTACTCCCAAAGGCAGGATGTTCAGCAGCTGCTAGATGGGCCCAGCAAAAAAACGAGCAACTTCTGCAAAACGTATCTGGAGATCAGCCATATTAGCCATGAGTGCTGCTCTCCCCTGTGGATACAACAGCTGCCCATTGGAATAAACAGGAAATCATTTTATCCTCTGAGGACCAAGAAAGGTGAAGGGGTCATGACTGTAAATTGTGTGTCTCTGGGTTTGGGGCATGCAGAATGAACCACAAACATATAGGTCTTCTGTTTTTTCTCATAGAATAGGGACTCAAACGCTGCACTTCTCCTTCTGAGCTGGTTCTCTGACCTAATGTTACCCTTTTCTCCAGAGCAAGAGACAAAAGAGTAGAAAGTCCTGGTTTCTCCACTAAGGTTTTGGAAAGTGGTCAAATAGCACAGCATGGGGAGGCACTGTGGTAATGCACCTGCCAAGTCATATGAAATACAGGTGTGGATCTGACTTCTCTGATTCTGCATGGTCATGTCTGATTTTTGTGTGGTCCCAGCCAGGAATACATGTGCTTCTGCACTTTGCCATTCTACCAGTTGATGATGTTTACCAGGGAAAACTCTGAGTCCCTTTGGCATCAACTCTCCTCGGTCATTTTAAAGTCTTTACTTTTTCACCCTCTTGGAAAACAAACAAAACTTACATCAAAGGAAGGCAGCCAACAAGAATTTACATTTGCCCAATGGACTGCTTCAATTGCCGGGCTCCTTGGCCGGACTTCAAGGCTTGTGTCATGCAGAAGGTCAGGTGAGCTCCAACCACAACACCTCAAGCTGCAGTTCAACTCAAGACTGGGAAAGCTTTACCCTCTTTCCATGTGATGCATCTATTACTGTAACTTGCATCTACACCTGATTAGGGTATAGTAAAGTGGTGTTGCTGTGGAAACCATTATATTTTAATTGCCTGACTCTGGAGAAGCTAGGTAAATCAGACATTGTGATTTCCCTATTGTGGCAACTCTGCTGCCGAAAGGTCTGGACTGAGCATGAGGTATGTAGGGCTCTGCCCCTGAGCAGTTTGTGAGAGCCATGTGGCACTGGGAAACCTCTTCCTCTCTTCATGTCCTTTGGTTCTCCCAAACCCCGGCCCTCACCCTTCACCTGCCACAGCCATATGGATGTCTCAGTTGAGGACATCACCAAGTTGCTGATGGTCTCTGCACCCCTGGGTCAGACTACCAAACACCTCCTCATTACAAAGGACAAACAGAAGATAACTGATAATGTTGAATGTACACCTTATTCTGGTGTCAGGATCAAGGATGGTGATATTACCTGTGTGCTAGATGACCTGTCAACCTTTGCTCTAAAAATCTTATAAGTGTTGTGAGCAGTGTGAGTTTAGCTCCATAGTCCTAGTGATACACTGATGTTCATCTTTATGATCACTTGTGACAGGGTCCACGAAGTGCCAGGTGCAGCAGACCTGACAGATTCCATCACATGAAGAATTTCCAGAAAGGAAAGATGCCTATATCCCTATTTATAGATACCTATTTTTAACTCAGAGGTGCTGGATGCTGATGAGCACACAGCATGCGGCCAGATGTGCATACACCCACTTTCCACTCAGCAAGCATGGGTACTTTGATCAAGGCAGGCAGAAAAATGCTCCTGCTTTCATTCTGAGGGCCCAAAATTGTGTGGTGCAAACAGTATATAAACCAGTATTGCCCTGCCTTTCTGCACAGAAGTCTGTGCGCTCTCTGGCCAAATTGCCCACACAGGAGTCTGAGGGGAAAAAGCCCACAAAACAAACCCCAAACCATTAGAAATAAAAAGGAGTGAGATGTGGTAAAGATCAAGATCAGGGAGGAGAGGTGGAGTATATTATTTAGCTGGATGAAAGCTGAAGGGCAGAGAGGAGAAGAATAGCCAAGAAGCAGCAGATGGTCCAGGGGACATTCTCTGATGCGTGTCCCTTAGCATCCCATTCCTAGCAGGCAACTTTGAGAGCTTATCTAGCATGTTGTACCCCTGATGTCCTGCCTTCCTGTGAAGCCAGCAGGTATGAATACAGAAGTGGCCAGCATGGCATGGCTGCACTGTGGTGTCCCTCCCAGAGACTTCCCGCTTTGTCTCTTGGTCTTTCCTGACACTGCCCAGAGCAAAGCACAAGGATTTCCCTGACTCCAGGAGACCAGTTCTCAGCCTCGCAAAGGCTAGAAAGGCCCTAGTTCACAATAATATTATGTCAGCAGGTAGACTCTGCCACTGAGATTGGGCTACCCATCTGTAGCCAGATCTAGCTACAATACCTGTAGCCAGGCACTACACAAAATCATGGTAAGAAGCGGTCTGTGCTCCAAAAAGGCTATTATCCAAGACAGACAAGGAGATGAAGTTGGTTGCTCAACTGGCCCAGTAAGTCAGTAGAAGACAGTGGAAAGGAGACCTGGTTTCCTTTGTCAGAAGTTGGTGCCTGGTGGACCAGCTCAGATAATTTCTCACATTGCCCGTATTAGCATATTCTGCTTGCCAGTGTTTATTTCAGATCCCTGAGCAATAGCCCTCAGGACTCTGCAGTTTGGTTTTGTTTTATTTTATGGAGGAAGTGACACTCATAACACACTCAGAGGTTATGTTGCTAACATTGCAACAGCTCCCATCCTACTCAGAGATGGAAGAGATCTGAGCCCTGCAGATGTGATGACTCAGCTTTGCTGGATTTTACAGTACTGGATCTCCCTGACGTTTCCACAGAGATATTCTGATGAGCTTGGTGTAAGAGGAAAGAGAATCAAACCAAGTGAAGCTGCCCCAGAGTCAGCCACCCAAAACAAGGCTTCACCAAAGGCCTGCTCCACAAATACAGCTGTGCAGCATGTAGAGAGGAAGGATGTGCACGTTTCCCCAGTTTGAGATGCCTATGATACAAAAATAACTACTCAATCTAGTTGCCCTGACCTCCTTTTGTAGTCAACAGAGAGAAAACAAATGCAATTAGGGCACAGCTTCTCTGTATATTTTTTTTTTAAACATGATTTACTTTGGATAAAACAACTTGCTGTCTGGAAGCGGCCGCTCCCCTGCACTGACACAGAGAAAGCTTTACTCAGACATCACTCTTGATGCCTGGTCAGATGAATCCCAATCTGTCCCTCCCATGGAGAACTAAAAAGCCTGGGAAGAACCCAGAACACTGGATCTTTCTGAAGCGGAAATACTACCCTGCTTGCACAGACTAACACATCTCATACAGAATTACATGTAACCTGCAAGTTCTTCGGGGTCTAATTCATTGTGGGAAGAGGTGGTTGGCTCTTACACAGGCCCAGGCTTTGAATCAAAGGCACCTGAGCATTGCTGGTGGCTGCCTGGTTTGGGGTGGTTACACTCGTCCAACTGTACTTCCCAAGGAGACAAGCTAAGGGGGAAGAGGCCTCCTGTGCCAGTGACATAGCGCTGAGTTAAGGAAGAGAGAAGGTCAGCTCTGTAGGCGAGGTAAGGGAGCGCTGCACTGCTCAGATATGATGTGACTACATCTATCAGGTTTTACTCTCTCTGTTGGCCTTGGATTTGAGCACAGCATTTTTGTCATCTAAGGACACCCAGACAGGGACTCTGTCCCAAGTCTCAGGAGGCCAAAACATCGGGGTGACCAAGAAGAGACGCCTTCACCAGGAGGATGACCACTCCTTTATGAAGTAGCTATCATTTGAGCAAAAATCTGCTTGTCTTCACCAGGAGGACCACCAATCTCTTATCAAGTAGATACCATCAAGCACTACCGCCCTACCCAAATCAGAACTGCTTTTCTTCCCAAAAATTTCCATCTGCAGTGTGATGATCAAAACAAGCTGTTACTAATCAATGATCTCAAGTTCCAAGATAATGCCAGAGTTGCGCACATCCCAGCTCCGCTTCTTGTGATAGAGCTGCATACATTAATTGCTAAACAATGTTGTTTTAAGCCGTACGTACACTTACATAACCTTGTACCATATAATCAACACATTTCATAGCACGAAGAGATCAATCATTCTGATCCCCATCACAGAAATATACCTCTGCTCCCTATCCTGTCATGAAAACAACAACAAAAAAAAACCCAACAAAAAGAATTTCCAACCTCCGCACCTGCCAACAACCAGCATAGTAGTTTGATGCACCTTTAGACCTTGGCTCTTTTAAAACCCATGACCACCACTGGCAGTTAGCAGCTGAATCCAACCATGCACTACTGCTCCAGCACAGAGGGATGGAAACAGAACCCTTTGCAGTGTGTTCCCCTCCCCAGTCCCCTTCGCAGGACACTCTCTCCCCACCCAGCCTCTCTCCATCATAGAATGGCAGGGGTTGGAAGGGACCTCTGAAGATCATCTAATCCAAACCCCCTGCCAAAGCAGGGTCACCCAGAGCTGGTTGCACAGGAACACATCCAGGTGAGTTTTGAGTATCTCCAGAGAAGGAGATTCCACAACCTCTCTGGGCAGCTTGTTCCAGTGCTCTGACACCCTCAAAGAAAAGAAGTTTTTCCTCACGTTCTGGTGGAATTTCATGTGTTCCAGGTTGTGCCCATTCCCCCTTGTCCTGTCACTGGGCACCATTGAAAAGAGTCTGGCCCCATCCTCTTGACACTTGCCTTTTAGATATTTATAAGCATTGATCAGATCTCCTCTCAGCCTTTTCTTCTCCAGGCCAAACAGACAAAGGTCCCTTAGTCTTTCCTTATTAAAGAAATGCTCCAGTCCCCTAATCATCTTCATGGCCCTTCACTGGACTCTCCAGTAGTTCCTTGTCTTTCTTGAACTGGGGAGCTCAGAACAGGACACAGTACTCCAGATGTGGCCTCACTGGGGCAGAGAAGAGGGGGAAGATAACCTCCCTTGACCTGCTGGCCATGCTCTTTTCAATGCATCCCAGAGTATTGATGGCCTTCTTGGCCACAAAGGCACATTGCTGCCTCGTGGTCAACATATTGTCTACCAGGGCTCCCACATCCTTCTCCACAGAGCTGCTTTCCAGAGGTCAATCCCTAACCTGTACTGGTGTATACAGTTTTTCTTCCTAAGTGCAGGACCTTACACTTGCCTTTGTTGAACTTCATTAGGTTCCTCTCTGTCCAGCTTTCTAGCCTGGTCCAGGTCTCACTGAATGGCAGCATATTGCTGGTTGCTCTTTCCATGCCTGGGAATGGGTACTCACAGCCTCCCTGTCTTGCTGCACCTCTGGAAGAAGGGCTGTAGATAGATGGGTACTGCCACCAGCTCCAAAGTGAAGACAGAGGTACTGGGGAAGGGTAGCAGGGGATGAAAAACCTGTAGGACCTGTTACTACAGTGCTGCATGGGCTACAGTACCTGGCAGGGAAACAGCAGTGCTGACCCTGCTCTAACAGGCCACCTCCTGACATTGCAGTATCAAGTGCTTGATCAGGCATGCAGGAGTTTGTGAAGAGGAAGGGATGCTTTCAGACAGCCATTGGCAGTTTTGAGAACTTCAGTCTCCAAATGAGGATCTGGTCCTGTTATTCTCACTTCCACTTTATTTCTCCTGTATGGAGCTGATACTCTCCCTACAGCAGCAGCTCGGGGTCGCTGCATCCCCACCACAGAGCACTTTAGGAGACAAATGCATCCATTTTTTGCTACTTTTGCCCCAGTGTTGCTTGCTTCAAGAAGTCTTGAGGTGCCTGGCACTTACAAAAATACAGGGCAATAAAATCACTGTGGAGAGCTTTCCAGAACCCATCCCTCCAGGGGGAGCCTGTGGACCAGCCTCCCCCCGCCTCCCCAAAGCTCAGACCCATCTGAAAAACAGGAAGATGAAGAGCAGGAGGCTCCAAAGTGGAGCCCATCTAATCAGGGTCACCACCTCCCCATTCCCTGCAGATGGATGCCTGACCCCATAACCAGCTCCAGCCATATACAGAGGGCACCATACACCTCTGAGAACACTCAAATGGAAGCAAACAGGGATTATTATTCAGCCCCCATGGGTCAGAGGGGAGCCCAGCCTTTGTGTGACAGCTGCCAGTGTGGGTACACCCTGCACCCCACCATTCCAGCCCAAAAGGACCCGTTGGTTTCCCCTTTTGGAGGGGGAGGCAGCAGCACTGTGTGCAGCGCCGCAGGCCAGCATCCTCAAGGCTCTGGTACCCTCTGCTGGCCCTGAATGTTCCTTTTGCTAGTGAAGCCTCTCCTGGGGTCTGTTTTTCAACCTGAAGGTCACTCACATATACAACAGTAGCCTCTCTGGCAACCACAGGGACTTCACTTGCCCGCAATGCCCACCAGTGCACTTTCTTCAGAGTTCCCCACCTACGCTCTCGCACTCTGAGCTACTGAGGGCAGGGATGTACCTGCTCCTCCCATCTTCGGGAGAACACTCAAGAAAAACAGTACTACTTTGCTAGAACTGACAAACAAGTGCAAGGTCATGCAGCAAAATCAGAAGGTGAGTGGCGCACAAGTCCACCCTGGGGCAGAAAGCCCAGGAGAGGCTCAGGCTCCTGGCAAACAGGACATCTCTCCCCATGGCTGCCCCCTCATATAAGTAAGGTGGTAGAGGTATGGTGAGGAGAGCACACAGCTCTTGGATATCACCCTCCATCCTCAGCCTTAATTGGCATTCATTTACCCCACTGGGGCAAGTTGGGGGACTCCGCCAGTGCCTGCAGCAAGGCTTTCATGCAGCCCTTTACACGGCAGGGCAAAGCCTTGGAGTCCTTGGAGACAGGAAGAAGGGATAAGCAAAGAGCAGCTCTGAAGCAGGGAACAGCAGCAGGTTGTTTCCTTTGTGGCTGCTGGCAGACAGGGAAGATGGCAGCAGCCTGCCTGCAGTGACTGGGCGAGGTGCCTCTTACATGGCTGAGCCCAACAGGGCAGCTGGCACTAACAGGATTTATGCCTTAACAGGCAGATCAAACCCTGAGCGAGAAATGAGAGTTTCTGCCTTCAGGGCTGCTGGTGCTGCCCACAGGTCTACATCCTGCCTCGAGGCGAGTCCCCAGGGTTGGCCCACTGCCAACACAGGGGGAGCAGGACTGAGATTTTTCCAACCAAAATCCTGCGCTGCCACCAGTAGGGGAAGGGGATACATCCTCCCTGTTCCTGCAGGCAGCCAAAGAACCTAGGCTACCAATATCAGTTTTTATTTTAATACAAACTAAAAGCTTTTTGAGCTTGAAGAAACATTGATGCGACATACGGACAGAGCACCCAAAGGAAACCCCAACTGCCCCAAATCCTGGTTTAAAAGGGAGGCTCTGGGCCGTTTGGCTCCTCAGGAAAAGCTTCTTCCAGGAGCAGGCACTGACCACACAAGGCTCTCTACTCAAAGGTGGGCAGGCCTCAGGCAGCAGCAGTTCCCTCCCCATGTGTGGGACAGGGAGGTCACTTGATGCGGTAGAGGACTTTGCGTTGCATGCGGTGCTGGATCTCTCCCCGCCGCATCATCAGCTGCAGCACCTTGTAGATGGCATGTTCTGGGTATTTCTGGAAAAGGGGAGAACACAGGAGATGAGCCAGCAGGGAAAAGCTCACTGCAGCCCCGTGGGAATCTGTAACCATGGTTAAAGCCTGACTTCAGAAGGAGGGAGCACGCCAGAGTGCCTCCCCAGAGGGAGGGAGCCCAGTAGCATCAGGTACTGATGCTCCTTTCTCATTTCACCATTTTAGCCCTGTCTGCAGCCAGTATGACAAATTGAATAGTTCTGGGTTTGAGGGTAGGACCCCAAATTACCCTAACAGCCCCCAGCCTCAGTACTTTTGCAGAAAATTGAGTAAGTTCTCACCTCACTCCCCTTAAAACTCTGCAATCACCTTGCCTACTACTCTTTGTAAACAACTTCAAAAGCAGATATGACCAAAATGCTCTTCAGCCACCTCTTAGGGAATGAGTTTCACACTGAGAGGCAGCCTGGGATGCCTGGTTTCACAGCACAACCCTCAGCAGAGTCCCAGGCCCACCTGCCGCATGAAGTCCTGGACGATGCTGTGCTCTGACACCTGAGAGCCGATGGCAAAGCGGCGCTTGAGCTGCTTCTCAATGCGAGACAGCATCTCTTGGTCCTCCTGTGTTGTGAAGCCTTCTGCCCCTGGAGAGAAATGCTATGTGAGTTCTCTGCACTGCCCAGGTGTCACTCTCAAAGCCACAGTGCCTGTCTCCTACCACACTCAGGAGACTTTAGGGCACCCATGAGCAAATCCACCACTGAAGGTCATGGAGCTTCAAAGACCCAGCTGAATGTGGCACTGACTGCTGAAGCTTCCTTGGAATCCTTTGTGCTACACTGCCTCCCAGGGAGGATCTGTCTCCACCCCCATAGGGAGAGATTAGAGGACAAACAGGTTGGACTGTGCCCTTGGGACTATAAGGGGCCAGACAAGCCCTCCCTTGCCCACCACAGGTGGAGACCCTTAGTGTCATTTGTTGTTGCTCTCCCTGGGAGCCACAGCTCCCGGACCATGGTGGCTCTTTGCTGCCACAGGCATTACTTTGCCTGTGCTCAGAAAGCAGGTCCAGCATCCGCCCAGGGGGTGGCTGGTAGCACTCCCTGCCCCTTCCCAGGCGGGAAGCTGAGCTCTCCTCGACCTGAGCAGCCAGATCAAGCACGTCCCTCCTTCCCTCAGTACAGAGCATTTCCCCCTCACCTGACAGGCTGCCTGACATAGCTGCATCAAGTGTGGACACATGGAAGAGCCGCAAGGCCTCCTCGACATCTGCCTCAGTGGCAAAGGGCTGAAGCTTCATCTTCGCCAGCGACTCGGCAATGCGCACAATAGCCTCCAGCTGCCTGTGGCCAAAGCAGATGTTCCCTGCTTTCTACTGTGGCTCCAAGGGGTTTTCTCCTTCTCCCCCAACTCAACACCCCCACCCATCCCACTCCAGGCACCTCTTTTCCCGCCCCAGCAACACCTCTGGTGTTTCCCCGTTCACAGAAGGTTCCTTGAAACCTCAGCACCCAACAAACTCCTGTCCTGGGCTACCCTAGGTGGCACCCAGTGATACAACCCCAAGGGTCTCGGTGGGGTGAGGACAGGGTTACTCACCGGACGGTGATGGGGATGCTGGAGCGACGGTCACTCTCCTGTTCGTGCTGGCGAGTGCCGCTCCGCATCAGGATGTAGCGGTTCTTGAGCTTCTCTGCTGCTGCCGCTGACAGCCGAGGACCACACTTCCTGCAATGGGGGACAGGAGCTGGAGGCAGCGGCCACTGGGGAGAGTGCCTTGGGCAGGGGGGGTGTCCCCAGGCACTCCTCACTTCCTCATGTCACGCTGTGGCACCATTGCAAGCTGGTCTCGCTGTCTTTTTTCCCAGGTAAGAGTTTAAAAAAGGTCACTTGGGTAGAGCACTTGCAAGAATCAGCTGCGTGGTTCCCTTCTCCCAACCACCTCCCATCCCATAGCCCAGGTGCTGCCACAAATTCATTCCTCTCACTCACGTCCGACAGAAGGAGATGAGCTTCTTCAGCTTGTTCAGCTCAATCTCACCCTCCACGGCCTCGGTCTGTGTCAAGGCGCTCACATGTAAGGACATCACATGCTTGGCCAGCGTCTAGGAGAGCAGAAGGCAATCAGGCAGCTGGAAACCCTGCTGCCTCCTCCCAAGAAATGGGGCACCATAAGTCCCAGCTGCACCCACAAGCCCCGGCCCACCATGTCTCGCTCCTCATTGTGCTCATCCTTGACGATGAAGATCATGTCAAATCGAGACAGGATGGTGGGCATAAAATCAATGTTCTCCTCGCCCTTGGTCTCGTCCCAGCGCCCAAAGACAGAGTTGGCAGCAGCCAGCACTGAGCAGCGGGAGTTGAGAGTGGTTGTGATTCCTGCCTGTGGGGGGAAGGAGAAATGGATGGCGTCAAAACCACGTCCATGTCACAGCAGGTCCAAAGCAGTTTGCAAGGACACCTCCTCAATCACTTGCATTTAAATAAAATCCTTTAAGTAGCACTTAGTTGCTGTGCAATGGTTCCACATTGGAGAGGGGTCAGCACAGAAGCAACATGGTGCTGGACCCACATGTTTTCTGGAGGACTGGCTTCAGATGAGACTTGAGCACTGAGTAACTTCACTTAAAACCTCATGTCAAGGTCGAGGACTCATAAGACCCACCCCAAGCGTTCAACCTAAGCCAGAAACCGGGTAGCCAGGACAGCCATGGTAGGTGCTTGGCTACCAGGGACTGAACAGCTACGGGGTGAGCCAGAGTTACCAGGAGGTAGCAGCAATGCTACAAGAAAAAGAACAGAGGAGGAAAAAGTTTAGCAGTGGAAATGAAGAGAAACTCTGATTTGACAGAAGACCTAGCACCAGGATGTCAGGCAGTTTCTGTAGATGTTCCAAGTGGGTGGAGAGCACAGGGAAGGAAGAAAAAGAAGTGAAATTAGGCCATGACACAGGAATATCAGAAGAGCTACTATATCCAGAGGAGCAGAGGAGAGGCAGAGCAGAGGGAGCTCATTTCAGTCTTGCTGAAGTTCAGGCTGCCTGAGAAAAGACAACCCAAAGCCTACAGGCAGGGCTGGAAATCAGTAACCATCAAAACCACAGCCTGGACTCTAAAATGGGCAATTCTGGCAAAGGATATGTGACCACTGGTCGCTGGGCTCTCAGAAACCCGGTGGCAAGTCAAGCTCCTGCCTCGAGGGAACATGCACCTGCAGCTTACCTTAGCGATGGAGATGGTCTGCTGCTCCATGGCCTCATGGATGGCCACACGGTCATCCTCCCGCATCTTCTCATCCAAGGTGGCAGAAATGAGGTGGGGAGAAAAAAAGTGACCATCAGTCACCTCCACTGGACTTCAGCTACTCACCCGCCAACACTGACCCCCAAGGTAAAGCTCTGCAAGGACCTCTGCTCAAGAGCCGAGATGCAACCGGAATTTCCCTGCAGCACCATCCCCTGACCTCTGACCTTCCCCCGAAAGAAAGCAAGGCAGCCTCAGGAGAGCTGCCCTTTCTCCTGCAGCTCTGGTTTTTTCTGGGAGCAACTGGCAGCCCAAGGACTCTCTTCCCAGCTCCCACACAGGCAGCCCCGTTGTTACCTTGTCAAACTCATCGATGCACACCACTCCCCCGTCTGCCAGCACCATGGCTCCTCCCTCCATGAAGAAACTCCTGGAGGAAGGGTCGCGGATCACTGAGGCCGTCAAGCCGGCAGCGCTGCTGCCTTTCCCCGAGGTGTACACCTAGCAGCATGCGGGACAAGGAGACAGCACGTCAACCACTGTGGGATCCAGGAACCCACCCCTCCAGCTGTAGGACAAAGCACCCCCAGCATCACAAAATCCAGAGCTGCTGGAGGAAATACAAAGACCTCCAGGAAAACTTCTCAGCCCACACCAAAAGCAGACCTGCTGGGTACAAAGCAAGACTATTGCCTAGTCCCAAGCTTTGGACTAAGCAGCTGTGATGCACCGGAGGGCTCACAGACACACAGTACAGGTATTAAGTACAGAACAGAGAGTGATTCATTGTTTGGTGGGCTGCTGCATTAGCTTTGTTTCTCCCTGAGGGAAAAACGCAGTCAGAGGCTGAGTTTAATAGAGACGACAAGAAAACACTGCTGAAAATATAATTTCATGCCTGGGCTCAGCCTGGAGGTCCGTGCCTGAGACGCAGTCAAATTCATTTGTCCTGACCAGCCAGCCTCTCCACTGATCAAGTCTCAACAGTAAACAACAGCACCAGTCACATCTTTGGATGTCTGCAAATAGCCTGGTTCATATCATAATGAAAGACATTACGTACTTCTCCCCATCCTGCCACCCTGTCTCTTCCAGGCTAGCACCAAAAACGACAGTCAGTACCTCTACCAGCCCACCTAGCTGTGGATGCACGGGCAGGTATCTGCTACGATCATGGCCTGGTCTTTGGTGCTACACAAGGAGCAAAAGGAAGAAAGGAGCAGCGCTGCACCACCTACCCCAATGGGTGAACACTTCTCAACAAACTTCAGCAACTGGGATTTGGCCGTGCCAGGGTCACCTAGCATCAGTAAGTTGATGTCTCCTCTGCGGGTCAGTCCATCCGGGAGCCTGGCACAACAGAGTAGTAAAAAGAGGGAGGAAGGATGATGAGCCCTCATTTTGATACCAAGTGGCAGGTAGTTGGTAGCACTGCCAGAAGACAGTATGAGGGCTTTGTGCAAGGAATGACACCCCTGCCACCACTCTCTCCACCAGGCTCTTTTCCCTACCTCTTGCGAGAGCCTCCAAATAAGAGGCAGGCGATGGCCTTCTTGATGTCGGTGCTGCCATAGATGGAGGGCGCGATGCTCTTGGCGATGGTCTCATAGACGTTGGGCATGGCAGCAAGGCGACGAAGTTCCTCCTCTTCTTGAGGAGTCACTGAGCCAGCAAAGCTGTGTCCTTTACAGGGAGAAGGAGAATGAAGCAACAGTGAACAAATGGACGTTTGAAACTAAATGACACCACTCCCCCTACACCCCCTACAAAAATCCTTTTTTTGAAGATCACACCAAGTGCCACCAAGCAGGAAGGATAGAGAGGGTAGGCATTTACTATCCCAGCAAGGAAGGCTGTGTCTTTAGAGACTGGTAGGAAAAAGCAAGGATCTCTCAGGCAAAGCAGCTCTGGGGGAACCAGAGGAAGAATTAGTCAGGACCATGTTTTAAATAGCTCAATTTTAACCATCAACTTCAGCCCAGATCCTCAGAGGTGGCTTAGCAGATTCCCACTAAGATCAATAAAATAAAACCACTTAAATGACCTGGAGGAGTCAGGCTGAAGCCCCCTCATTTAATATCACTGAGAAAAAGTCATACAGAACACTACTACAGAGCATCCAGGGCAAGTTAGACCCTTGGACTGGCTCAAGCCTTCTGCTATATAAGCAGCAGAGAAGGACCCAGGCTGTGATTTCACACAGTCCTTGCTAGGGAGCACCTTGTTCAGGAAGGGGGTTCTCCCAACACAGACCAGACAAGCACCGAAAGCAGCTCTCACCTGAGCCCTCCACATCCACCTGGATGCCCACCACACGGATATAAGCACTTCGGATGCCCACACCCACATTGTCACGGCTTTTGTTCTTGCTCTGGGCAGACTTCTTGATGGAGTAGATGCCCATGACAGTGACTCTGTTCCCTGGGACAACTTTGTCACACAGGTACCTAAGAGGAGGAAGAGGAATGCAAAGGATGGTAGCAGGGGAAAGGATGGCACCAGCAACACCCACTAGCCCTGAAGGGTGAAGTGGGGAGATGGCTCTAGTACCTGTCACAGTACAGCTGCAAGTGTCGGGGCATCTCCCCGTGTGGCACAGCATCTGGGGACTCCTGGAGCTTCAGGATCTGGAAGTCCACGCACTTGCACTTATCTGGCATGATGAAATAGGGGTCCAGTGGGCACTTTGGGCGGCCGGCTTGCTCTCTGTGCAGAGAGAGAGGTAAGTCAGGGAAGGCTGCTGGCACTCAAGAGCACACACTGGGAAGCCCCCCTGTAGAGGGGACAGTAGTGACAGGGCCCAGAGCAGCTGCCCCTCCAAGTGGTGCCCAGCAGGCGAGAAAGGTGGTCACACAGGCCTGAACCAAAGGCTCACCAAGGCCTTTGTCTTGTCTTCAACAGCTGCAAAAAGCAGGCATGAGAACAAGCCAAAGACAGGGTGATCCTAACATGAATACTCACCCTGCCCCCCCTCTTTCCCCTGCTAGCTAAAAGCAGCGAGGAAGCCAATTAATTAATTACGCAGAAGGTAACAGTACAAACTCAGCAACATGGCAGGGCATTTTTCTTTACAACCTCATGCGCGAAGTAAATGTTAAGTGGTTTCTGGCGAGAAAGCAATTAGCAACGTGACAAGGCTGCCACCAACCTCCCCGTCTCTCGAGACGTATCTGCCTTGCTAGACTACAAGCTCTCTCCACAACAAGGAGCACCTCCACATCCTGCTGCCATCTCGGCACATCGCCACCAACGCCTGACTCGAGGCAGGTGGGGACAGGGCTTTTGGAGACGGTAACACAAGAGTGCTGATGCACTCCTGCAGCCAAGGATGAGGAGCCAGGCGCTGTAGTGACCACAGGTAAAAATGATCCCTATCCCCCAAAACCTCTCAAATGACATTAGAGATAGGGCACAGGAAATAAAGACTGGCAGGCACAAGGTCAAAGATACAACCCACCAGGATCAGTCAGCACAAGGGCTGCAGCAACACACCTAATGCTCATGTTTTGCCGAGCTACAAAGTGGGACAAGGAGCAATGGGTGCAAGCTGGAACATAGGAGGTTCCACTTAAATATAAGGAAAAACTTTTTCCCAGTGAGGGTGATGGAACACTGGAACGGGCTGCCCAGAGAGGTTGTGGAGTCTCCTTCTCTGGAGATATTCAAAACCCGCCTGGACGCATTCCTGTGTGACCTGATCTAGGTGTTCCTGCTCCAGCAGGGGGATTGGACTAGATGATCTTTCAAGGTCCCTTCCAATCGCTGATATTCTGTGATTTCAAAGTCAGTAGCAACATGTCCCCACAGAAAATAACACAAAACAGCCCCCTGGGGAAGTGGAACGTAAAAGCAAGGAGTTTTGTTTGGAAAAGATAAGCACTTAAGAAGATGTTAAGACAGCAGCACCATGCAGCATTATGGGACAGCTGGAGGCAGGAATGAACCTTTAGGTACAAGAGACAAAGTGCCCTGCAGATGCAAAAAACTCTGTGGACATGTCTGACCAACACAGCTTGCAGCGCTGGTCATACTGCACCACGACCAGTGCGGCTGTAGATGGACAGAGCTAAAACCTTCCAGCCCCAGGTGCAGGTGGGCAACAGGAAAGGAGGAGGCAGCTGCTTCTGCCACGTGTGACACAGGGAGCCGACTCTTTGCAGCAAGCATGGGATGGAGAGGGAGCAGAAAAAGGGGACGCAGCCTTTTTTCTCCACCAGTCCTTACGTGTTACATTTCCTGGGGAGAGCGTAACCCTCCAGGCCCGGGCGCACCGCAATGTTGCTGATGGTGTTACGGCAGCTGCGGCACTGGATGGCTATTTTGGTGGCTTTGGCTCTCACGGGGGTCGCGGCAATTACGATCCCAGGGATCTTCACGAGGTGGGACATCTGGTCAGACTGAAGGGAAAAAGGTGAAGGGAAGGTGAGAAAGGTGTCGCTGATGGATGGATGGGAAACCCAAGATGTTAAAAGAAACACATTTCTTTCTTAGTTACACTTCCCACTTGCATAGGGCTAAGGCACCAGAAAATAAAAGTCTGCGTTGTTTGACACAGCCAGTCCCTTGTCCCAGAGAAGTAGGGGAAGTTTGTGTGACTTAAGCCATGCTGATTTCAAAACAAAAGACAAGAGGACTAAACACTATGTGTAGAACATCACTAATAGCAATAACATCCCCTGCAGCAGGAAGCAGTAATAAACCTGACTGCAGAGGACTGTTAAGTTGCAGAGTATCCCTGCTTGAAAATTAGTGTACAACCCATGTCCTGAACTACACGATCAAGTAGTGAAAGATCCCCTGCCATCACACCCACACACCACCAAGCCCTGGCACTCACGGGTCAGGGCGGCAGCAGCTTCACCTCACCTTCAGGCTGCGGATGTTGGCTGTGTTGGCATCCGATCTCAGCATGACCTGGATGTCCTGGAGAGTTTCCTCCCCTGAAGGACGAGGACGGGTGACTTCATCTGCGACTTCTTTTGCTGCTTCTTCCAACTAGAAAGGGAAGAACCCAGCTATTAGGGGTATATTACAGCGTGTCGTCAGGGCCGCTCTAACGACATGACAATGTCAGCACATCTGGTCAGCCACCCACTCTGTCCTTACCAGCTGCAGGTGCTCTGCTGGTTGCTTGTACAGATAGTCAGCGAGATCTTCATCAAAGCTGGCCAAGTCTTCCATCTCCACCTCCACCCAGTACTGACTCAGGTTATAGTGGCGTTTAAGCTCATCCCTAGAAGGCAGCAAGCGTTAGAAGTTTGCAGGGCAAAAAACCACAGGTCACCCACAGTGACCTTATGACAAGTGGGGAGCCCTTGGTTTGGAAAGCAAATGAGGAGAGTGTCAAGAGAAGTGCAAGGGAACCTGGAGAACTCTTTCACCCAAAAATCACTTTGAAATGTGACCCAAGACCAGGGACACCAGCGCTGTCAGTGACGCTAGTTGTTTACCAGAGTTAGGGGACCAGATAGGCAATGAGAACAATTTTATAAGGGATAATACCTATTATACCTCAAATAGAATTTTAAAGAAGGAAATAAGAGCATAGCAGACAACGTTCTCCTTATAAAAGCTGGGATGCCTTAAATTCAAAGCTGAAAGGTGAAAGATTGTCCCAGCCCTTGCACCATACATCTTTATGTCCTCTCACAGTTGTCCCTCCAACCTCCACAGGCGAAGGGATGGCCAAGGGACCTTCACAGCCTCAGAAGGCACACAGGGACAGTGCTGCCCTGATTTTAATGGATACGGACAAAAATCCAGACGAGAAAGCACTAAGACTTGAGGAGAGACCCTGAATTTCAGAACTAGGTGCCAGTTTGGCGGTGGGGACCCCTTTATTGCCACCTCTGCTGCTGGTCAGCTGCTTAAAAAATTTAGAAGAGCACCAGACCTCCTCGTGAGGTTAAATGTGAACAGCAGCATATCTCATGGTGACAAAGAGCTCTTCGTGGCCTAAGGGAAAAGAAATGCTGAGATGTTCGATCCTATACCCGGGCAGGGCAGGGCAGGGCAGGGCAGGAGGGAGGTGCGAAGAGAAGGGGTTGAAGGCCGCAGCAGAGGATGGGGCGGGGGCGACGCCGCAGCCTCACCTGTATTTGAAGGTGAAGCCCGTCCGGTCCGTGCCCACCCGGTACTGCCGCAGGAACTCTTTGAACCGCTTCTGCAGCTGGGACTTCCGAATCTGCCCCTCGTCCGCCGCCGCATCACCCCCGAAGCTGTCGCTGTAGTAGATGCCGGGGTCGTCAAANCTTCCTCCCCCCACACTCCACCCGATGCCCCACAGGATCCCCCGCCCCACAAACCCCACGCGCGACCCCGCTCCAGCTGCCCGCGAGAAGCCGCCGCCAACTTTTTCGCGGCAAAACCAGCGACGCGGCGGAGCGCAAACTGCTGGGCGGTGCGCGCCACCGCGCACTCCGATTGGCCCGGCCGCCCTCCCGCCCCGCCTACAAGAGGGGTGCGCGCGACGTCGCTTCTGCCTTCGATTGGCCGGGGAGCTGCGCTTCGCCCCACTCCCTGACGGCCGGGCGCAGTTTGGCGCGAAATCTGGGGGAGAAGGGCGGGGCGGAGGCAAAATGGTGGTCGGGCGGGACTATTGCGGCGGTGCGCGGAGGGGTGTGCATGGGTAAAACCATTGCGGCCGGGGGGCGGGCGTTAGTTGCTCTCAGGCGGCAGGAGGAGGCTGAACCGCTACAGGCCAGGGTAGAGGCGGAGGCCTTGGTTGCCGACAGTAAAATAAATTACCCCAAATACCGTAGGGTATTTGGGGGCAGCTGGAGCTTGTTGTTGCAGGGCCTGGGTGGGGTGTTTCTGTGAGCGGATCAGGGCCTGGCTGGCTGCTGTATGGTGGGCCCATGGCCACGGAGGGTACGGGACAGGAGAAAGCTGCTGGATGTTGTGGGTTGTAGTGTGGGGAAATGGTGGGCAGATGGTCTAGTCGGGGCCCCACAGGGCTGACAGTGGCTGAGCTGCCAGCCTGATGGCCTGAAAACAGGCTGCTGTCACCTCCAGGTTTGTGCTCTTTGGGATGCTTTTCTTCTGAGTAGTAGTAAATTATGGGTGATGGATGGCAGGTCATGGGATAAGCTTTTTTGGCCTTCCAGGAATGTGGTAGCGTGCATCCTAAATGAAAACAAAGCTGGAAGGGTAGTGTGTTGTAAGGGAGGTTCTAACTGTAGTGGGTGGAATATAAGGACCATCTCACTGCAGAGAAACTAGCTTGTATGTTGTAGAGAAACCAGATGTATTCATAAAGATCATGGATAAGTACAAGCAAAGCTTCAGTCTTCACCTCTGAAGCCTTTTTTAGGCTCAGCCTGGAGTCCTTAAACGTCAATAGCTGGGAGATACTCAAAGCACTATCTCTTCTGCCATGAGCCTGGAGGAGATGATGTCAGTCTGAGTCCAGATTTCCTAACTTTCAGATCACAGTTATGATCTCTTTGGGCAGCAGAGAGGGGCTGAGTGTGGTAGAGTACATTTCTGAGCTCATGGGCATTTGTTTGTGTGCTTGGGAAGTTCAGTTACTCAGCATGGTTGAATGAACATAATTACTTAGTTGGGGTGGGTTAGAGAGACTAAATAGGTAGAACTTGCCATAAATTAGAATGAATGAATAAGTTCTTGTATTTGAATAGCTGTCAAGCCTCATATCCCAGCTTTTCAAACATCTATCTTTATAAAGAATTAACTGTTGGTTTAGGGTTTTTTTTCTACCAGGGTGTGGCAACTGGGTCCAAATAGAGAAGTATGAAAGGGGATTTCAGAAGGGATATAGGGTAGATCAGAGCCTGAGAATAATGACAGTCCCTCTTTCCCCCTGCTTATTCTCAGCAGGATGTGCCTTCTGATTCTTGCTCTTGGAGCAGGTTCAGTGCTGGTTGTTAAAACAAATCAGTAGGAAAGTGTGTCTTTGGGATTAAGGTCACAGTGAGAACCAGCAGCATCATGGAGACGGGTCGATCACAGAGGCTTTCTGGTAGAAAAAGAGGAAAGGGCTCTGAGGTAAGAGATAAGGGCCTTGTTGGTACCTGCTGTGCTGTAGCTGAACCACAGCTTCTCCTGCAGTGTCTCCTGTGTTAGGAGGCCCTCTGAAGCAGGTCAGGCCTATGGCCATAACACTGACTGGCCACAAAGTCAGACCTCCAGATCTGCCTCAGCAAAAAGGGAGGAAAGCGAGCAGCGTGTGTGGGCTGCTGTGTGTTTGGAGCATCTTTAGCAACGCCACGTGCATCCCAAGTCCTGGGAGTAAGTTGGGGTTGGTTTGTTACCTCAGTGAGGGCGTGCAGTTGCACGCTTGACGTCTCCCCTTTAGCTCCCATTTCGTGTGCGTTGCATTTCTGGGTGGTGAAAACATACTGGCTTTTGTGATTCATGCTAACGTTCTCGCAAAGACAGTCTGGTAATGGAGCCCTTAGCTGATAGTGGTTAAAGAGAGCCGCCTTGGTTTGGATCGGCTGAGGGTCCTGTCATCTTTTACGTTTAACAGAATAGCAATCAGCTCTGATGTATGACTTCCACCCCTTAAAAAATAATTTTGTGCGCTCACAGAATTTTATGTCACTTCTAGAAATAGAGGAATAGCGTGTAGGAGCTGAAGAAACCTGCCCCAGCTTGTAACAGGTTATTGTTAGCACTGAGTGGGAGCTGAGTCTGGCTCTGATGATAGCTCCCACTTTCGTCTATTGTCGTGTCTGTGGAGGCAGCAGCTCCAAGGCATAGAACTGGGAGGAAGAAAGACACCTCCTTTCTCCCCAGGTAAGGCTTTAATAATAGGAAACACCAGGCCTGAAGACTTTACATTGAAGTTTATTGTGTGTATAAATTAATAACCAGACAAGAGAATGATACTGTATCTTCAACAACCGTCTTCTGCTTTTTTTAAAAAAAAAAAAAACATCAAAAATGATTGGAAAAAGAATTAACAAAAGCCTACTAGTGTCATATAAAACAGTCTATAACACACAGGAGTCATGTGGCTCCACAGAAAAAATGATCACAGTATTATCTAGCAGTATAAAAAATTGAGCAAACAGAGCTCCATATTTCTGAGGAGAGACAGATGTCAAAGCTGTGTTTCTGATCCTGTAGGATTTTTGCAGGCACTTGCTAAAGCAACGACAGTTCTTGCCCATTGTTTTTAGCCTTTTCTACCCTTAGTTTTTGGTGACAAAGTTAGTCTCTGAGAAGAGCTCACACCAAGCACAGGAAGGACTTTGCCTGACCCTTCAGTACAGCGCACTCTTTGATTTCTGGGGAGAAAAGTCTCCTAATATTAGTGGCAGAGCCAAGATCACAGTACCCAGTCATGGGGAATTTCTCTCACAAGGACTGGGGAAGGTGGATTAGTTCAGGGTGAGGGAAGGCACGAAGAGAAGGCGAAGGTCCTGCTCGTTCACATGGCAAATAAGCCCACGGCAACTGTTGTGGCTAGGAAGCCGAGGGCCAGGATCCACCGCACCAGGGGAGTGGTGGGTATCATGTCGGTGTGTTTCTTCTTTGTCCTCTCACTTTCTTTCCCCGGCAATGGACCTAGATCAAATTGGGAAGGGACAAAAAAACAGGTGGATGAGAAGACAACGGGGCAAGAAGCTGCGGGTATGCTACTCTTGCTCTGCCTGGTGCCAGAGCAGAGCTTGCTGGTGTTGTCAAAGGGAGAAGGAGAGAAGCTCAGAGCCCAGCTGGGCTGGGGGAAAAAGCTGCAGTAGGTTCTGCTCTTCTGGGGTAGGTGAAGAGGGGAAGCAGCAGACCTGGGAATCACAAAGGCTCACAACCCCTCTGCCTGTTGCCTTGTCTCCTTACAGGCTTATAAATGTGCTGCCTGGCTCCGCCAAACCCCTGATGTACGCAGAAGATGGAAGAATACTTAAGCCAGAATTTTAAAAGGCATTTTTCTTTCCTACTTCTCATTGATTTAATTGGTTAGGCATCTAATGACCTTGAACAGGTAGCCCTTAGCATTCCAGACAAATGGTTTTCCTATTACAACTTCGGGGTGGGATTTTTATCCAGCACCAAACTGTTCTGAAAATCCTACTTTTATAAGTGTATTGAGAAAGGAGCAGCAAAGTTTCACAACCAACTTTTACCGCCTTTCCCAAAGAAGTTGCTTTAAGCTTTGTTGCCTAGAAATGAACAAGGCAAGATTTGCTTTTCATGTGTTTTGGGGGGTTTTTTTGGGTTGGTTTTTTTTTTTTTTTTTTTTTTTTTTTTTTTTTTTTTTTAATGGGAAAGCTGTGGTTCAATCCAATATGCACCTAAAACTCTCGTTTTTAGTGTCCAAATGGGTAGGTGGTCGTAAGGGCTTTTTTGTTTGAATAAACATGTTATCAGGAAAATCACTCTCTAAACATCTGAGCCTGCTCCACACCCAGTTACAAGCCTGACTCCATGAAAAGGGATCCCTCTGCTTCCTTTGCCCAATCCAGGAGTTTACCAGTAGATGGAGCTTTTTCAGTTTTGTAAAACTGATGGGCAGCCCATATCTCCCCATGTCCTAGCTGGTTACATTTCACCATCCAGAACAATGTTCACTATAAACACAGCACTCTTTCAGGAGCGTTTTCCTTAAATACTTCTGGAAGGCAGGAAAATAACCAGAGGGAGAGTTAGTCCAAAAGGAGAGGCTGTTTGATAGGGCTGTGTGTGTCCAGAAGAATCTTGTGTCAGCATCACAGCACTATGGCTGATCTGCTGGGCCCAAAATTGTGGCCTTTGCTTCTGCAAACTGGAGGCCAGTTTTCCCTGTGACAGAAACTCATGTGGTGAAGAACCTTACACTTGCTAAAAGCCAAGAGAAGAAGGGACTCTCTTCTTGTAGAGCTCCCTCATTGACACGATTTCTGGTCAGCTCTCATGTGTCATTCTTGCTTGGTCATGTCTAGAAGAAGCTTTGCACACACCAGTGCCTCTCCTTGCACTACCTACTGATGACTGGAGAAGAGATGGGGCAAGAACTTCATGCTTATTTCTCAGTGGCTTTTACAAACAAGAACAGGAGGAAGAGGGGCGGGGGACACACACACCCCCCAAAACAGCAAAGGGCAATGTTAAACACTTGCCCTTAGAAGTGTCTTACCGTGCTCATATGATCTGTTAATATTCCTTGTGCGAAGCTCTGCCGTTGGCTGCACAGGGTGGCCATTCTCTTGGCCCTTAGACACCAGCTCCTGCAGCGCCTCAAACACCTGAAAAGAGGGAACGTTGTCTCATTATGTGGCCTCTTCTTCTTTCACTGCACCCCTTGTCCCTGCCCCAGGCACTTCAGGAACTAGAGGAAGACACAAGCCTTCAATCCAAGTTTCCTGGCACTTTTTTCGCACAGAATATAATCTGCCTGTACCTGTCTTTCAAACTCCTTGTTCACTTTACAGGTTCTTTATGAAACTTCCAGCTCAGGAGAAGGCTATTGCCCATGTTCTGATGGGAAAGCAAGCAAGGTGTTTCTGCATCTAGTCTGCACGTACAGAGGTAGGACAGATAGATGGTGATCCCCACTTCCAGTAGACACCCTCTTTCATATCTGACTAATGACACACAGAAGAGACTGAATTCAAACCCTAGGGGAAGGAGAAGGGTTTTTCAGAGACCAGCCTTCTACTAGGCTGGAACAAATGGAACCATGCAACTCTAACTAGCTCGCCCTAATCTACAAATTCCTAGAAGCTCTATGGCATATATATCAGCTTTGCCTTTCCTCTGTAGCCGTTATGTTGTTTCAGAGAGGGTGTGGGCAGGCAGGGCTGGCTGGTTGTTACTCACCTGTATATTTAGCAGGAATGCTTTCTTGGCCTCCTCCAAGACTCTTTTCTTAGTGGCATGATCCATCTCAAGGGCATTCATGCGGGAACGGTAGAGCTGCTTGAACTTGGTGGCGTTGGAGACCCCATCAAAGGTGAAGAAAGCCAACCCTTCTCCGGTGCTGGGCAGCTGGAGGGCCTTTTGGGCGATTTTCTTTAGCACCTGCCCCCCAGACAGGTCTCCCAAATACCGGGTGTAGGCATGAGCCACCAGGAGCTCTGGGTGGTTCTTGCCTACGTAGTGGAGCCTCTCAACGTATTTCTTAGTAGCCTCAGGACATGGTATCTCTTCTCTCCAGTTGCTGCCATAGAAGTACTCCAGGTCCTCCTCCAGGGCAGCTTTTCGGTGCAGCTCCGATGGAAAATACACAGGGGCATAAACTGGGTTGTTCTTGTTACGCTCAATCTCTTCTTCCAGAGCAGAGTAGATGAAGTACAAGGATGCTGTAACCAGCTGAAAGAGAAGGAAAAAGATGAGCTACAGATGAGCATCTGTCTGTCTGCGGGCTTTAGGAGTAGATCCTACTAATGAAAAAGGTATTCATGGGCACACCAAGCATGATTCATGCACATCTGTGATGTTGCAGGTTTCCCATGTGGAAAACAAGAGTTGCAAGGTGCAGTGAGACACCATTTAGCCATTCCTCTTCTGCTTGAGGTGGCATCAGGTAAGACCTAAGCCCTTTCCTGCAGATACTGATCTTACCTGCTCTTAAAAGCCACTGCCTTCACCTTCAAGTTAAAGGTCTTGCAGTTTGATGTAATGGAAACTGGAGCCCTATTATATCAAGCCTGGTCTATTCTCATTCTCTCGGTCAATAGCAAGGGTATTCCCAAAGGTTTATTTTCTGCTGCATTGTTCTAATCTGAATGCTTCAAGATGTGGATTCCCTTTGTGGGGCCTTGTGAAATGATGACACTCCCTGTTTATTTTTCAACATATTCATCCTGTTGGCAGCCCACCATCCTGGGAGCAGAGGAACCACCGCTCGCTTCTTTCAGACTTGCAATTGGTTTTGCCTCTTTGGTTGCCCCGAGGAGACAAGATAAAAGGGGGCTTGGAAGTACAGCCTGCCTCTGAAAGATGCCTTTGTGAAGAAGCACTGCAAGGCTGTGTGTTCTCCTCTCTATTTTGAAACCACTGTTACTGTTTTTCCCAGCTTACGTGATACTTTCTTCTATCTGCCAGCTTTTCCACGTGGCATAAGACAATCTAGCTCTGTTCTTTCCTTCCCCAGGCGTGCTGTTTTCAGAGGCTGTATAGATATTTACACCTACACCACCCCTTCCTTACACTGGAATCCCTCACCAGCAGCGAAGGGTAAAACATGAAGGCATTGTAGTATGGGTGAGTCGAGGCAGGCGGGGGGGTCACCCTGATGACAGGAGAGAAAGCACTTTACTCTCTCACAAAGCCATCGGTTTGGCAGTTAAAGAGTTGCTGCTTCAATTTTTCCCCACTGTGCCAGCAAATAGGACTTTGATAAGCACACGGGCAGTGGCTTGTTGCGGAAACAAATATTCAGATTCTGGGGAATCACGTGGCAAGGTAGATATATAGGTTTGCCAAAAGAGTAAACAAAAATAGGGTTTTTTTTAAACAATAACCCGTTACCCAGCTTACTGGAAAAGAAAGAAAATACAGGAACATTGCCTAACAAATTAAGAAAATATACCTTGACTGGTTGTTTTGAGAGGCAGATTAGAGGTTTAGTGGGAAACGTGGCTTTTGAAAACTGTCGTTACTTTTTAAAACTCACGCCACATCTCACTCCACATCTCACTCATCATGTAAATATTTTCTAAAAAACTGAGCTGTGTTCCTGAAAGCCTGACTTTTCACGTTATTGCCATCCTGTCTCAAAGTTCACTGCCTGACCAGTGCCACATTACTAACAGCAGGAAGCCAGTACCTGAGATTAAATTTCTGCTTGGCTAAATATCCTGAATGCAACCTGTCAGAAATAAGTAGTCTTTTTCCTACTCTTGTGGATTTATTTGCCAAGGAACAATTCAACAACAAAGTAATTAAACCATAGGTTGGATCACTAGCTATTATTTGCAAGCCTATGCGTCACATCCTATAGCCTCCCAGGAATTTCTGGCCCAGGTGTGTGCTAGTTTTGCTCATGGCTTTGTTATGTGGCTCATATCCCAGGAATAACATATCTAGCCAGGTTAGGTGCAAACTAGCATCTGCGAACGTTTCTGTTTTATCTCAAGAAAAGCAACAGGCTCCTACCTGTTAGTGGCAGACATGGCTTGCTCAAACTCAGTCTGCTTTTGAGTTGCTATTGTTCACGATCTCAGCTGTGGTATAACCCAAGTGACAACTGACACATTGCAAAGCTCACTGCCAGAGATGATCCCACAGCCTCATTTTCTCACTATTCCATCGTTGTTACTAGCTGTAGCTGCTTAGAGGGTTGTAAGCTTAATATTCTCCATCTTTTTGGCATTTCAGCCATTCATGTATCTGCATAGCTATACCTCCATTAACTGTCATAGCCAATAATTAATGTGCAGGCATTTATGAAGAATGAGAAAAACAATTACATTAATCCCTTCAACCTCTTTGTCTTGTTATCCTGTTTCAGCTTGGCTGCCCATCCTGATACGTGCAGTCCTGCCCTGCCTTCTACAAGAAGAGCTGGTAAGATCTCAAGGTGCTGGAGTTTGAGGAGTGTGTTTTGCATGGGAGGTGTTTATACCACACAGCTATAGTGGAAAGGACATCCTTCCTTGTGCCGCCCCCATTCTCCCCCTTTTAGTCCCCACGCAACCTGTCTGATCTAACTGTGTGTTTCCTGACAAGGAAATTCCACCTCCCCTGAGAAATGCTGCTACCAAGTACCTTAAACTCATGGAGTGACACCTGTCCCTTCTGGAAATTCTTCATGAATGGCGTATTCTCTGCCTGCTCGTGCACCTCCTTGGTAGCTTCCTTCATCAGTTCTGACAGGTCCTTGGACATGCTGGAGAAGAGCAGCAAAACATATGTCAGTGCTGTTGCTCTCCTCTGGTAAAATGCATCTTAACTCTCTAGGAAAAAAAAAAAAAGCTGGGGGGGGAAGCCTGGGATGGCAGGGAAAGGAGGAGAGCATTCCCAAGAGTCACAGATGGGAACCAGGGAGCAGCAGCATCCTAAATGCTGTCCCGAGACAGAAGGACTGAAAGACTCCATCCAGAGGTGAAAGCAGGAGCATGCTGTTCCCTGCGGAGCCGAAACAGGAACAGCATGCCTAAAAGTAAGGGGAGAAACACAGTATTCTTCTGGCAAAAAATTTCCCTCTTGTTTCTCCTACCTTTCGGAGCTGTGTGTCTGGGAAGTTTCCATGTTTCTCCACTTTGTTTCACTCCTCCGCTTCCCTGTTGTTTTTCCGTGCTCGTGCTTTTCCTCCTTCCCTTCTGCTCCCAGGACAGCGAAGCCTCTGATCTGGGAAGCCGGGATCCCGCATCCAGTTTTATATTGGCAGGCCACGTGAGCAGCTAAACTGCTGACCTCAGTGTGAGTACAAACTTCTTGCAACACAACTGCACTTCCCTTCCCAGCCTGGCTGTCACCCTCTCTTCCCCTGCAGCCCCGAGGGACCAAAAGGAAGTCACCTGATGCCTTTTGATAACTAAGCACAAACAAGAAGACGTCCAGCAACTTCTCCTTCCAGGGTGCCTGGCTCTTTAACCCTTTTAGTGCAGATCCCATAGCAGGCAGAGCCCAGGTGATGGGAGAGAAGATCCATTGTGCTGGGGTTGGACAAGGAGGGGTGGTTTTACAAAGCTAGAGCCTGGGGCAGGGTGGGCAGCCTCTTCTTCCCACACCCCAGTCTGTGTCCCAGCTGCACCCTGCCTGGAGAGCTAAAACAACAGGTGTGCCAACGCCGAGGCACAGCGAAATCCTTTCCATGCTGTCTTGCACGTGGGAAAAATGCCATCTGATTTGCGTGGCAACTGGCCCCTGGTGTTAGGAGAATAGCACTCTGTCTCCTAGACACCCAGAAGGGTAGCTGGTGTAGCTGGTGGACAAAAAAGATGGCATGAAAGACTTGGGGAGACCAAGGATGTCTGCAGAGACTTTCTAGGGCAAATAATTTCTCTGATTTGGGAAAAGAGAGTTGGACAAGTTTTCTGCCAGTAGCTGTCTGCTCTGCTCTTTTGTCTGGTGAAGAGGTTAATGAGGTAGCCAACAGATGAAGTGGAGCCCTTCTTTTCCAACTGTAGCTGTGCTGGGAGCAGGGCTAGCCAGGACTGATGATGCATTGGCCAGCTGTGCTTTGGAAAAGCATACGTTTTGTGCTCAACCCAAAGAGCAGGGCACTTAAAGCCACCATTCCCCTGCTGTTGTGGGTGTGCAAAAGCCACACACTTCCATCGTGCAGAAGCTGTTAGGGAGGCAGAGCTTGCAGAAGTGGGAGAGGGACTGTGGCATCATCTGTCTCCTCCAGCAAGTCCACCCTGCTGTTTTGCTGGTGGATGCTCTTGTCCAAACCACACACCTCACATGTCTCCCTGTCGCTGCACCTACACCTGGTCACAGCTGGATTTGGTGCTGTGGCTTAGAAAGCTGTCCTGGAGGAAATAACGCTTCCACGCTTGTTTTTCAACTTGGGCAGACATCTGGCCTGTGGTGCAGCTCTCAGGAAGGATTACTCAGCGCTTCCACCCTGACTCAGCCAGACTTTTCCTGTCTTGCTTTTGTCTTTTAAAGCAACAGTGCACACTACCAAAAGCTGTCACGTACCACTTTCACCCCCATGCCATGTTTTTCTGTAAAGTAAAATAAACGTATCTCGGGATGTATGAATCCTTGAAGCAAATGTGACAAAACCCCAAATGTCCCCTGAGAGAGGGCTCTTGTGCAGAGCCCATGGGAGCATAGGACTGTATGGCCAGGCCCTCCTGAAAACTTTGATGCCATTTTTTGCCACAGGAATGGCCCCAAAATGAGCATTTCCTTCTGGCATTGCTCCTTACAGCTCACATTTCTTCTTTTTTCTCTCCTTTCCAGTGAGTCCTATTCTGACACAGGAAGCTGGAGCACATATTGAACCTGTAGTTCTGGTGGAATGAAGTAGGAAACATCTGAGAATATGAAAACAAATAATATGATTCATTTTATGAAATAATATGAAAAAATAAAAATATGAAAAAAAATTCCAACCCTCAAGCCCTGCCTCTCCTTTCACCTCTGTTCTGCAGCTCTGGTAATATATCTAGTTCCTCCCCAAGGACTTTCTGGTTGCTTTCAGGCCAGTGCTTTTGTCCCCTGCCTTTCTGGCACTTTTTAAGAGGTAGCATGCTTGGAGGTGCTCTAAAGGATGTATCCAAAGGTCCTCCTGCTTCCTTTTTGTCCAGGATTGTGATAGGTGTGGGTGTGAGACTGCGGGAAAGAGAGAGAGGCTGTCTAATCATGTTGATGCCATTCCAGGTAGGATACTTCTTCCCAGGAAGAGGTCTGGCTTCATAACCAAACTGCCCCAGGACATGGAGCCAATGTAGCCCCTTCTGGATCTTGGGGCTTGACTTTCTCCTGGGCTAGTCACAAGAGATAAGGTCCCTACTGCAGCTTTGTGAGCTTTTCCATAGATGCAGGCAAGCAAACCATATGCCAGATCCAATTTATGCTGATCAGGGTTACTTGGGATGGAGCAGCTGTGAGACCAGGCTCCGGAAAGGCCCAAATACCCTGCAACAAGATGGAAGGAGAACTGAAAGTGAGGTGTCATCATCTTTGTACTTGCTGGCCTGGAGCATTTCTGGCCCTATCCAGTGCTCTGCAGCAAGGACTTGTATTGCTTCTGCTGCACTGTTGCTGTGTGCTGCAGGGTGGTTAACGATATGGGGTGTGCCAAGGTGCTGGCAGAGATCTGTGAGGGACCATCTCTTCCGAGAAGAGAACTTGGGAAGTCAACCCTTGAGAGTGGTGCATGGGGAAGGAAGCGTGTGCTTTTAGCAGAAGGAGCAAACTAACCCGCAACAGCATCTCACTTGGGGTGTAGTTGGCCACCAGAAAGCGGAGGACAGCCTGCATCCAGGTCACTAGGAGATTTTTCCTGGACCTGACTGAAATGTCAGGCTTGTGGTCTCCCACCGTGCCTACCAGAAGTCCTGCCATCTCCTACTCGTGTAGGGAGCAGTGGCTGGGCGGTACCAGAGCTATCCTCTGTGAGGGTGATATGCACGGGCACCAGTGAAACTGCCCACGAGATTTCTAGCCTCAGAAATCAAGTAGGCTCAGGCAAGATGTTTTTAATAGTTCCTGCTGGGCTTAAAAGCCTCCCTGAGAAAACCCTTAATCAAGAGATGGTGTGGATGAATGGTTAACAACAAGAGCAAAGTACTGAGGGGTTGGTGTATCCCCAAGGAGTAGAGAAGTGAGGGATTTTCTCCTCTTTATAGACTTAACAGTGTGTTTTGCCAATAGATTTGTAGTCAGAAACGTCTAGTTACAGAGGCAGTTACAGAGTGCCAAGTCAGCTCTCCTGAACCCCTGTGGGAAGTGCTGGGTCACGCTGGGCTCCAGCAGGCAGCTCCTGGCAGCTCCGCTCGACTCGGCAGAAAAAGCACTACGTGGTGAAAGGCAGCCTTGGGCCGGCTCGAAGGGGTTAATGAATGGACTCTCTCAGACCGTGACACAGCAAAATTCAGCCCTGTGATTTGCACCCGGAAAGCTGACTCAGTAACCAGGGATTGCTGCCTAATGGCAGGGGAAAGGGTGTGGGGGGGAAAGCACCAAACACAACAAAGAAGTTGTGGTAACTGCTTAAGATGACTTGCTGAAGAAGGGAATCGGTCTGAAGCAGCGGGGAATATGTTATGGGTTAATTCATGTTTATCAAAGGGAGATTGCCCGTCCCAGCCCAGCCTGGCCCTGGCAGAACGGACTGTGCTCGCTGCTGTCAGCGTTGAACAATCCGAGTCTTGATCAAAGACACAGGTGGAAAAATGGGAGGGTTGGGAGTGAAACGCACTGGGAAACGCCACGGGGACTGAAAACAAAGGAGTTCTCCGGAATGGCATTGCTGGTACCTATAGATGGACACGGCTGTGCCAGGCAAACACCACACAGGGGAACGCTGGAGGCTGACGTGGCGGGAGATGGAGGTGCAAGCAGATTTCTCAGACATAAATATACCAGCATGACAAAAATAAGAAAGGCAGATCACAACACGTATTTTTATAGAAGTATAGAGATATGCATCTCCAGTGCATGGCTACAAGCAAGGAGAGAGCTCTGGGTTGTCTGGGCACAGAGCTGGGAGGAGGAGGGAGAACGGAGCAGGCACCCTGCAAGGCAGGTGTCTGCTTTGTGACCAGAAACACGGGGTCAGGCAGCGGCCTATGATGTACACTGGGCTGAAATTTTGAGGGGAGAGCCCACCTCAGTCCTCAGAGTCTTGGTGCTGGTGGGGACAGACCCCATGATCTGCTGGGGATCTGCTTTGGGAGCAAAAGGGAGGTGTGGAAGGGAGCAGTGCATGGTTAGCAAACAAAAAACCCATTTGTACAAGGGTTTCAGTCTGTGCTGCCTCCTTTGTTTCTGTGCTGCAACTGTGTAAAACAAAGTGTGCCCTGACTGCGAGACAGGACAAACTGTGAAAACCTGGATTCGAAAACCACTCATGTGCAACAGGGAGAACCTTGTGCCGCAGCTCACAGCCCTTCCTCAGGGGAGGGAAGGAGATGGAGCTGGGAAACCAAGCTTCGCAAAGAAACTGAGAACCAACCCTCCCCCCAACCTCAGAGTTTCCAAACCACGTCTGTGTGGTTCCCTGCCCTTGGGTTACGGGAGATTCCTGTCCTCCCTCCTCCTCCAGCTGTGCAGGGCAGCCAACGGGCTGTTTCTGGAGATTTCTCCAATTGTCCCGAGATCCGGGACCGGGGCCAAGAGCAGCAGCTGCAATCTCAGGGCAGCGCTCAGGAATCCGCCCCCATAATACACAGCCTCACTGCTCCGCCGTGACTCAGCAAAATTGCCCCAAACCTTTACTCAG